>OX392457.1:17358474-17712013 GCA_947623535.1 Coelioxys conoideus | reverse complement strand
TTTCTTCTTCTGTTGCTTCGTTGTTTTTTGTTCCACTGATGGACTCTGTGGTTCCTCAGGAGTAATTTTCGTACTTTCTTCTGGAGATTCTTCAGATTTTCCAGTTTGTGTCTTTTCTTTATCGATTTCAGTTTCAGGAAGAGAAGGTTTCAATTCCTCATCACCTTTTTCTTGCTTTGCATCTTTCTTCTTTTGTTGCTTCGTTGTTTTTTGTGGCACTGATGGACTCTGAGGTTCCTCAGAAGTAATTTTCTTACTTTCTTCAGATTTTTCAGGCTGTGTCTTTTCCTGATCGATTTCAGTTTCAAGAATAGAAGGTTTCAGATCGTCATCAACTTTTTCTTGCTTTGCGCCTTTCTTCTTCTGTTTTTTGGTTGATTTTGGTTGTATCGATGGACTCTGAGGTTCTTCAGCTTCCATTTTCTTGTCCTCTTCAGGCAATCTTTCAGGTTTTGTCTTTTCTTGAACAATTTCAACATTAGCAAGAGCAGTTTTCAAATCGATGTCATCTTTTTCTTGCTTTCCACCCTTCTTCTTTTGTTGTTTATTTGGTTTCGATGGTTTTGGCAAACTTTGTGGTTCTTCGGGTGTAAGTTTTTCACCTTCTTCGGGAAGTTTCTCTGATTCTTCTCGTTTTGATCCCTCGTTACCAATTTCAGTGTCAGGAAGTGAAGGTTTTAATTCGATGTCGCTTTTTTCATGCTTGATATCTTCCTCCTCTTGTTGTTTCATTGGTTCTTTCTGCCCTGATGGATTTTGAAGCTCTACAATTGTTAATTTGTTACTTACTTCAAGAGATTCCTCAGATTTTTCGATCTTTACCTTTTCCTTATCGATCTTAGTTTCAGGAAGAGAAGCTTTTAATTCATTGCCACCTTTCTTTTGCTTACCTTCCTTCTTCTTTTGCTGTTTCGTTGGTTTTTGTTGAGCTTCTTGGTTCTCAGGCTCCTCAGAAACAATTACTTTATTCTCTTCAAGTAATTGCTCAGACTTTTCGGTCTCTGACCTCTCCCTATCGACTTCAGAGTCTGGAAGAGAAGATTTTATTTCGATGTTGCTTTTATCTCGTTTAGCATCTTTCTTCTTCTGTTGTTTAGTTGGTTTCTGTTGCATTTGTGGAGCTTGAGGTTCTTCAACTGCAGCTTCAGCTACATGTTCTACTGTTCCAACTTTCAAAGCTGCCATCAATGATTCCTGAGCTGTTGCGATTTGTTTTTCTTCGGAAACAGTGATTCTATCAGCTGTGCCTTTTACATCAACCACAGAAGCCCATGATTTGATGCATACTGGTGATTCAATGTCCTCTTTGGGCATGTCTTTCATTTCTGGTTGTCTCTCTTCTTTTCTATTTTCTCCTGTTGCAACCTCAATCATAGTTTCTTCAGATACTGATACCGAAACTTCGTCCTCTTTCTTCATCTTTTCCTCTCGATTCTTCTTTGTATCGGCTTTTTCTTTCGCTTGTTTTTGCTTCTTCGATTTTGCTTTCGACTTTGCATCTTCTTCTTTAGGTTTGTCTACAGATTCGCTCTTCTCTTCTTTCGATATTTCTTGTGTTTTATCCACAGTCACGGTCTCAGTTACTTTACCATTTACTAATGTGTCTGTTGTAGTTTCAATCACAGTAACAGTTTCTTGCTGTGAAGGTTTTTCTTCTTCGGTAGGTGTCTTAACCACGTCCTTCCTCTTAGACTCTTTGGAAGTTTTCTTCTTCTCCGGAATCTTTTCTAACTTTTCTTCAGTTACACCTTCACTTTCAATCATTTCTTCCATCTTAGTTTCAGATTTTATTTCTACTACTTGCTGTATTGTAGCTGATTCAGTTGTAGATTTTATTTCTTCTTCAACTTTTGGCAATGGTTGTTCTGTTTCTACGAACGTTTCAATTACTTTATCTTCTACTTGAACAATTTCACTCTGTTCGGGAATACTTTGATCTATTTCAATGCCCACGGAATGCTGTTCTGTATTTTGTTCTAAATTTACACTCTCAACAATGGCATCATCCTGCTTCTCAACTGTGTCTTTCTGCATTTCAGGGACCTTGCATTCCTCTACTTCGATATTCGACTTTTCTTCGAGTACCTTCTTCTTCTTTTGAGCATCTGATTTTTTCTTTCCTTTCCCTTTCTCTTCTTTCGCTACCACAACTTCTTCCGTCACATCATCAACGATAGGTTCACTCTTAACAGATAATATTTCAGTTTCTTTGTGTTCAGTTACTACTTTATCATCGGTAATAATTTCTTTCACTTTTATGTTTTCAGCTTTCTCTGATGTTTCATCTTTTACAGGTTCACCAATGGACTTCTGGGTAAGATCGATCAAATCTTTATCGACTTTAACCTCGGTTATCTCAGTGATTACAGCGCTTACATCTTCAATTTTGTCTGCAGGCTTATCTTCTTGTTGATCCTGCACAACTTCTTTTTCAACCTCAATGACAGTGATAGCGTTAGATTCTTCCGAAGATGTTGACACGATCTCCTTATTTCGTCGCTGTTTAGACTTCACCCATTCGCTTTCCAATTCATAGAACGTGCAAACAGGGTATTTTACAGATTCATCGATGAATGCATGTTTTCGACATTCAGCATCTGACTCATTCGTGTCTTCTTCTTTCTGCTCCGTTTCAGGTTTCTTCATGATCGATTCTTGTACAATTCTCTCGATGCTCTCGGCTTTTGGAGGCGGAGAGGGTCGTACATTTTCTTCGGCAACCTTCATTACTTTGAAACGTTCATAGAAGTTGTTCTCAGCCTCCATGTAAGTATGGTAGTTGGTCCAGTATGGTTTCACAAGGTCTGTATAATAGAAAGAAATTACGTCTTTCGTTTCCGGTTTGGAATCATCGACTTTATCTTCAGGAAGACTGTCAGGAGTAGATACTTTAGTTTCAACTTCTAATACTTCTGTTTTTTCCATTTCATCTTTAACGGAAAGAGTAGTTTGTTCTTTAACAAGGAGAATACTTTCTTCTCTCTTGGACTTAGAATCATCCATTTTTAATTCTGAAAGTTCTGCCAGAATATCATCAATGTTCTCTTCATCATCAGTTTTAGGTAATTCTGTTTTCTTTTCTCCTTCTTTCACTGATTTCTGAGTGTCGGATACAGTTTCTTCTTTCTCAGGTTCGGAATCACCCACTTTAACTTCCGCGAGTTCTATCTGAGTGTCAACAATGGGTACTTTATCGTCAATTTTAGGTAATTCTGGTTTCTTCGCTTCTTCAATCGGTTTCTCCAAAACCGATACACTTATTTCTTTAGGTACAGAATCATCTATTTTAACTTCTTGAACATTTTCAGCTTCAGTTAAATCAGTTTTCTTCGTATCTTTACTAACCAATTCCTTATCAATCAACCCACTCCCCTCTACTTTAGTTTCAGAATCAACAACCGCGGATTCCAGCTTAATGTCATCGTACGACACCGTTGTTTCTTTTACTTCTTCTTTAACTAATTCTTTAACTAAAATTAACGCGTCTGCGCTAACATTTTTCTCCACAGTTTCGCTTCTATCCCTCGTTTCTTCCCCCAATTTACCTTCGCATATTTGCAAATCTTCGGACTTTAATTCCCTAAGCTCTTCAACGTCAACGATATCGTTCGATCTTTTAGCCTGCTCCTTCTCTAAAGCACCGAAATCCTGTTCACCCTTCACGCTCCCTACCGATCTAGGCGACAAAGGGGTCCCGGAACGATCCCTCTTCCTATCCTGAACGCTACCAAACAGAATTGGCTCGCCGGTCAAACTGTCGATATAAATCGCACGATTCAGATTCGACCGGTCAGCTAACGCGTCTAACGACTCTTTCGGAGGAACAGAAACGGCTGAATCATCCGCGACCCTAGCATATCTGGTGGTTAGGCTAGCCTCTACTGTTTCGGGACGCAGGGTGATTAGTTCGGTGGGTTTGGAGCCTACGATCTTGGGTAAGGGGATGCTTTCTAAGATCTCTACGGATTTCACGGATTTCACATTGGGCGGTTTCACTTCGACGGAGCCGGGGATGCTGGTGGTCGTCGTCACTGTCGTGATCGTCTTCTCGATGATCAATGCTTTGCCCGCCGCCGAATCGATCGAAGAAATCGACTCTGAACCCATCGATTGGTTTATTTCGTCTTCTTTGATTGACGTTTCGGCCGAATCGCGCGGCAGAGACTTGGATTCACTAACAACTTCAGTAACTCCCATATCACCTTCAATTTTGGTACTTTCGGCTAACAGCAATGGTACTTCTTCTTTTTCAATCATTTTTTCAACCGACGCCTCTTCTGGTTTAGGCTTGATATCGTCTTTCACCAATTCGGTTTTAGTGTCAAGCTTTTGATCGACAGTCGCAACTGTCTTTTCTTCGGTTACATTCTTCTCTTGTTTCTTCTTCTTCTTCTTGTCTACCTTTGGTGGACTTGGTTGACCGGGTTTGGATTCCTCTTTGGATTCAACGACCTCGGACGGAATATCTTCGGTAACTTTTTCCTTCGATTTTCCTGGTTTCTTCGTTTTTGTTGGAGATTTCGGTGCTTGGTCTGTGTCTTGTTTCGGGGAGGTTTCTGTCTTTGGAAGTTCGGGAAGAATAGTGGAGTCAATGACTTCGCTGCTAATTTCAATGATGGAAGGTTTATCTTCCTGGTTACTCTTATCAATTGCTATTACGTCGTCTGCGAGAGTCACTTCTTTGATCTCATCAATTTTCTGTTCCGATATACATACGGAGGTTGTGCCAATTTGTTCTTCGACTTGAACTATATTTACTTCCTCCTTCCTCTCTTCATTTACAGATGTTTGTTTAGTTTCAACGATGTTATCACTCTTTTCTTCCAATGTGAGTATCTGCTCTTCTAACTTATCTTCTTCCTTTACTTGTTCCTTTTCTTCGACCGGTAACGAAGGTTTGAAGATTTCTTCCTTCTTTTCTTCGGCCAGTAAAGAAGGTTTTAAGATTTCTTCTTTCTTTTCTTTTATCGGTGACTTGGATTTTTTAGGTTTCTTCTTCTTCTTCTCAGATTGTTCTTTCTCTGGTATCAAAGATTCTGATTTCAAGCTTTCCTTCTTTGTTTCTTCCGTAATAATTTGTTCGGCAGTGATACGTTTACCTTCACTTATTATTTTTTCTTCAACTTTATTCACATCTTCTTTAGGAACTTGTTTCGTTTCAGTAGTCTTCTGACTAGCATCAGGATCTTTTTTGGATTTCTTCTTATCCTTTGTTTTAGTCTGTTTCTCCGACTCGGTAATTTTCTTCGCGTCTTCCTTCGACGATTTTTTACTCGTCGATTCTTCTTTTTCTGTCTTCTCTTGGATCGACACTTCTGATTTGATCGGTGCACTAAGTTCTTTTGATCTAATCTCTCTCGTTTCTGTTCCGGATTCTATCGCACGATCTAATGCACTCATTGCAGCTTTTTGTTCTTCTTCGATGTCTATTTTTGTTTCAACGTCGGATTTGATTTCGTCTTTTTTCTGACCTTTGGTTTTCGCTTCATCTCCCTTCTTTCCTGCTCCTTTCTTTCCTTTATTGTCTTTTTGTACTTTTACGTCAACCTCTGATTTCGGTTCTTCTTGTTTATTGTCTTTTGATTCCAATCTCTCCTCAGGTTTGAATAATTCTATCTTCTTCTCTTCGGTGACCCTTTCCTGAGAAGCTTTTTTAGGCTCTTTCTTCTTACCACCTTTACCCTTTACATTCTCTTTCGTGACATCTTTAGATTTATCTTGTTCTTTCGGTGATATTGGTTCACTCGGTTTCGTTTCAATTATCTCATCCAGTTTGTTCTTCTCATTCTGTTCCTTCTCTCGTATATTTCTAGCGTTATTAATAGCCACTGTTTTATTTTCCTGTTCTTTCTCATTCTTCATTTTATCCTCAGACTTTTTAACTCGTCCGAAATCGCTTTCGACTTTCGTATCTTTAGCTTTGCCTTTTTGTTTCTTCTTCGACGAGGTTTCCTTCTTTTCTTCTTTGGCCTCGATCTTCTTCGCTGAAATTTCGCTGACTGAAATTTCTGTTCTTAATTCCGATATCGTTGTCTCGATATTTTCAGTCTCGATCTTTCGAACTTCGCTTTTCACAGTCTCTTTAGCAACCTTCACGTCATCTTTCATACTCTTCTTTTCAGAATTCTTGTCTTTACTTTCCTTCGCATCGTCCTGTTTTATTTCTTCTTTAACTGCAGACTGAGTCACCGAAGCTTCAGCGATAGTTGACTCATCTTTAGCCTTCGGTTTACTCTGTTTCTTTTTCTCGCTGCTCTTTGCATTCTTCTTTTCGCTCTCCTCTTTAGGCTTCTCTTGCGAGGTATCTTTAGCCTTAACCTGCTCCTTCGATTTATCCCGCTGACTCTTCTTCTGTTTGTCCATGTCTTCGATCTCCTTCAGAGCCTTCTCGATCTCATCGTCCACCGTTTTCTCCATTTTCTTCTTCTTCGGTTTTCGCTTCTTCTCCTGAGACTTGACAGTTTGTTGAACACCGGTCTTCTCTTCTGATTTTTCTCGTTTGACGTCGACCTCAACCTGCTTCTCCTCGACAACATTTTCTTTCTCTTTCTTCACCTCGACTCTACTCTTCTCGGGAATAATTGAACTTTCTACGGAAGTTTCTCTGCTCTTCGTGTCGAGTACTTGCTTCGTATGCTCGACGTTGCCTTTAGCCTTCTCTTTCTGAAGTTTCTCCTTAGATACCTCGGGTGTTCTGCGAGCTCTCTTTTCGGGGATCCTTGACTTCGGTGCATCCTGATGAGTCTTCCTGCCTTCCCGTTTCTTCGTAGTGTCCCACTCCTTCTCCTCCTTCTCCTGCTTAGTCACCGAGGTTTCCCTCGCCTGTCTCGTATCCTGAAGAGGACTCTGCTCGTGTGCCGAGGACGCGATCGAAGTCGCCGGCGAATCGGATCGTTCTTTCGTCTGCCTTGTCAAACTCGTCGTTGAAGAATAACTGGCCGTGGGAGGAGCTCGCGAACTGAGTCCCTGTGACAAGATCTGAGCGTACGAGAACGTTTTGCTCTCGCTGGATGTCACATTCTTCTGATTGACGCTATCCGAAGTTGTCAAAGGTTGTTCCGGTTCCACCAGTTTCTCGGGTTCGACAGTTTCCGGTTGAACAGCCGGTTGCACGTCCAAACCCGGCGGCGGTTGAACCGGTAAACTCTTCTCCTCGAGGTTCTGCACCGTTACCGGCGATTTGTTCGGATTCTTGAACTTCGGCGGATGTTGTTGCCTCTGTTGCTGTTTTGGGAACTGACTCTGCTGATAGATCTCCGTTTCCGGCACGTAAACGGGCTGCGCGACGAAGTGCTCCTGCGGGAAGGCTATCTGGCTCTCAGGATAGTGTGACAACGCAATTTGCTGAGGCGCAGCCGGCATGTACACGTACGAGCTGACCGGATACGCGACCTGGGAGCCTATGAAGCCCACCAGTTCCGGTATGGGTGGGTGGATGTAATTGTACATTTCCGGGACCTGTTGCGGGCTTGCCACGTTCTCGTAACCGGTCTCGTTCATCAGAACATAGTCCTCCATGGTCTCGTCGGCCCAGCTGGTTTTGATTTCAGTGATTTTTTCTGAGCTCTGTACTTCGGCAACCACTTCAGGTTCTTGGTAACTCTCCACCATTTCCTGCGTCGATTCTTCGACTTCCGTTCGTTCTTCTACCTCGACTCGTGGAACGTCCAGCTCGACCTTGTCGTGTTCGGTCATTTCCGAGGTAGGTACATCAGGTAGGACGTCTTTGCTAATGGATCGAGTGCCCTTGCCGATCTCCACCGAAGGGCTCCTCGATGTCTGTCTGCTACCACGAAGAATATCAGCGTAGGTGGTGGAACCAGGTGCCCAGATGGGGCTTGCTGACCTGCCTCTCCTCTCCTCCTTGGGCGCCAAGGTGTTCTTCAGCGACAGTGGTTCTCTCTTCATCGATCTGGGTGAGTCGATGTTCTCCGCGGTTGTCTCTTTAACAGCTTCGGCCTCCTTCCTGACGAAGGTGCCTTTTCTACTCTGAGCTCTGTATCTGGGTGTACTCTCCACGGTGTCCACCTTGGACACGTGATGAGTAATCTTCTCTTCGGGTTCTCTAGGTTCGACCGATTCCTCGAGTTTTGGTCGTTCTTCTTTGCCGCTCGGAACACGAGACGGCGAATTATCGCGAATAACCGGTTTCTGGCTCGATAATTGGGCAGTTGGTCGCAATACTTGAATGGACAAGGGGGTCGCAGTTTCGTCCCGGGGGTTTCTAAAGGGACTAGAACCCCTGGAACTCGGACTGGTACGACCCGCTGCGATGTCCGCGTACGACACTTGATTGATCATCCTGGTCTCATTCGCTTGTACATAGTAAGGGTCCACGGTGTATATCTGATCCAGTAGTATCTTGCTTCGTTGCCTCCAATCCTCCATCCTTTGCTGCAGGCTCTGCTTTATCCGCCACGGGGGAACAGCCAAGGCACAACAATGGAATACACATACGTCAATTTTCTGGGAGTCCATGTGTTTTTTTTTTTTGTTTGTTTGTTTTTAGGGAATGGGGTTGTTAAGGTGTTTCTTTGGGGGGAGACTGGTTTCTTTTCTTTGGAGTTTTAGTATGCGTGTATGCCGGATTAACGTTATGATCAGCGATGGTACGTGACGCGCGAAGGAAGAAACCAAATTACGACGGACTCTCGTTATATTATCTTAAATCATCGCGTGTTTGTTCTTGCAAGTGGCGATATAGTATAGTCGCATTGCACAGGTCGACTTCGTATTGTAATTCGAAGCACAGGAATAAGATGAGATTTAACGCGAGGTGATATGTATGGTGATACGACCTATGGAGGTTGGTTGCGCGACGAATTAACGCGTGGGACTCCAACGCGTTGCATTCTAGCGCATGGAACTCCAACGTGCGGAATCCTAAGACATGGAATTCTATCGCGTGGAACTCCAACGTGTGGGACTCCAACGCGTAGAATTCTATCGTATAGAATTCCAATTGTTAGCACTCCATCGCTAGAAATTGTAACGCGTGGAATTTCAAAGCGCAGTGATTTAGTATCCGCCACCAATGAAAAACAGCGAGCTCGATAACTCGGCGATATAACAAGAGTCTGCCGTAAGAACGTTCGATATTCGCAACAAAGAGGGCTCTTTATTATCTCTTAACAGATACAGCCGTATACGCGATCTGCTCTCTATGATTAGACACCACGTATAGGAAATTTGCTCGATATATAGACATATACATATAAAGTTCGCTAAAAAAAGATCCTGAGGTATTAAAAATCGAACGATTCCCACCGCGAACGAAGACAAGCTCGTCGTCAAACGTACGAGTTTCTCTCGATCGTTATCGAGACATAGTCTACGTCACGGCCGGGAACCGTGGAACTCAGCACGGGTGAGAAAAAGACATTACGCAAAAGGAACAATACTATGTCGCGATTCGATACGCCATTTTAATTTAATCGACTAGAGTGGTCACGGTTCCAGCGGTTCTAGGTCGGGTGTTCCTCTTTGCGCGAGAATCTTCGACCTCTCTGTACGCGCCTGGATTTTGCTCTGCAACGACTTGATCTTCTCCCGATATATCTGTCGGATGGACGACAACGACAACAACAACAACACGCCGAGCGAGCGAGAATGGCGGACCCAAGCGGAGATTTCGCACCCGGTAGAGATTCGGAGAGACAGAGATCCAAGGAGACGAAAAATAATAATAAAAATGAGAGGAATGTGCGAGAACCAAACGAGAACAGAACCAGAAAACGACGATGGCGAAGCGGAGACGATGATCGAACACGAGAAAGAATTGTGTGGATAAACGGTTGTGGAACGGATCGTGTTTTTTTTTTTTAGGACGAAGGGTAAAGGGTGTAGCAAATAAAATTTCGTGAATCAAAGATAGCCGATGCGATGGATTAAAGACAAAAAAAAAAATGAACAAACACAACAAACAGAAAAGAAATATCGCGAGAAAAGAAATATCGGGGCAATAATTATTGTCGGAGCATCGACTCGTGTTCGTCGTATAATATTTTTCGCACGAGCCTCCGACGCGTTTTATTGGAGGTCACTTGATTTTCTTGCGTATCTTCCGTTTCCGTGTTCGTCGTCGATCACACGGCGTCTCTTTCGACCATTCGAACGAAAAGAAAAAAAAGATCAAGCATAACTGTTGGCTACTCTCGTGCTCATCGAAATTTCATCGATAGAAAGCGTACGGTGATCGTGTGTGATGACAGAACTCTGTGTGTGGCGGACGAAACGCATTGTCTCGTTACGCGTGTACTTATGTGCGATTACTACTTTGTTTCACGGTTACGCTTCAACGTTTTTCGTCACGACAACGAGTGCGACACGTTTTTTTTTACATTTTCGATGCGAGACCGCGGATTCGTTTGTGTCTCGTATGTGTGGTACACAGTAAACAGGTGATACGGCGAGATAGAAGAACGAGAACACGTGAATTACACAAAGAAAAAGAAAAAAACAAGCAAAATCAAGTAATCCCCATCACGGAACAGCAACACGTATGGGTGTCGTTAAAGTGGTGATGTACACGGACGGGAAAGAAGAGAAAAACTATTTATTCTAACGAGGAAACGTCGTAAAATCGATTCAATGATTTCCATCAAATTTTGTGAATTACGTAATCAATGTCAGAAACAACAATGTATACTTCATTCGTGAACGACTGCATTTCAGGGCTGCGGTAATTAACCTCAAAGTTAAACGAATTATACGTTTTGTTCACGAGTTGTGAAATTGTAGAGACAAAGTCATGAAGTCGCAGTTTAAATTCAAGTTTTAAAGTCAAAGTCATGGAATCGAAGTACAAATTTAAGTTGTGAAGTCGGAGTCACGAAGACAAAGTTGAAGTTCAATTTGCAAAGTCATGAAGTCGAAGTTCAAATTACAATGTCAAAGTCATAAAGTTGAAGTTCAAGTTCAAGAGGTGAAGTCAAATTTATGAAGTCGAAGTTCAAGTTCAAGTTGTGAAGTCACAAAGTTGAAGTTAAAGTTGCAATGTCAAAGTCGCAAAGTTGAAGATCAAGTTCAAGAGGTCAAGTCAAATTTATTAAGTCGAAGTTCAAGTTCAAGTTGTGAAGTCAAAGTTGTAAGGTCGAAGTTGAGGTTCAAGTTGTGAAGTCATGTAGTTGATGTCGAAAAATAATTATGATAAAATTGAAGTTGAAATGTCGTGTGTCGAAATTCTAAAGCGATCTAGAGGATGTTCCTACCTTTC
This sequence comes from Coelioxys conoideus, assembly GCA_947623535.1. NCBI lineage: Eukaryota > Metazoa > Arthropoda > Insecta > Hymenoptera > Megachilidae > Coelioxys > Coelioxys conoideus. Next base: position 17,700,798 of record OX392457.1, on the reverse strand, counting down.
ATATGCAAAGAGGTGAAAGTGCCTAACTTTGAGGTCAATTTCCATACCTTGAAGAGACGCCGCATCACGAACGAAGTATTCATTGTTACCTTGTATCATATTACAAATCCACAAAGTCTTATTTAACTCAAAGAACAATGTTTCACAATGTTTCCTTGCAGAGGAAAAACGATAGTGCGTGGGAGTGACCCGAACGATTTCTCGTAAGAGAATGTAAAGAAGTAGAGACAGTGTTGACAAAACTTTAGTTAGAGCATGATACCAACCAATACCGCGTAACATGATGTACCACCACGATGATAGCATGCTTCGATCAGATCGTTCAATCGCTGTATCGACGAAAGAATGATCTGCGTGTCTTCTTAAAAGAATATCGAGACAATATCCGAATTTTGAAAGCAGCGTGATTAGTAGATTATTAGTATCTAGATAGGGAGAGAAAGAGACAGATAGAGAGACAGAGATAGAACGAGTGAAAGAGAAGGAAAGACATGTGACTGTTTTATGAGTTAGAGAAAGTGTCAGATGAAGTTCGCTATTTTGTGTGAGTTGAAAAGCTTCGACGAGGATATTTACATAAAATAAAGGATTAAATTAGCACCTGGATAAGTAGGTTTGTTATATCACAGGATTATACCGAAGGAAACACCTTGATTAAAATTATAACTAAAAACTATCGACCTCTGTCTCCCAGTAACAAAAACTACCCTCAGACTGGGTAATCAAAATGTTTCCAATTTCGATCAGTGCTTTAAAAAATTTCTATCAATCTCATTTTGTGCCTCGAAGTTGACAAAATACAATTTTCATTAAAATTTCAACCTTGACGTAGCTGATCCTCGCAATACAGAAAGAAAGATATTTTTCATCCCCTTTATTATGATCTATTCATACGAAAATAAGTACTCGAAAGAAGTCATCTTTCTTAAAAATTTAACTAAATGTTCACGTAGAAACGATACTTGTTAGTATTGCGAGGTTAAAGGATTAATGTGCTCGATCGACGGTTAATTGTTAGTCACTCGGAGATCACGAAGATACAGGCAACGGGTATATTATCGTCTCGAGAGCAGATAGAGAGAAGTTACGCGAGAGCAGAGGGCTAAAAGCCCTCTAACCACGAACAATTTTCATTAAAGAGACGTCGATTCAAAAGGGCGGAACAGAACGCGACGTATCCTGGTGGTGGTTTTCAGTTGGTATCGAGCAAATGCAAAAAACTCAACTTGCTGCTTTAGCGCACTTGTGCAGGTGATGAAAAGGTGGGATCAAGGCAGACCTACCTGTTGCTCCTGTAAAGCTTTCTCCTTGTCGTTGGACAGGTATGTCGGGCTCAATACTGTCCTCAGTTGCTGCTCCACCTGCATAATCTGTTGCCTCAACTGTTGTATTTCCTAAAATTACAAACAGTGATCAACCGTATTCTTCTCGAAACTGCACCGAAACGATTACTGATCCCTTTCTATTAGAAATTTATTTTCGAGAAATCTTTATTGTTCCACCGATGAAAAAATTCAACCTGAAACTATTCGCGGGATTAAGAAATACAGTAGAGTTTCGTTATACTGCCACGTAGATACTTCTACTCCCACTAGTGGTCCCCTACCACCGCAGCGTTTCGATTACCACGCCCACTAGCGGCACTGTCTCCATAGCAACGTTCCAACTGCCACGCCCCGTGGCAACGCCCCTTCTCTAACATTCCGTTCCTCTCCGTCTCAATATAACGACGATCTATTGTATTTGAATTAAAAATCAGTCGATATACTATATCTTTGACATCTTAACAGTTTGCGGTAATGTTGATTTTTTAATATTAATATTAAAAACAAGAATTGGATCAGTAATCGTGTTTCGAAAGAATACAGCTAGAGTCGAGAGCGAAGAACGAAGGGACGTTCGATCGTCGACAGGCTGTACAGTCCTCTAACCTGTTGATATTGATCGATCTGCGCTAAACAAGCCTCTAACGATGTCGTCTGTTCTTTCACGGTTGTATTAAGGTTGTCTAATTCGGCCAACAACTCGTCTACTGTCTCGTCGATTCGACTATCGCCACCTATTCCCGAACGGAAGTGAACCTGCAGCTTCTCCATCGATATAGTGATTTTCGTTTTCTGTATAGCTATATCGCTAAGCATTTTCTCCCGCATACTGTGCTGATCCCTCAACGGTTTCTTTTTATTCTGCTGCGACTCGAGACTTTGTTTCGCTTTCTCGATCCACGTTCTCGCTTCTTTCAATTTTCGTTCGCATTGCTCCCATTCCTCGCTAGTTTCTTGCAGCAGCGCGTTCTGAAAATGGCAAACGATGTACACATCTTACGCACGACACGTTCCCCCCCCGAAAAGCTAACGATCGTGTGACACCAACCCTTTCCAACAGTTGACCCTCCACCTGAACCTTCGCCTCTTCGGCTTCCAACAATTTCTCGGGCAAATCGCCCACGCTGCACACCTGGCCGATACTCTCGAGCTCTTTTCCCATGTCGCTGAGATTCTTATTGATTTGTTTGCAGCTCTTTACGGCTGTCTGCAACGCGATCAACAATTTCACGAATTAGTTATGTTTTGTCGGCCGACGGAGTTCGCACTGATCGATCATGTTTTTGATTATTTGGATGATGACGAAAGGCGAATTCATTTATCTAAATTTTAGACAGATTTTACGTAGTTTGGAAATGACTGTCTAAGTACAGTAGAGTTTCATTATATTGCCACATTTGCATGTCCTCCTTAGGTCTACCTTACAATTATCCTACTTTCCTTACTATCAGTACTTCCATTATCAGTATCCCCCCTATTACTGCTTTTGACAATAAGTATTCTCACTTTTTGCTATCATCGACCCTGCTGCTAACAGTACCCCCTACATTGGCACCACTCATTGATCTCATGGCAGTAATACAACAGAAATCTACTGTACTCGTATTAAAAGATTAATAAATTTCTTTATCCTAACGCGAAAGTGATGGCCCGAAGAATATGAGAAAATCCATGTTCCATCATATTCCAAATATCAATACGATGTTCAGCGCAGTGGTTCTCCGAACGTACCGAGTACTCGTGCAGCCTTTGCCTGGCCTGCACAAGGGTGCTGAGCTTCAAGGGCTCAACTAGGAACTGTCTCTTCTCTTCGGTCCATGTCTTCACGGCTTCGTACAAGGTCAAGAATCTCTGCCAGGCGTCTATGGTGTCGGCGACGACCTGTTTCCTGTCGTCCAGCCACGTTCTCACCTGGTTCAACTGTTCGGTAACGTTGTGAACGGTGCTGTCGATTAATTGTTTCTCGGTCTCGTCTCTCGTGTTCTCGCCGATGGTGCGGCCGTTTCTCGTTAGTCGTTCGAGCTTGTCGCCGATGGTACCCAGCTCGTCTTGCACCTGCTTCAGTTGCTCCTTAAGAGGGATCGGCTCGATCGATCGGTCCTGAACCTTCAGTTCGGCCTGCCTTATCCACGCTTGAACCTCGTCCAGGTCGGTGAGATAATCCGACCTGACGGTTCTGGCACGTTTCTGATCCCTCTGTTTCTCCTCCATCGCCTGTGCCGTAGCCTCGGCGCAGAGCTCCAAAGCCGTCAAATGTTGAGCAAGATCGCTGGGGACCAGCTGCTGGCTAGCTTGGTACCGCGCCTTAGTGCTTCCTGAGAATTTCTTCGCTTCGTCGAGGACCTGTCCGACCCTCGAGGCTAATTCCTCCAATTCCTCCTCGGTCGCGTCCTGATCTGGCCCGTATATGTACAAGCTCGAGGCGCGTTCGCGCGCCTCGTTCAGACGTTTCCTCAGGTTCTCGATCTCACGCTCGGTGCTCTCGAACGCCTCCAAGTCCTCGTCCGCCTTCTTCGATTTCTTCTGCAGAGAGTCGACCAGCCTGTAACGAGCACCGATTTCTCATTCCCTACCGTTTCTCTCTATGATACTCATCGATTTCACTCTCTCTCTCTCTCTCTTTTTTTCTTTGTTCGTACTCGAGGATCTCCCTGAATATCATCGAAGAGTGCCAGGGACAAAGCTTGTGATTAGGTAACACGAATCTGGACGCTTCTTAAACGCTACGATGATGCGAAATGCTAGGCTTTGTTGCGAGAAATTGTGAGATACTTTGGATAGAAAACTAAACGTTCGTATTCGACTCTCTGCAATGCTAACGAAAGCAAAGCGATGTAACTAAATTCTTAGATAGATTTAATATAAATCTCTAGGTAAAGACCTACCTAGGTCTGGAATGTATAGAGAGTTACATGTGTAGGCGATATAGGGATCTAGATATCTAGGTACCTAGGAATATAGAGTGTAGAGGTACGTTCAGATCTCTATGTTACTCTACTCCTAGATCCCTCGGTCCCTACACATTTAAATACCCACATACACATATTTAGTGATATCTGTAAATTCCAATATTCCCGTATGCAGAGATCCCTAGATCTCCAAGTATGCACCTATACCTCAATATTCTCAGATTTCTACCGACCTGCATTTCCACATCCCCAAATTTGTATATTTCCAAATACCTATTTTCCTAAATCCCTATATCCCCGAATTACTTTATCTCCAAATTTCTACATCATCGAATTCCTATGACCCCAAATCCCCCAGTTTCTGTATCACTCAATTTCTATATCCCCAATTCGTATGCTCCGAAATGTCTACATCTCAAAATTTACATCTCCAAGTACCTATTTCCCCAACTCATAAGTTCCGAAATTTCTACATCTTGAAATTTACATGTCCAAGTACCTATATCCACAATTCATACGTTGCGAAATTTCTACATCTCACAAATTTACATTTCCAACTACCCACATGCCCAAATTTTTATATCCCTGTCATCTATATCAAAATTCCTACGTAATTCCTTCTTGTGCTCTCCAGGATTCCCGAGGACAAAGTATTCAAGCGAATGTACAAACACTGCCACAAGAAACTAAAAATGTTCGACACGCGAATGAATATGGCGTCGAACGTTGACTTACGATTTCTCCGTGCCCTTTCCTTTAATTCAACGCGCACGTTTCCCGAATTCCGATCAATGGCGGATGTTTACAGACTGGCGAAATACCAACGTCACCGACGGGCAATTCTGCGTTCACTAGTTCGCTAACGGAAAACGATTTGCCCTCTTAGCAGCGTGCTCGTCCACGTCGGCCACGCGTAAAAATAGATTTTAGCATATTTCTGGCGCTAGTGAACCTTCGATAATGCGTGTCAACGCGAGATCGTCCCGTTGTTCCGGCTAATAGGGCGGAAGTTCATCAGTGTATATAGGAAATAAGGAGAAGAACGATGAATAGTTCGAATCGATTTAGCGGCCTTAAGGAATTGTTCGAGACATAGATGGTACGAAATTAGAATCGGAAATGCGTGTCGCTGGTACGGTTGTAGTTGGAACGTAGCCAGCTTACTGAGGCGGAGGACGTTTTGGCTAAAAGTAGACGTGGTACATGTGTGAGTGTGTGCGAGCCGACGAGAAGTTTGGTGGAATCGAAATTATTCTTTATCCACCGTTGGTTCATGCCTCGTTCTCGTTTGTTATTGATTTTATCGATTAATGAATGGACAGAGGGACGAAATATTGCTGATCGTATGGTATTATTAGACTCGCGTGTCGATATCGATACTTCCTATATTCCCAAATCTATACATCTACGGATTTTTGTATCCTAGGATCGCTCTATATTCTCGTGTATCTAGATTTCTAAATTCGTACGCATTCTGGTCTCCACATTTATGGATCACCGTATCTTCAGGTTTCCATAACTCCAGGTTTTTACATTCTCAAATGTCTGTATCCTCAAATTCTTACAGTTTCAGATGTCTATAACCCAAGACCTCAAACTCCACAGATTTCTATATTTCAAAATTGTTGGATCAAAGATTCCTGTATTTCCAAGTTTCTATTTTTTTTTAATATTTTTTCTAGATGCCTATATTCCTAGATCCAAGTTTCTCGTATCCCTGATTAATTAACCTAGTTAATAATCTTTTCATCGATACTGTCACATACGTATCACATATGTGTACATGTAAATTCCCTTGATTCTATCACTGACCGCACATGTGGACATTCTCCATTTCTTATATATTACTACCACTCTCAAGATTATTTCTATTTGATTCCTATCGATTTATGATTTAAGTAAAATATAACGATATTCGAGAAATTAAATCGTTTCACCTCCAAACTGACAAAAACTCGTCTCTGAAGTGGTTCAAAAAGGAAAATTTCTCATGCTCCCATTTGCACCGTGACAAATTACGTTATTTATGACAAATTTTTGTATGTTCGGTTTTGTGAACAGGTTGTCAATGTTTCGAGAGACATTTCATGTCAATGTTTTATCGTGGATTACGTGCCACTTAACTGGCGGTTTCAGATAGAAGAGCGATGCAAATTGCGAACACACGACAACATGTTACATATGTACATATGTACTGAGGACATTTGGGAAGTTCTCCTTGTAAAAACGAGGTTGTTTTTACTCGTTTCATCGTGGCCAAGAGAATGGAACAAGATTCCGTTCGAGTAAACTGCCAAGTGTTTTCGTAAAGATGACAACATCGCCGGTATAGCGAACCACGAGGAATGTCGCAAACATTCGTCGCTTCGTTTGGATTTGCATTATGATGCACGTCGATGAACGTTTTTGCGGTTGTCGAACAACAATGACGTCAGCTTCGAGTCGACGCGAACATATTCTCGCTAAGAGTTAAAAACGCGCCGAGAAATTTGAACAGACACAAAGTTGTTTATTACATATGTATACTGCAACATGTAACCCTTAATTGCTGCAACGAGTCAGAATTATTATTATTATACCAGAAGTACCAGATACCGATTAACGTTTCAGTGATAATAAATTAAGATAAAGATTATTACATCAAAGTAAATCTTCCAGTTTGTCAATGAAATAATTGACAAAATTTAATCCTCGTAGACAACATTTTCCGTTCGGAAATTCCACAAAAAAACTGCAAGACGACGGATTTTTGAGATACATAGTAAAAGAGTTAAAGAAAATTTTCTCCCACTGTTCAAATAGTAATTGCATTCGCTGCAGCAGTTAAGGTTAATCAACCACTGTTAATTGAAAGAATTCCTACATGAATGTAAATTGACTATCACCGTTCCCGTATTAGTTTATAACGTCATTTTTCCGCGAAATCACGTTTAGAGTAATGCCCAGCACGTGCAAGCATGTAGGTGAATTTCAGTGTATGGGAATGGTTCGCGATGTCAATGTCAAGTGTCGTGCATGGTGCTAGCTTCTTTTCGAACAGTGACATCATCGTTGCTAATAGTGAACCGCGTTTAAGTCGAGCGATTACCACGGTATATTTGAAACGAGACAGACATTTATAAAACAGGTTGCACGATCCGTCTGACTAATACGAAACTAGATACAAGCTTTCGGCGTTAGTCATAATTACGAAACGTCTTCGATATTCCTCCATAATTATCCGGTTTCTATGCACATGATAATAAATCGACTACTCGCGAATACTTTGCTCGAACTTTCTACTTCAGCGTATAGTTGAACTTTTTTTGGAAAACTGTTGCGATACTTTAACACTTCGATGTCTGATTTTATGGGGTTTCTCATGTTATTGATCTTCAGCTCATTTTCATCGATTGCGTATAATTTTATTTTCAAATTAAAAATTTTTAAGTAATTATATTTCAATTATATTTTCAAATTTATAATTTCATTTTCAAAATTAGGCAAATATATATAATCATAAGTATAATTTCTTCTTTGGTACATTAGATTTGCAATCAAGTATAAAATTGATAAATATTGCGAAATTGATAATTTCAATTCAATGTTTTGATAAAAAATTCATTGAATCGATTATTCGTCAAATTTTTATGATAATTCTTTGGAAGAAAGATATAAATGTTGCGAGTTTAGCTGGTAGATCGATGTAATAAAACCCAAAAGTACAAAATCCATCGATTTTGCAAGACATGTAACCATCAAAGTGTTGATATGCATGAAAGACTGTCATCGAGTACGAGAACCGGAAGTCACTAGGTCCACGTGATGCAATCCTTATGCGGCCATGTGACTCGACCCAAAGTACCCCAGCATCACCATACTAAATCCGTTCGTCGCGATAATTTTAGTAACACCACGATCCACTTTTTCGATTATTCATCACGAACACCAAACGGCTATCTACGTTAAGAGAACCTTGCAACTTTAACACCTCTCGCCTCACTAAAAATTGAATCTCTCTTGAAATTAAACCGATCGCTCTAAAAATTTAATCAAACTCTCTGGAAATTTAATCAACCTCCCTACAAATTTAATCAAACAGTGGAGAGTTAATCAAATTCTGGAAATTTAGTCAAAATATAGAGACATGATCAGACATCTCTGTAGATTTACCCAAACACGTCTGAAGATTTAAACAAACAATTCTGGAGAGTTCACCAAACTTCCCAGAAATTTAATGAAACTCTCTAGAAATTGAATCATACTCTGGAAATTTAACTAAAATCTGAAGATTTAACTGGGCACCTTTGTAGATTTAAACAAACACCTCTGCAGATTTAAACAAACAACTCTGAAGAGTTAACAAAATTCCCAGAAATTTAATCAAACTCGGTAGAAATTTAATGAAACTGTCCAGAAATTTAATCAAACTCCCTAGAAATGTAATCAAACTCTCTAGAATCTTAATCAGACTCCAGAGATTTGATCAAACTCTGAAAATTTAACTAAAATCTGAATAATTAACTGGACACCTCTGTAGATTTAAACAAACACCTCTGAAGATTCAATCAAACACCTCCTGAGATTTGAACAAACGGCTCTAGAGATTAATCCCGACACGTCCGAGAGTTAAAACGAAGTTCCAGAAACGTGATACGATATCGTCAAATGAAAAAAAAAAAAAAAATGATCGCGACGTTCGGCGAAAGGCTCTCGACGATGTACCTATCCGAGCGAAATCGTAGATCGGCGTGTTCGGATCGATATATCGAGAAATTTCTCTGGTTCCCTCCGGTCGATGACGGTTATCGTTGTTTGTACTGTGATTTATCGCGGATATCCGGACGAAACATCGGACAACAGTATGGCGCGGCACGATCAAGCTAAACAGCAGCGTTCGCGGTTCGAAACGTTATTAGGAGGCACGGATTAGCTTTGAATTTTCGTGCTGGCGAGGCGCCGCGACGCATGCGGCTTAGAACGTTGGCTACGGAACGAAAATCGAGGAACGACAGACCGAAAAGCGGCGCACGCTGTTCCTAAGAATAAAATACACACGTCGCTTGTTCATCGCGCGAGCTGCGACTTCCGCGCGAGTTCATTGGCTCGAACGGACATCTTTGCATCTTTCGTTTCTTTTTTCACCCTGTCGTCGGGACTTTCGGGGCTACCTTGCCAGCTCGAAACGAATCGAACGAGAAAAGGTTGCGACCGATGTTGCAATATTGCGTCGTGCCTTCTGACACCCTGTTTCGAGACAGTGATTTTATGTTTCCTCGCGCGTAGGTCAAGAAAAAATATTGATGCATTTTCGTATTTTAATTTTTTTCATTTTCCTTACCCTCTTTGTCTCGTGTATGACACGATATAATCATACATGGCACTATCTTTGCGATATTATTTTGCAACTGAGTTTATCTCGTATCGAAAAACTATGAGATTTTGTTTCTTCATTTTCTATACTTCGTTACTGTTAAAGAATTATGATTTAGTGAAGGAGGAAACTAACAAGATTGTACTTTATATGTGTACGAGCGAATCAGGTATTTAGCAGCGAGTTTTTGACAAATCTAAGGTTGATTCATTTTAATATGGGTAAAATATCAATCGACTTATTTTAATATCAATGAAACTCCAATTTCGCGTACTCAAATAGCCCGATAATTTACGTATGGCGCTGTAGTGGCGCCAGTGAAGTGCAAAGGGTTGAAAACTGATAAAATTATCGATTTTCTTCGACCAAAATTTTTACCGGACCGTTTCAGGTAATCCAAATAATTTCACTTTCAGACAATTATATCCTGTTCATAAAATAAGTTCAAACGAGACAACACTAAAAACTGAACTTTCGATAACATTGCAGTGTAATCGAATATCTAAGGACAAAGAATGCAACCGAACCTTGCATGACATAGACACTACCGATATTGCATATTATATATATATATATTATATTAGCTTATCCCATAAATTTAACTTGTATTAAATATGAATTGTTCTGCTCAGGAAACCTTATTAATTCTTCTTTCCAAAATTATTAAGGCTCACTTACAAAATATTTCGTATCAAAAAAGGAAGCTACTTATGAGACACCCTAATATATAATGGTGCATATATTATACAGCGTGAATCACGAATCGTGATCAGTGGAAATGACTCTGTTATTAGCAGTCCGATCGAAAATGTTTTTATCGGTTTTCACATGGTTTCAAGAGAGCTTTAACGTGATTATGAAGAATTATTTTTCAACTCTCCTTTTTTATATTTTTCAAAGGTCACAACATTGAAACGCGTAAAATAGCGTAGCATATGGTATTCCTTGTAATATAAAGTTTTTTAATTTTGTTTCCAATGCAGATGAAAAGAAAACGATGTCCCGATATCCATTGGATTCGTCTTAAAATCCTCTAACAGATAGACGTAAAAAAATTATATGTTTATTTGTAAAGATATAAGGTGACCTTTCAAAAACATAAATAAAAAGAGAGTCGAAATACAATTCTTCATAGTCACGTTAAAGCTCTCTCAAAACCATGCAAAAGCCGAGAAAAAAATTCTCGATCGGACGGCTAATAACAGAGTAACTTCCACTGATCACGATTCGTGATTCACCCTGTATATAAAATTGCACGATATACATATCACCGTCTACCTAGAGTCATTCCCAAAAAAAGGGCAGAAAAATCACTAAACCGGAGCTGTCGTGTGGAAGAACGACGCAGAAGAACGGAACTGCAGGAACGTTGTCGGTACGATTGGAAACAGACGCATTACGATCGATACCGTGTCTGTAAGCAAAAACCGAGACACCGAAACCCGACTGGAATTGTCGAAAAACGGTTCGACACTCCGTTCAATCGTTACGTCACTGAATTCACGAAAATACACGTGCTGCGCCGAAACACGTTTCCACCGTGCTGCCACGTTTATCGATCGATGATAGAGGCTGCCAGTCCGCTCTACGGTCATAATATTTAAGCCAATAACCGCGTGCAATCCCGTTAACCCAATAAACCGTGGAAACGTCGATGAAAATTTCATTGTTACGTACTATCAATCGACATGCCGTGCTCGTTTCGTACAGGAACCACGTTCACGATGTTCGGGGCGTACACAGTTTCGTACTGTTGCACAATAACGCACGAAGATTCGTCACACACTGAACGTACTCGTCACTTTCGACACTGGCACACGCGTACTGTTCGTCGACGTTGTCCTCTTCGGGTAAACGAAGGAAGCTGATAATCGCCAGCTGTCGTTAGGATTCGCTTTCGGAAACGGGAAGGCAGATTGTGGCGTGTTCGCGTCACGAGTTCACGCGCAGAAGTCTTATTTAGAAATTGCGATTGATCCAACTACGCGGACACGGAGTAGGTTTCATGCGGAAACGAATTTTCTCTGTGCCTTCGACGACGCGATTCGATTCGTGCGCGAGCCGCCGATGCGATGGTTTTATTCTCGGATTGTATATTCGCGATTCGCCGAATTTCGCAATTCGAGAAGAACCGCGATTGTTCGCCGCCGCGGTTAATTTGATTATATCGAGGTATCGGATATAGGAAAATCGTGATTGATTCGATTACTCGTTTGACGGGAGCGGTTTTTCAGGTTCGATCGTCGAATACAACCGGCGAATGGCAATTTGACTTTACTGGATAGTATTTTATCATTAATGAATCTTACGAAATATGTTCAGAATATTTTGTTTCATTTATTAATCATTGGTCCAAGTAATTGATACGAGTGTTTTCAATTAGGTAAATGAACAGATTCTTACTAAATAAATAATTGATTCGTATGAACATTTTAAGGTCACGTATATGTGAATGCTATGTGACAGTCAAAGTGTTAAGTTTTTAATATGAATAAATCATTAATTGTTCATCGAATAAAAGCGTAACTTTTATATTTTATGTATAATTTATAATAGAAGCATTTATCCTGTGTTTGACGCGTGCACTCGTCATTGATTGATTTCAACCCCTTGCCAAACTTCGACGAGTCTGTCTCATAACACACTCATAGTTTAAACGTAATGAATCTTATTAAAAGTTTGAATGCACCCATACATAAAGTTCGTATCCAATTATAATCTACTTAATCAAGGATCATTGAATATAAAATACTGACTGACGCATACAAATTGCATGGCAACGGGTTAATAATTTTAACGAGTTTATTTTTGAATAAAAATTCCGCAGTTAACTGGTTAAACTCTGTTACAACATTCAAATCGAAGCGACGATTAATTTCAACTCGCAAATTTGATTTTGTAGAACAATTTTACGCGCATTCGAATTTCATCCAAAACCACAAGTATTCACTGTCAAAATCGAGTAGTTTAAAATACCGATCGATTCAACCACGAACGAATTTTATACGAATTCGGATTTCTTTCAAAAACATCGCACACGAATTGTCAATTGTTTGAAATTGCAATCGGAGTACAAACAAGTTGCGCACGAATTCGAGTACGTCGTAGCACAATTACCATCGACTCGAGACACCGGTATCACACGAAAATCAGTTAATTCTCTCGGTTAATAACTATAAATGGAATCGGTATAATCGCGCACAGAGTTTTTCTCGCGAATTTTCCGGAAGACGTTGGCGAACTCGGCCGCGCACAAATTATCACCACGAGACGATAAACCCGTATCGAACGGACGGCCGATCACTGCACAGAAACGTCTACTATTATATCGTTATCGCGTCAGACGATTGTTTAACGAACGAAACGCCGTGACAACGTGACGGTGACGTCTTCGGTTCTGGTTCGCTCGTCATACTTTATTTCCAGTGCACCGTGCCGCGTACAAATGGTGACTGGCGTGTGTAACCGGCCGCGGATATTACGCCATGAAATTCAGAAGCGGGCCAACGTGCCGCCACTTTTCTCTTCGTCAAATCTATATTTAGGTGGGAATTCGATCGACGAACGGGCCACCCTTGCGAATCGAGGGGGACGTTTCTCGCGAATTTACCAAACCCTCCCGAAACGTTGAATCCGATCGCGTGACCGATCGTCGTATTTTCGCGCGCTCTGATCGTTCGATCGATCGGGGAACAACGAGGAACCTTGGATTATCTAATGTTCCTCGATTAATGACCCGTCGACCGAACGAATTATTCGTGCAACGCGTTACGCAATCGTTCGACGGCTGTTTACAAACACTGCTCGTTTCTGTGCCACGATGCAGTTGCAAGCTTTCAGCGAATTTAATGCGGTTACCGGATTTCGGTGTAGTAATTTGTACGAGACGGTGACGAATTAACCGACGCGATCAGTCTTTATCTCGATAAGATTCTCCGTGCGATTCGACTAAATTTGAATTCTTCGTTGGGTGAGAATAGTTCTCGAAGTTACGGACAAACTTTCGTGAATACAAATTTGATGATCAGGCTGAAAATAATTATTTGATCAATTGTTGGCTATATTGTTTCATTGATCGGTGAGAATATTTATTTGATCAATTACTGAGAATATTTATTTGATCAATTGTTTGTAATAATTGTTTGATCAATCGCTGAGAATATTTGTTTGATCAGTTGTTTGTAATCATTGTTCGATCAATTGCACACAATAATTATTTGATCAATTGTTGAGAATATTTATTTGATCAATTGCTGATAATAATTATTTCATCAATTGCAGACAATATTTATTTGATTAATTACTGATAATAATCAGTTTATAAATCGCTGGCAATAATTAATTGATCAATTTTTGATCAAAAAATTGTAAGATAACACGTAAATCGAATAGAAGTTATTTCGAATAAATTCGTATTTCGATAAAGTTCTTCTAGAATGATTTAATACATACTATGTATATGTGCTAATACTAATACGATCTAAGCTGATAGTAAATATTCCGAAACCGTGAAAACACATCGATTAAGAGACTCTAAATGTTCATTAATAGCGATTATCGCGCATATCTAAACCGGTTTATTTCAATTCGTTCCTGATTATTAATTTCATGACGCTGTACAGTACGATACACGGTGCAACAATGATTTACAAGGCCTAATTACGTCATGGGATTAATTTGGCTATGATGGAACGAGGTAAGACACGTAATGCATGCTAAATCGATATATGTCGTAACACGTAAGGAATCTACTCTCGTCGAGAAACCTCGCTGCTTATTTATCCTTTCTCCCACATTCTTTTTTTTTCTCGCAACATTAACCCGCTATAAAAAGATCCCACCGAATCTCTGGCATCTTGAAAGCGAAAATGTTCTGCTCCGACATCGCAGAAATCGTGTCTCGACGAGGAAAAGAAAAACGTCGTGCGTAAGATGGTTCAACGAATTTCTGACACAGGTAGAAAATCATAATTAACGATCGGTATGTATAAACGATTATAGCCTGTAAATAAAATTGTCTGGCAAAATTATATGAACAAGAGAATATTGTACATTATCGGTGCGACGAGCCTGAAACAAAATTTGTGAAGGGGTGGTGGGCAAGCGGATATTACCATCTTTGAGGAAGATGGTAATGTGCAATAAGCAGCATACACACATGCACATGCGTCGAAATCTCACAAAATCGCACCGCATGTTCCTCGATGATTCCGTTTCTGCCGGAATGACAAGTCCCTTCTCGAGCGACTTACGAAGGGCTAAAATATTTCTGATAACGATCGTGAAATTATACGAAAGATGATAAACTGCGAAGTAAATAAATCGCGTTACTTTTTCCGCTATGAAATCTACCAACATGTTCACCGAAAGGATCAATGAATAGACTTCTTAAAATATTTACAAAATGTATAAATAATTAGTAGTCTCTTTAAAGTATTTACAAAATTAATAATTATAACTGTAACAGTTTTGTTTAACAAATTTACAAACTATTAATAGCAGTCTTCTTTAACAAATTTACAAACTATTAGCAGTCTTTTCAACGGGAATGAATAATTGTAACGCTATATACTATAAAATCGTGCTCGAAACGAAAATTATTAAAAAAGAAACGTTAGGTGCGAACTTTAGCTTACGTACAACCGGAATAAATATTCTAGTGAATCTGTAAGAAATTTATCCGAATTTAGAAAGAAACACGTTCGTGAAACCGAAGTGCTGAAATAATTTCGAAGTGACACCGGTGCAGTGTCTTCAGCGGTGCTTTCATGATATCACAAAACACACAAAAACAACATTGTATCGTGACTCACGATTCGACGGAATTCTGCAATTTGTTCAGCTTTTCTTCGAGAGCTTGTGCTGCGGCTTCCGTGAAAGCTGCGAGATATGCTAGAACGGGACCAGTCAGAGCTTTCACCTCCTCCGTCATGGGTTTCAGCTTCTCAGCTTCTGTCACTAGTTCCTGTTATAGAACACACATTATTATTTAATAAAATTAAGAAAAGTTATTGTTGTTTTATACTATAAATTAATTCAAAGTAGTAGTAAATATAACCATCTAAAATGAAGACCCAGATGTAATGCATTTTATATCATAATAGTTAGACTACGAATATTATGATATATCGAAGTCTGCGGAATGTAAAAACGTTGAGTGATCTGTGAGATCCTCAAATTGTTGATTTATGTTGATTTGGTGTGTTACAATTTATGTTCATTTGACGTGTAATAATTTATGCTGATTTGGTGTGTTATAATTTATGTTCATTTGATGTATCACAATTTATATTGATTTGATGTGTTACAATTTATGGTCATTTTTATGTATCATAATTTATATTCATTTGATGTGTTATAATTTGTGTTCATTTGATGTATCATAATTTATGTCGTTTCAACGTGTCATTATTATAGCTTTGATATATCATGGACACACAAAAATTCGTAGCCTAATGAGTATCGTGAGCCATAATACTTACATGCAGAGCTTTGATGGTATCGAGCAGGTTCTGTTTCGATCGAATCACAGTGTCCAAAAGTTTGCTCTTCTCTTCGATCGCGTTCAAACGAGTCTCGATAAGGGACCATTGCGATTCCAAATCTTCCCAGTGCTTCGACAATGCTTCGAGGGCATCTCTGCGACCTTCTAAACCAGAAACCAGCTCTTTCCATTCAGAACTGATCTCGGTTATCTGATCTTCGATCGTCTTCCTGTTATTTTCGTCAGCCAATCGAAGCACCTCGCGACTGCGTTCATTCAGAAGATCCAATTCAAATTGTTGATTCTGCAAATTGAACATATACAAATCGTTAAATGCGCTTATCACATCAAGTACACGAACCTTTAACCCTTAACACATTCGCGATCTCATCTTATAGAACAATTCGAAGAAATATTTTTTAGCTAAATCCATAGTCTCTTCAGTGAGAAGATTTTCAAGATTCTACTAGATAACTCGAACGCTTCAGAGTGAAAAGGGTTAACACGTTCGTGCTTAATTTACACACTCCACCGGTCGTAACATCGACGATACTAATTAACAGCTTCATTTTGATCGACAATGAGCTACACTTACTTCCAGCTCGAACACGTTGAAAGCAAACCGATAGCATATTTACCTGTATGTCATTTAGAGCATGCGTGATCTTCTGAATGTTGAACTGCAAACCAGCTAGTGTCGTGACAGGCTCATCCGTGAATCTCGTCCTCGCGATGACAGCTCGAACACGCTCCAAAGTTTGCGTGTAATCTTTCCAGGTTTCAGCACCCTGTTCCAATCTAGCGCGATGCGATTTAGCAGTATTCAGGGTGTTCTTCAGCAACTGAGTGTGTTGCTGTTGCTCCGCGCTCAGTTCCTCCTGCTCGGAGGTGTTCAGGGATGGCCAGATTTTGTCGGCTGCTTGCTGGATCTGCTGGGACACTAACTCGCGCATGGATGGTTCGCTGCTGAAGTAAATCTGAAAACGAATTGTTGTAAAATTTTATCACCTTCCTCGTTAATCGTTAACATGATCTCTTTCACATCCTTCTATTTATTTAATCTATTTATCGAATTTGGAAATCAACTTTGCATTTTTAACTCTCAGTTCGAACTTGAAGACATATTGCACATTCAGATATATTTTGGAAAATAGTATTTAAGCGTCGTATGAATATTTGTCTATGTTTGCAAGTGAATACGTAGTAACAAAAATTTTGTTACTTCGAAAGGGTCAGTAAAAGATAACATTAAATAATCAACATGCACGAACTTTGTGTCCCTCAAGATTGTTCAGGATATTTTCAGATATTTTTTTCCTTAAAAGGATCAGTAAAGGGTAATATTAAATACTGAACGTGTACGAACCTTGTGTTCCTCAAGATCGCTGAGGATATTTTCGAAATCGAGTCCATCCTTGTCGCTTTCCAATCGGATCTCAGCTTCTCGAACCCAGCTACGAAGTTTATCGGTCAACGCAGCGTATTCCTGTCGCAATTTCATGTTGCTTTCTAAATAATTGCCTCGTTCTTCCATCTCTCTGGGCAAAGACGTCAACATCGACACAGCCTCGCTGAGCATCTCCTTCAACGAACCGGGCATCCCTTCCTCGTAGGGCACAGAATTCTTCACGTTTCTGATTCTATCCAGATGTTCGTTGACAGCCTCGCAAAGCTCGTTGTGGTTCTTCAGCTCCGCCTCGACGCTGGTCGGATCTCTTTCCAGAAGAGGCCTGGATTTCACCTCTTTCTCTTTGTCCTCCAACCAATCGAGAATCTCAGCCAATTCGTTCGCGAGTCTCTTGTGCTCCGCCGCAGCCAACTCGTGTTGTTCCCTTTGGGTCTCTACGGCTCTTCTTAGACCTTGAAGCTGTTGTTTCAGCGACTGTAACTGTTCCGTTATGTTGTTTCTGTCGGCGGTCGAACCCTCTGCCGCGATTTGTTGGCCCTTGTCCGTTGCACTTGCGAGGGTTGCTTCGCATTCTTGGATCTTCAGGATCGCGTCGTCGTATCTGAGGAGAAATGTTCACAGTTAGCTACAGAAAATACTAAAAAATAAAATAAGTGTTCTTTCGACGATATGTCATGTTCATTTGTTATTGTATGTGGATAAATACAGCATTATACATATTATACATACATGTTACGCATACATAATTATATGTGCACAATATACGTACATATTACATACTACATAATTATATGTGCATATTATACGTATAATATTTGTATGTTCCAAGTGTACAAATACTTGTCCCTCACTGTAACCCGACAAAAAACAAACACGTGTACGAAGTACAGTACCTCTTAATCTTCTCTTCGATGGTTTGTCCAGAGTTCTCGATGTCCCTGACGATCTCCGTGTATTTAGCGATGAACGTCGTAATTTCCGTGATCAAAGCGATAAACTGTTGTCGCAGCAGAAGCAGTTGACGAAGTTTTGCTATCTGGGACTCGATGGCTTTAATGAGATCGTCCTGTTGAGTCAACACACCATGAAGATCGGCAACGTTAACCGACTGCAAATCGGACAATTTTGCCTTGTTCTCCTTTAGATCGTTCAGGATCCTCTCGTAAGCGTCCAACATGGCTTCGACGTCCTCGACGCGAGCACCGATCGGTTTGTTGAGTTCTTGAAGTTCTTTCTGCACGTCCGTCATGTACTGCACAGCCTCTGCCACTCGCGCCAGAGATTCTTCGGCCTCGTCGATGCTCTTCTGTAGAGCAACTGCTCTCTCGTTTATGATTCCAGCCACTCTTCCGTGCGCTTCCTTCATGTTCTGAAGTTGTTCGTTCAATTCGAGTTTGTCCGCGTCGCTCACCGTCGGCAGGATGGATTTTCCTTGCTGAAGAATCTTCTCGATGTCGTCAGCGTAATCCTTAGCTTCCTTCTTCAGACGATCGTACTGTAATTGTAAGTGCCAGGAGTTAGGTAATTGTTAATGATAATACTTTGTGAATGGAGCTTAATAGATTGCGAGAGAAGATTAAACCTTTTGGCTGACATTCGGCATTTGGTCTGGTCAGAACAATTTGAATAAATATTTTTTAATTACATCTATAGTGTATGTATGTGTTGCATTAATAATTTATATTGTTGCATTAAATCAAATGAAGAGACAGAGTTAAAAAGTTGATGAAGGGTTAGGCAGTATCCGAGTTGTACTCGAAGAGTACCTGAAGAATACCCGAACAGTCTCACCTTAGCAAGTTGTTCCCGCAGAATATCGATACTCGAAGTCCGCAGATCCGACGAGGTAGCCACTTCAGCCTCGTTGATCCACCTCTGAGCTCTGTCGATTTCGCTCTCGAACGCTTTACGACCCTGAAGAAGATCCGCGAGTGCCGCTTGTTTCTCGCGAGCCTCGCTCTTCAATTCTTCGTAGTCCTTATTCAATTCGTCCAGGACACTTTCCAGTTTGGCACGATCCTCCTCGTTGCATTCCTTCAGCAAGTTATGTCCATGCTTCAGGATATCGTTGAGATCCTTCTCGTTGAAGGAGGCGATGTCGGTTTCCAATTCGTTGTGCTGCACAATGTCTTGCTCCACTTTGGCAGCCTTCAACGGCAGATAACCGCTGAGTTTCTTCAAGTTGTTGCTCTTGGACTTGATCCACGCTCTTGCACGCTCCAGATCGGCCTCGAACTTGCGACGTGCGTCCGCTGCGGCGGTTGCCGTGGATATTCCTTCGGTTAACAGGGCGCAGAGTTGAGCTTGTTCGCCTCGAAGAGCCTTGGTGTCGTTCTCCAGTTGCTGTTGTTCGTTGGTTTCCAATTCGTTTTGCATGTTACCCACGCGTTTCTCCAAGGTGTCAATCACCATCTGTTTTCCTTCAGCTTCTTTCAGCATTGCCTGAAACACGGAACATTGATGATGAACACAAGACTTTATGAGGAAATTCGATGACAGGAAGGATTATTGAAATTGGACGATTAATGAATGTGAATGAAAGTATGTTAGCGAATGTTGAACCGAAAGATCAATAACGAACCAAGTTGACCAAACGATCGATTTTGCAATATGGAATAAATACCTTCAAAGCAAGAAGTCTCTCATCAGCCTGTTTGCTGTCGAAACCCACCGGTTCCGACAACTGAATTTGCTCTTTCTTCCGTTGTATCCAATCTCTGTTCTCTTCGATCTCTTGTCTGGTCGCTTCGATACCCTGAGCAGTCATATCCAATACCTGAGACTTTCTCTGCAGCTTCTTCGCGATATCAGCGTACCGTCTCTCCACCGACTTAATCTGCTCCTCGATTTGCTGAGAATCAAGGTTGCTGACCGAATCCATCACCTGATCACCGAGACTCTTCACCTCGTTCAATTTCCCGGGACCTTGAGTCTCAAACTCGGCTGTAATCTCCTTCACGCTCGATATCTTCTGTCCGATGGTCTGGCCATTACCCTTCTCGATCACATCCACCTTCTTCGACAACGCGTCCAACCACGATTGAACGCTCTGCACTTGCGATCGATACTTCTGAATCAAATCCTGAGCAGCTTGCTTGCCGGAAATAGCGTCGGTCAATTCCGCTTCCAATTTGTTCAAACCCTCCTCGATATCGTAATCGTTTTCGTGAATCGCTAATTCCGTCATCGCGTGCGTTCTTCGTTCGCCAACGTTACCTAGAAGATCGTTCATAGCTTGCAGTTCAGCGTGTGCAGCTTCTGATCGCAATTTAGCGGGTCGAGATTTCCATTCGGCGCACAAAGCACGTTGCTGATTTATCCAGGCACGAAGAGCGTTCTTCTGTCGAGTCTGCTCTTCGAGTTCGTTCAGGGTCTTGGTCACGTTCATCAGATGTCCTTGCGCCTGTTAAAAAATTATAACCACAGTACAACCATAAATATATGTTAATTGCAAGAGAACTTTCGTTACGAATTATTACAACCTACGTACCTGATCAATCAACTCTTCAAGTTTGTTTCGCACCTCGACCTCCCTCGCTGGTATCTGCACAGCCGGAGCATCCAGAGGACTTCCGGGTCTGGACACGCAAGCAACAGCAGCTTCGCAAGCTTCTACTGCCAAGGCCAATCGTGTCTTCTCGCCTTGTAATTTATTATGCAAGGTCCTAGCGATCTCGAAACGCTGTTTGGCCATTTCGAGAGTGTCCAATGGCGCCTCCATTTCCTGAGCTATTTCGGGCTCGTAGGCGTCCAGATTCTTCATGATGCTCTCCAGCGTGTTCTCGTACTCCTGGAACTTGACCAGGGACTCGGCCAGTCGTTTCTTGATCTGCAACGCGGTGTTCAACAGCGAGTTGTAGCTTTCTTGGACATTTTGCAGCTGGGTTTCGATGGTGACTTTGATTTCCGGGTTCGCGGCTACGTAACGGGTTATCTGTCCGCTTCCCTTCAACTTCAGGTCGTCCAGTACGTTGGTGTAGTTCTCGATGTCGACCAGCAAGTTATCGTGTTGCTGAATCTGCGAGACGGTCTGCTCCTTGTTGGTTATGTACAGCGAGTTGTGGGCCATCAGCTGGAAGGATATCTGCAGCAGCCATTTTTCGGTTTCCTGCAGGGCCGCGTGATACGCGTTGTACTCCTGCATCTCGTTCTCTATCAACTTCTTTCCTTCGTCGACCGTGCTGCTCAGACTTTGCCATCTCTTCAGCAACTCCTTCGTATGCTCCAGAGGCGTGTTCTTCTTCGCTAACTTCGATAACTCTTCAGCTTCCTCCATCAGATGATCCAATTCCGATTTCTTCCCGCGGACTTCTTCCTGAATGTGCTTGTAACGCTCCAGCAACGTCTTCATGTCGCCGAATTCACCTTTGGTGTCCGGTAAATCCTGCATGCTCTTCTCGGTCTCTCCCAACCAACGTTTGAGCTTGTTGTGGGCCTCCGCGTGATCGTCCCAGCGAGTTAGCAAAGATTTCAGCTGAGCCTGAACCGTGTTCAGATCGATGCTCAGTTGTTCCCAGCTCGAGAGTAGTCCGGCCATGTCTGATCTCAATTGTTCCTGCTGTTCCGGCACTGCGGTGTCGATCGCCTTCGTGAATGCGTCTTGCAACGTCGACAGCAAGTGCTGACCCTCCGTGATCCTCGTTGCAACGATCTGTGGAAAAAGAACATTAAAATAAATTAATATATTTAACTTCTGCTAAATTTCATCAAAATTGGTGAGCGATAATTCGGCATGGTCCCTTGTTAGATACTCCCTTCAATCACCGAGTTTTTCAACTTCATACGAAACTAAAATGTACGAATTTTATCAACGACTTACCTTAATGGTTTCCAATTTATCCTTCGCCCATTCAGCATCACCCACACCCATGCAGTCCTGCACGGAGCCTCGGGCGATGCGTAGCCAGTCCTCCATCTCCTTCTTGGCCTTCAGGAACTCCGTGTGATCAGATAGATTCTTTTCCACTTTGGAAACTAGACCTTGCATGTCCGTCAACAGGGACGTATAAGCAGACTGCAGTTGTACGGTCTTGTCGCGAGCCCAACTGCAGGCACTCATTTCCAGAAGAGCTTCGCACTTGTCGTTCAGATCCTCCAGTACGGGTTTCTGCTGGATAGCTTCTTCCACGAGGCTCTTGCAACGAACCAGGTCTTCAGGGGTCTTGTTCTCTTTCGACTGTTCGTCGTTCACCTTCTTCTGGAAGTGGTCTATCCACCTCTTCATGCTGTCCAATGCAGCCGAAAATTGGGACCAGCTGGCGATGCAATTGGACAAGGTCTTCTGTGAGTCGTGACACTGTGTCTGCAAGGACTTCCAGTTCGACTGGAGCTGTTTCACGTCCTGCTTGATGGCTTCTTGACCTTCCGGCCCGGTGCTGGAAATCACGGCGTCGCTCAGTTGGATCACCTTCGAAATCAGGGTCTCTCCTTTGGGAAGGGTCGCGATGATCTGGTTCACTTTGTTCTCCCTTTCGATGATCCGATCCTTCTCGCCGTGGGTGTCGCAATTTTGTTGCAGTTCCAGTTTCGTGTGCCGAACCCAATCGGCTGCCTCGTTGTGCGCCTGCTGGAACTTCTCGTGATCGTTCACTTGCTCTTCGAGGTTCTGAAACATTCCACGATTAAAAATATAGCTGGCTTTGTTCTGCAGAGCATACACTACTTGTCAATTTGACTTGCTTGATCTGTAGTTTTTGTTTAAACACAATCAAATATAGTTTTTAATTACACGAAGATAGTTTAAAAAATTTGGATTCTACGTAGCTCAGTGAAACACGTGGACTATCATTATTTCGAGAACAACTTCATAAATAAATTTATTTAAATTTAATTTCGATAGTTTGATATACTTACACGTATCTTATCGGCGATCAATTTATTCAATTCATCATATTTCGCGATGGTGGATTGATAGGGGCCAACGGGTATGCTGGAATCTTCGGCAAGTCGAGCTTTCAGGCGATCTACGGTTTCGCCGTGACCTTGGATATCTCTCTGTACCGTTTTATACTTCTCCAGGACAGCTCGTTTCTCGCTAAGATCATTTTTGTACATCTCGCCCTGTTGGATCTTGCCTTCGATCTCCTCGATCCAATCGGTGGTAAGTCGATGAATCTTATTCAACTCCTCCAATGCCGTCGCTCTCGCGGCTAGTTTCTGTCTGATCTCCTCTACGTTCACTAATAACTTCTCGAACTCGGTCTTCAGGTTCTCCGTATCTTCCTGAATCTTTGCCGCGCCGTTTTGCTCCGTGTTCATGATCACCCTCTCTTTGAGCTCCAGAGCGTAACGTAGCTTGTTCTGACCTTGTTCCAGGGTCTGTCTGATAGCCTTGCACGTGTGCAATTTGTTGTTCACCTCGGTTAACGTGCTGGGCATCTCTTTGCACTCGCCTAATTTGTCTCGCGTTCGCTCGATCCAGTCCTGGCATTCTTGGTACAGAGTATTGTGCTGTTGATGCTCCTGGAATAGAAAACATATGCGGTGATAGATCAAAATCTTAATATATCGATTTGTTTCAAATACCTGATAATGTAGCTCCAATCTTCTCATGATCTCCTTCGCCAGAGACAAAAGAGCATTGTACTTCGTCGTCAGTTGCGTGATAGCGTTAGATATTCTGGTATCAGCGCAGGTCTCTAACAGCATCTGGGCCTTCATATTCAGACGATCCAGCTCCTTCTGCCAGTCGAACAACGTCTGCAAGTGAATCTGGAACTGTTCAAGGACATTCTTCTTCTCCTCCAAGCTATCCTGGAGTTTGTTGAACGACTGCACCAGCTGCTCGGTCTGAGTGAGCCACTCGGTCGCTTCGGAAAATTGGTCTTCGTATTCCGTCCACTTCACGATTCCTACTTCCAGCAAGCTCTTCGTGTGGTTCAACGAGTCCCTGTAACAAGAGTAACGTGATCCAGTTAAATCACGGATGACTAACTAATAAGTTTCATTAAAATCTCTACAACTTCTACTTACACGTAGCTGTCGTACTCTTCCTGTAACAGCGCCACTTCCTCCTCGATTATCTCCTTGTCTTCCTCATCAGCGATCTGGCAGGCGGCGTTGCCCTGTTCCAAAGCTTGCTGAAGCTTCTTCTGACCCTCTGGTAGCTCACTCTGTAGGACCTTCAATTGCGTGATCTTGTTGGCCAGGGATTCTTTATCGCCTGTAGGCTCCGAACACTTTCCGAGTCTCTCCTTGGCAGCTCTGATCCACTGGATGAACTCGTTTCCGCTGTCGATGAATGCCTGATGCTGTTCAACGGTCTCCTTCTGCTTGGCGTACAACTCTTGCGCCTGTTTGCTCAGGGTCTCGTATTTAATTGAAATTTCCGTGGCCGGGGTAGCTTGACGCAGATCCTCGGCTTTGGTGGTGACGGACTGTATCATCGGCTCGAAAGCAACTATGTCCTGAACGATGCTGTTAGTTTGTCTAAGGTTCGCCTTCCTCTCGCCGATGGCCAATGAACTCAAACCGGCCAGACCCTTTCTGGCTTTGGACACCTTCTGCTCGCAAACTTGTTGCAATTTTGCCTCGCGATCGTTAATCCATTGCTGAAGTTGCAGATACGAGGAGCTGTAGTCCGCCCATTGGAGCAGACTGGTCTCCAGGTGGACCTTGGTGGTCGAAATCTTCTTCACCAGCCTCTCCCAGTCGTTCTGGATCTCCTTCAGCTGTGCGTTGATCTCTTCGCGACCGTCCGACCTGGTGTTCCTCATCACCTTCTCGCCGCAGTTCACCGTCAGATGCACCAGGTTCTGACCCTCCTCGCGTTTCCTCAGCAACTCCTGAATGTTGTCCAATCTGTTCTGTAATTCCTCGCGACTGCTTGTGGAGGCAGCCTCCGTACCCTTGCGAATGATCTGCTTGGCGTTTTCTATCCACGCGCGAGTCTTCGCCAGGTTGGCCTCGTACTCTTTGTGTTGAGCCAGGTTCGTCTCCACCTTGTTGAGAACGTCCTTGGCCAAGTTCACTTGAACCTGGTATCGCGAGTTCAAGTGACGCAGTTGGTTGTTTATGTAGGTGTCCAGGTGGGAGGACAGGAGACCAGAGGCTGTCTTGTTGAACCTGTCGATCTGTTCTTGACCTTTCAGCAGGTTCTCCAGTATCTCTTTCACTTCCTGAACCTGTTTCTCCTTCTCCGCCACGTTCGGTAGCAGCGAGTTCTTCTGGGCCTTGATGAGAATGTCGAATTGTTGCAACCAGTCGCTTAGTCGCTCGTATTCGTCCTTGTAATCGCGCCATTGACTCACTGTCTGCTCTAGCTGGTCTTTCTGCTGCTTGATTTCTGAAAGCAAATTGTTGGTGATGATTATCGGAAAACTTTATGTCCAGGGAAAATGGAGACATTTACAAATACGAAACTTGCAGTACTGCAAAGATTCTAAAGTAACCTTACCTCTGAACAACTCCTCGAAGCTCTGGGTCAACGCTCGGACCTCGTTCTTGATGATTTCCTGTCCCTGAGGACTGGTACTGGCACTAGCGACCTTCCCGGTATGCTGAAGATGTTCCACCAATAACTCACCCTGAGCTTTCTTGTTCAGTAAGCTCTCCAAAGGAGCGACAGCGTTTTCGATAGCCAATTTATCGCTCAGTGATCTCTGTTTCATCGAAGGTATCTTCTCCCTGGCTCTGCTCAACCAATTAATGATGTCATCGTGAGCCTCCTTGTAAAGTCGATGATCCTTATACTGTTCCTCCCTCTCGACCAGCAACGATTTGATCTTCTCGAACAACGTGTCGAACGTGTTCAAGATACTCTGAGCCTGCGACGCTGCTAAACCTTGAGGTCCACTGGCGATCATCTCGGCGACCTTGATCTTCAGGCTGTCCACCTCGATGTTTTCGCACCGTACTTTCTCTTCGAGGGCCTTGATGCGTTCCAGCTGGCACCTCTTCTCGGCCATGGTCGTCTGGAACGGCGTGAACTCGTTCAGAGCCGTTTGCATGTACTCCACCGTTTTGTTCATGGATTGTATCTGTTCCAGAAGACCGGCCCACTTGTTGATGGAGTCGTCCAGGTTGGTCTTGGTCTCCAGCATCTTCGAGGCCAGGGCGCTCCACTGTTCCTGAAGCTTTCCAACGGCGTCGTTGATGGCTTTGTGTCCAGTGGGTGCAGTGTTCGCCAAGACGGCCTGCGCGAGTTCCACTATTCCCTGAACTTTCGCGAAACCATCCTCCTTGTACAGCAGTAAGTCCTGAACAATCTCCATCTTGTTCTCCAGATCCTTCTGCGAGGACGCGCCCAGATCCGAGCAGTATGCCAGTTTCTTGCTGATGTCGTCCAACCACCTGGTGCACTCCGCCATCTGGTTGTCGAATTCCTGATGCGTGGTGACGTACTGGTGCCATCGGCTGTTCAGGTCCTTCACCTTGTTCGAGATCTGCTGGTACTTGATACTCAGCTCGGATATGTGCGTGGTGCGAGAGGTGATGTTTTTGTGGAGTTGTTGAGCCTTCTCGGTAACCGCGTCTATCTCCAACTCCTTGGCTCGAACTTGACCCTGAAGAACTCGCAGGGATTCCAGCTGCTTCTTCTTTCCTTGCAAGGTGGGTTTCAGATCCACTGCGTGAAGCATCGTGTCGGTCTCCCTCATCCAGGCTAAACACTTCTCCTTGGACGTCTCGAACTCGTTCCATTGCTGAAGTTTGTTCTCCAAGGTCTCGATGGTGGACTTGACGGCCGTCACCAGGCTCTCCCATTCCTGCTGAGACGAATCTATCTGCGAACGGATGTTTATCTGACCAGACTCCAAAGTGCCCGGGATCACTTTCTCACCCAGGGTCCTTATTTGCTGAACCCTCGGTTTGTCCTCGGGTAGACTCTGAAGAAGGTTCCTCAGACGGTCCAGGTTGGTGTGAAGTGACACTCTTTCGAGTTCCGTGTCTCCCCAGAGTATAACCGCGTTGTGGGTCGCGTCCAACCACTCGTGGGTATCGAGGACAGCCTTGCTGTATTGCTGATGATCGCTGACTATGCCCTCGTATCTCTCGACGAACGCTGCTGCTCGTTTCAGCACCGTCGCGTGTCTGTCGTTCAGCTTCCTCAGGGTCTGATGCACCTTGTCCGTGGAATCGGGCAGATTATCGGCCTTGTCGCGGAGATCCAAAAGATCCTGCTGATGCGACTGCACGTCGTGCAAGAAAGTACGGTAAATCTGTAGCTGGGCACGTTTCTCGTCCAGGGTGGTCTTCAGCTCTATTTCGGGTTTCAGCTGAGTCTCGACGGACTTCAGCCACTTCTCGAACGCCTCGTTCGAGTCGTCGAAACCGGACCAACGCGAGATCTTCGATTGTAACTCGCGTTCCGTCGAGGCTATACCGTCGTACAGCTCTTCGAAGGCTTGCTGAAGATCCAACAGTTGTTGACGAACTATTTCTCTACCTTCCATGCCGGTTGTGGGATACAATCGTTCCCCGGCTTCGACCGTGTTGTTTATCAGGAGAGTCGCGGAGGATTGACGGGCTAGCAAGTCCTTCAGGGTCGACACGTTCGAGGATAGTTCTTGACGAGTGCCACCCAGGTCCTCCTTGATGGATTGATAAGCGACACGAGTGTTTGCGAGCCATTCCGAACACTGCTTGTATCGTTCCAGGTAAGCTGCGTGATCCGCCACTGCTTGCTCGCATTTCTTAACCAGTTCCTTTAATTTGAACCACGTAATTTTTATTCTGAGCAATTAGTGCAAGATTGGGCGAAGAATACTGATTTTTATCATCTTACCTTGGCGGTTGCTTGAATGGATTGGAAACGGGAAGTGATTTGCTGTACACTGGCGGAAAATCTGGTTTCACCGCTGATTTGCATCAATTCCGACGATTCGTCGCTCATCTTATCGAATTCAGCCTCATTTTGCCGAAGATTGACGATCAACATCTGCGAATGAAACATGTGTTCACATATTAACACTTTATGTACGATACGATCAACTGTGTTTGCTATATCTCAATATACTATCGTATACTGTATGAGAATAAAACAAGTAACTGTGTTTATGGCTTTCGAGTGCACGTGCCTCCTCAGAACCCTGAAGAAATTGATGAAGTACATCCAAAAGCCACAAACACTGTTAAATTTAACAAATCGAGCCGTAAATCCACAAGATCGATTTTATCGATGAATGTTTTATATCGTGTTCTTGTTTGTGTTCACAAAAAAAAAATTCACAAAGAAATTCTTGTTCATTATCGTATCAGGAAATAATAAATTACGTGTGCGATTCGTAGCTCGAAACTTTTAAAATTGTTAACGAAATACAATTTTTAATTAAATGAACATGTTAATGGAATTAAATTTTTAATTAAATTAAATTGTCGACGAAATTAAATTTGTTGAAACAATATTCGAATATTAATTCTTTGGTATTGTTCGAGTAGAAACGCATGCAGAATTTATTATTTCTGCCACGATTGTCAAAAAACGTTTCCCGATGTCGTTGCGAATTCAATCAACGAACAAATGCGAATATTTTCGCGTGTCATGAGTCGCGACACGAGCTTGGAAACACGATTCTTCGATCAAGCATGCTCGGAACAACAGGTCTGCGTGCATCGAAGTAGAAACGATCGAAAACCTCGTGTAACGTGTTAAGTATGAAACTCGAGAAAATGTCAGTGCGATAGTGTGAAAGTGTGCGTGTACATAGTGTGTAACAGGTATCCGCAACATGTCGAGAACCTCCAAATCACATGTATACATGTGTACGTCGAATAATCTCGTGTACAAATCACACTGAAATATCGTAGACGGTACAAGAAACAGAATAGAAGAAAGAAGATGACAGAGAAATACAATGCAAAGAAAGACGAAAGAAGAACGAGAGACTCGTAGAAAGGAAAGCATCCACGCGTTGCTGAACAATTCTCAGGTTTTGATTTCTTACTTGATCCAGGTGGTCTCCGAGTGCCACCAGTTCCGTCACTTCCGTGTCCCACGACAGGGCGGTTTTTTGTAGTGCCTAAGAAAGTTTTCCAAATACAGTGCCTGAATTTTAAACAACCCCGTCTCTCACTTTCTCGTATCTTTTCCTCTTCTTAATAAACAAAAATACGCTGCCTCGTATCATACATATTATGCGACAGTCGATCCGTGTTCACGATGAAACTTTGTATTCGACCCTCTTTCGAATTATGTGTCCATAAACTTTAACCAGAAACGCTTCAATGTGCTTTGACAGTATAATAATCATTTTTATTGTAATATAATTATTTTAACGCGACTTTCAAATGTTGGTAATTAGAATAATTTAATAAGTTACGAATTTCTTTCGTGAAATATTACTTAAGTGATCTAGAAAGTCATTCGTGGAATTGAATTTGAAGATTCGAAGAAGGGTCGAATGACGTATTTTCACAAATAAGCAGAGAAAGAAGAAAGGAACTGAAGGTGTGTGATGACAATGATTTTCATTGAGAAGATATTACCTGATATTTTTCGAGTTGCTCCTGTTTCTCGTCCAAAGTGTTCTTCAGCGAGTAATTCTTCAGGGATGATTCTGCATCTGTCAACCAAGCCAACAATCGTTCCAACGAGTTCTCGTACTCGCTCCATTGTTGAATTCTCTCTTCGATACATCGAACGATGTCGCTCACCGCGGTAGCAAACTTCTTTTGCTCAAATCTGTTACAGAAATCAAATAAATTAATTGCTTATTGTCTGCGTTGAACTATGCAGACACAAGGGTACAGCGAGACGATGGTAATTCACAGTTTTCTCTACAATCATTCACAATATTTTTTCTACGATATCCTCTACAATTTTCTCTACTATATTTTCTACAAAATTTTCTACAAAATTTGCTACAATTTCCTATATAATTTTCTGTACAATATTCTTTACAATATTGGCGAAACTCTACCTTAAGGTGGCAAGGTCTCTTTCCATAGACTCCAGAGACCTCGGGGACAAGTTATGGGCACTCTGAGCCACGTGTTCACCGAGAATGTTCAGTTTCAGCTCTCCTTCTCTCTGACCATCCTGAAGTTCCATGATCTTGGCCAGCTGAGCCTGAAGAGCGGCCTTGTTCCCTGTATAGTCGCTGTAATTTGCTAATTGCTCCCACTGCTGTTTCTGATAATCCTGATACGACTTCTGTAGATCGTAGAACTGTTGGAACGTGTCAAGAAGCGTCTCCAAGTTGGCGATGTTCTTTTGCGACATTTCAACCAGGTCGTCGTATCGACCGGAAACCGAGGCAGCTTTCTGTTGCGCGTCGGATGGTGACGCCGTGTAACTTAGGGCATTAGCCTTCTCGGAGACACCTTCGATTATGCGTTTGTACGCCAATATCTCCTGATGCATTGCCTGCAAAAATATAAAAACATTTTTTCGTTTATTCGCATATTCAATAATTTGTTTCTCGAATCCAAATGGTATTTGGTTTTTGAATTTCACTCGATGAAACAATCAAAATTTTTCAAAGGCAAGTTATTTTAGATATGAAATCAGGTTTGTATGATCGTACATTATATTAGGATAATCAAGAAAATTTGCAAAAAACTGCAAATTTGATATCTAAAGGAATAAAGTTGACGTTTTTGACCGTACAAAATAAACTACATGGGTTATAGTATTTTTAAGTAAAAAAATATAAGGTGCCGTTTAAAAAAAAAAGAAGGCGACATTGACAATTATATAAAAATATTTTTTAAAGCTCTCTTCATTGCGAAAGAAATTGTGCAATTTTTGAATAATCGAAAATCGTTCAACTTTTGTGGAAAAATATTTGTTTGCTTCTCGGAAGTCCTTGAAAAATCGCGACTGTATAATTGTAATTGTAATGGTAGCGTGTATAATTGTATATAGCAGACTGTACAAACAAAATACCTTGCTCTTCAGTAACTTCGACTTGATCTCCTGAAGAGAAGACCACGTGATCGAGGAATCCTGCTTCACAGACCTCTCCATAGTGTCCAACCACGCCAGAATCTGTTGCAAGGTCTCTTGATAATTTGACCATTGCAACGAACGAGCATCCTGTTTCTTCTGTTGTTCAGCAATCGCTTCCACGAGTTTGTCCCATCGTTCTCGAGCCTGTCTCAGCTCCTGACGAATCAGTTCTCGTCCTTGGGCCGACGTATCGGCGAGAATCCTTTCTCCGAAGGATATCAGGCTTCCCAGTCGATGTTCGCCTTGTTCCTTCTCCGTGAGTAGAATCTGCAAACGGGATACCTTCTCTTCCAGGTTTCCTCCAGCTTCGTCCTTCTTCAGGCTGGCCAAACTCTGTTCCAGTTGAGTGAGCCAAGCGTTCACCACTTTCAATTTCTCTTCGTAGGCACGATGATCGTCCACGATACTTTGGCAGCGAGTGACCACTTCCTTGCTGAGAACGTGTAACAATTGGTATCTGAAAGAAATTGAGAAAGGAAGAATAATTAATTAAAGAAAGAACGAAGTAGCATTAGAAATTGTTAGAACACTTTTAACGATTAATATTTCTATCGTCCGGAACGAAAATTGTATTTTTTGAACAGAGACAAGTTTACCTGTTGCTGATCTGCGAGATTAACGGTTTGATACGTTCGACACCGCTGGCGTGAAGCAAACTGTGAGACTTGTCGACAAACTCGTCGATTTTACACTCTTCCTTCAATATCGCGTCGCGTTTCTCTTTCAAGGCCTGCAAACGAGCCTCCTTGTCCTGCAAAGTGGGCTGCAATTGCTGATCCCTGAAAGCTGCCTCCATCGTGCAGAACCATTTTGTGTGCTTCTCCAATTTCTCTTCAAAGTCCTGCCATTTTTGCAACGCCGCCTTTTGCTTCTCTTCCACCGATTCTGTATAATCAAGCGTTTCAAACACGAGATTAACCATCATGGAGAAACATTTCAAAATACCATGTTATGTCATCGAATTGTACTTCAAACTCAACAATCTTTTTAAATTCACTACACCAACAATTTTTAATATTCGCAATAGCAACAATTTTTTATATTCACGATTCCAGGAGTTTTTTATATTCATAATATGAACAATTTGTTGGTATTCGCAATGACAGCAATTTTTGGTATTAAACAACTTTGATATTCAGATTGAAAGGTACAGTAGACCCTCGCTGTATTTCCACCTTTACTTCCAGGTTACAAGTTCCGTCCTCACCGGTGGCAATATAACGCGAGTCTACTGTACTTTCTGCGTAAGACACCGAGTGAAAAAGTACTTACCTATTTCGCTCAAATATTGACGAAGATTGCTTTCCAGAACGCTGATCTCCTTGTTAATGGCGTCCCATCCTTTCGGCGCAGTTCTTTTGATCACGGTGTCGCTGAGTTCCTTCAGCTTCTCAAGGTACTCGGCTCCTTGCATCTGGTCGTCCTTCAGCATCGACAAAGTGGCAATTCTTCGAGCGATATCCGTCCGTTCTCCAGTGACGTCGTTGCATTCCGCGAGCTTCTCTCGTTCCCCGTTCAGCCAATCGGAGAAGCCCTTCACCTGCAGATTGAATCGATGGTGTTTCTCCACGCAGTCCTCCAGATTCTCCAGCAGATCCTTCGATTTGGCCACGATATTGTGGAACAGCTGCTTGATGGAAGGCAAGAATACGTTCAGGGACGTGTCCTTGGTCTGGTCCACCAGCTGCTGGGCCTTGTCGCACACGTTCTCCACCAGAGACTGATGCGACATGATCTCCTGATGCATGATCTTATGATTCTGTAGCTGCGCGCGTTTCTCCTCCAAGGTGCACTTCAATTCCGTGTGTTGATGCATGGCTCGTTCCACGTATCGTAGCCAGGCGGTCAGCTGCTCGTGCGACAAAGAGAATTCCGCGAATTGCATCAAACATTGGTCCAGTTTCTGCATGGTGTTCTGGAGCTCCTCGGAGAAACCGTCCCACAGGGATCTCAGGTTCCTCAGCTGCTGTCTGATGATCTCCCGGCCATCCGGTGACGTGTGCACGTACAGCTTCTCCCCGAGATCGATCACGGACTCGAAACGCGCATTCTCCTTGGTTCTGGTATCCCCGAGATCCCGAATGAGCTTCTGTCTGTTCTGCAACACCGACAGGTCACCTACGATCTCGCTGTGCTTCTTCAGCTCCGACTGGATGTCTGTGATCCACTGCAGCAGCTGATCGTATTTCGTGTTGAACGCGTTGTGCTCCTTCACGAACTGCTCGTACCTCGTCACGGCCTCCTTGATCTGGTTCTTGATGGCCTGGTACTTCGTCGTCTGTCTAGAGACTCTGGTAGCGAGGTCAGCCTCGGCCTCGATGTTCTGACTCTTTTCAATAGCGGCGTTAAACTCGCTACCTTTAGCGAGAATCGTCTCTTCGAGGGTCTTCAGCCTCTGCAGATTCGCCCTCTTCGCCTCCTCCGTGCTTTTCAGGCTCTGGTCCTTCAGCTGCGTCTCCATCTGCTTGATCCAAGCCTCCAGACCCTCCACTATCTTCTCGAACTCGGACCACTGGCTGAACATGTGCTGCAATTTGTCTCGAGCCGCGGTGCACTTCTTGAGGAAGTCCTTCCACATCTTGTTCTGCTGCTCGAAGTTCGACAGCAGGGCCGAGTGACCTGGCATCGAGGTCTGCTCGAGTACTATGTTCAATTGTTGGTTACAGTCGGCAAGGATTCGATCACCTTCGGCCTTTTGCTGCAACAAGTTCTCGATGGCAGCGATCTTGGTCTGTGCTGTGTCTCTTTCCACCGAGAAGTCCTCGATTATCGGTGTTCCCTCGTTGATGACCGTGTTGATCCAGTCGCGGGTCTTCTCGAAGGTCTGGAGATAGGCTTCGTGGTTCGCCACGTGCTTCTCGGCGATGTTGATCCTCCCTTCGACTTCGTTCGACAACTTCTCGTAAGCTTCTATCACATTCGCCAGCATGTCACTGGCGTCGTCGTCGGGCGCCGAGCTCAGTCTCTCCTGAAGTTGCTGAAGAATATTCTTGTGAACGGTGACATCCTGAGCCACCGCTCTGTACAGATGAAGAGCCAGCTTCTTCTCCTGCAAGGTGGGCAGTAACTCTTGTTTCTCGCCCAGTTTGTTCTGCGCGTCCACTAGCCACTGTTTCACCTGCGAGAACTTGTCCTCGAACGAGGATCTGTGCATCATGTCGCTCTCTATCTTCTTGTAGATGACGTTTGCGCGATCCGCCATGGCGTCCACCCGGTTGCGGAAGTTCCTCAGCTCAGCCCTGATGGTCTCCCTCTGATCCGGGGTGATCCTGGAGAACAGAGCCTCACCAGCCTCGGCGGTGCGATTCAATATAGCTTGACCTACTTCGCGTTCCTCGGCGAACGCCTTCAGCTCCTTCAGACGCGACTGATAGAACGTGATGGGTTTAGGCCCGGTGATCTCGTCGTACACCTTCAGGGTCTTCTCGGCGTTTTCGATCCACTCTTCCAGCTTCTTCTTGTTCGCGACGTACTGATCCCTGTTCTCCTTCAGTTCTCGGAGTCTGTCCAGGTACTGCGACAGGAACTTCAGTACGTACTCGTAGCGGGTGTTCAGGTGCACTATGTACTGGTTCACTCTGGATTCGGAGCTGACCTTGGTGATGTCTTCGGCCAGGGCGGTCAGTGACTTCAATTCGGTGTTGTACTCCATGACAGTCTTCTGGGCCTGAGTCATCTCGGATATCTTCTGCTCGATGTCCTCCAAATTCAGCAAGGCCGAGGCTTCGGCCCTGATCTTGTTCTCGTTCTCCTTCAGCCAGGACAAAACGCTCTCGGATGTCAGCTCGTAACGTTGCCACAAGGCGATATTTCTCTCCAGATCGTTCTTGATCTTGCCGTAGCTGGACTTCAGGGACTCCAAATCGGCTCCGACCTTGTCCCGATCGGTCTTCAGGGCCGCCATCGTTTCGGGACTCTCCACGGACGCCAAGAGTTTCAAGGAGTTGTCGGTATCCTCCTTTCTGGCGACGCAATCGGCGATTCCAGCTTCCACGTCCATCAGAGACGCCATCTTCACCTCGAGGTTGTATCGATCGCTGCTCTGCTCGGGTTCGCACCAGGCCACCTTCTCCTTCAGGGTCACAACCATACGCTGAAGAGCCCCGAACTTCTCGTGATAGAGTTTGGTCAAGAAGGCCACCAAGGTCGCGATCACCTTGTTCGCGTGGCTGGCCACGCCGTCTCTACGAAGCTGAAGAGCTTGGAGCTCGTTGGGCAGGTTCGCCCTGAAGAAACCGCGGTAATCCTTCGCCACGGTGTCCATGGAATCTTTGACCTTCGACAGAGCCTGATCGCACTGTTCCAATTCGGTTTTCAACTCCTGGCACTTGTTGATGCGACCGAGGATCTTGGTATTCTCGCCGGTCAGGTCATCGCATTTGATTATGTCCTCTCGGATCTTCGAAATCAGATCACCGCATCTCTTCATCTCCTGTCTGATGTTTCTTTCTCTCTCGTTTAGGGCCGACGTTACGGACTCCAGTTCGTCCGCGTAGCCTTTGGCTAGCTTGAATTGGTCGTCGAGCACTTTCTGCAAAGACTTCAGGGTAGGAATATCGGTGTCGTTGTTCAGTTTGATCAGTTGTTCGATCTTCGAGACGATGTTTCGGTATACTTGCTGGTATCCTGGCAATTCTTCTCGATATTTCATCAATTTTGCGTAACAAGTCTCGGTGTCCAGTAAACCTGCGCAGGCAGTGGACAGAGTTTCGCTGGTGTCGGTTAGCCACGTGATGAGTTCCGATTTGGACTCCTCTATTTGCTTCCAGATGATCACTTGGGACTCGTAGGCCTGCAATCTCTCGCTTATTTCGTTGTAGGCATCTTGGTAACTCTGCCGACACTCGGCCAGGTCCTTCTCGATCGAGTCGGAATCGAATCTGGGCATTAGTGACGTCTCCTTCGTCAGTTGTTGTTCCTTAGTGTCCATCTTCTCCAGGAACTGCTTACCTTTCTTCAGTGTCTCCAATGCCTTCTTGTGTTTCTCTAAATTCATGTTAGCTTGAGTGGTGTCGTACGGAACCCCTTTGGCCGAACGACACATGGCGTTCGACTCCTCGATAGACTTCTTCAGCTTCTGTTTCGCCTCCTCGTACGCTTTCCAGTCAGCGTTCATGTCCGCGTACTTCTTCCTCTGATCCCGTAGGAGTTCGTTGACCTTCTCCCAGTTAGCATCGACAGAGGACAAAGCCACCTGAATGTTGGTTGTCGATCTCTGATCCTCCTTCATCAACGAGCTACCTTCGAAATGAAGAATCTCCTTCTCCTGTTCTCTCTTCTGATGTTCCTGTATCAGCGAATCGATCTTGTCCACCGCGGGTGCCAATTGTTTGCAAGAATCGACGTTGTAGACAATTTCCTGAAGAGCGGTCTGGGTCTTCAATATCTTCTCGGTGATCTTTTGTTGCAGCGTTCTGAAATTGTTCCACCTGGTACCGAGATTCTCCAGTCTGTCGCGTTTTGCGGATATCTCGTTCTTCAGGGATATTGCCTTGTTCTCGAGATCGTTCAGCAATCCGGAAGCCGACAGAGGTTTGCCTTGTTTGTCTCTGATCTGGATACCAACCGCTGAATCTGGCGGAGTATGTTGCTTCCAACTCTCTATCTTGTCGTATATAGTTTGCAACTCCGACGAGAATCTTTCCAGGTCAGCTATAGTCGGTTTCCTAGCTTCAGCTTCGTACTTGCAGTGACTGAGCTGAGCGTTGGCGTCGTTTAACCAGCTCAGCAGCTCTATCCACTTCTCCAGACCCTTCTTCTTTTGCTGTAGGTCATCTTCCAAGGCCTTGTATTTCTTCGCCAACGCGGTGTAGGTCTCGTCCAGAGCAGCCGCCTCCATGACTGAACCTTTCGAGGACAATTGCTTGACCTCGTCGTAGATGGCCGCGAAACTCGGCTGTTTCTCGGAGTGTTCTTGGATGTAGGCATGGACAGCCTGAAGATTGGTGTCGACGGTGTCCACGGTAGCGTCGCTGATCTCAGCAATGTTTGACCTCAACCGCGACATCCAGTTCTCGAAATCGGTGATCTTCATTTGGAACTCTTGGCGAGCCAGCAGAGAGTCGGACACTCGGTTGATCTGCAACCTCACGGTGTCAGCTAATTTACTGACTCTGGATTTGATGTCTGAGACTCGACTCTTCAGGTTCGTGGCTCCTTCCAGGGACAACGCGTGGCTAATATGATCAGACACCTGTGTCAAAGAAATTAATTGAGCTTGGTGATCGGATATCGTCTTGTTGAAGTCCTTCAATCGGGCCAGCTCCTTCTCCAACACCGATACTTCCGGTGTCTGGGTGTTAGGCTCCACTAGCACGCTCGTCTCGGACCTTTCCAACCATTCTTTGAATTCCTTGATCTCGGACTCGAAGCTGTTCCACGAAGTGACCAGTTTGTCCAGCTTCGTGGTTGCCTGCACGGCCGTGTCGTGAACGGCGTTCCAGCGCGTGTGGACAGCGTCCACTTCATCTGACGCTGAAGTTCTGCCGGATATTCTTTGGCTGACCAGCGACAGGTCTTGGATCCTGGGGAAGTGTTGCTGACATCTTATCTCGAACGCTTTGGCTTCTTCGAGCATGTGAGCCGCCTGTGGCAGGGTAGTGGGTTTGGTGCCTATGGTGGTGGCCTTTGATTCAGATTCCTCGATCCAGGGTTTCAGCTCCCGAATTCCTTTCTCGTACTCCTTCCAGGTCTCCAGATTTTGCGAGGCGGACTGACGTTGTACCGTGACGTTCTGTTTCAGATCTTCGATCGCCTTTTCGAGCTGCTGGAAGTCACGACAAAGCTGGGTGCCTTCGGCTTTGTGACCTTCACCTGCAAATGACCGTGTAATTGTTAATTGTTCGATACGTCAGGACGAAAACCTGAATTGTCTTCAGCCCAACATGTTAAGATGTTGCTAGGTGGTTAACATATTAATCTGAAGAACAGGTATCAGACGCACTAGTTACTTACCCTTAACAAGATGGAAAGACTCCATTTCGAGAAACTTGAGCGTCTCGATTTTTTCTTGAATCTCCTTCTGCAATCTCTCCGTTCTGAACACCATCTCTTCGGGGGTGGTCGCCAGATTCGCAGCTTCGGCTATCGATTGCGGTGACTTCTGCTGTGCCCACAACTGCAACGCGTTCAATTTCGCCTGGAACTTGTTCCATCTGGCGCTGTGCTCTTGCAGATGAACCACCTTCTCCTCGACCGTCTTCAGGGTGGTCTCCATTCGTTTCTCCGTAACCGTGATCTCTTTCTTCAGTACCTCTCTCTTATCCGGCGGGGTCACGTCGGTCAAGTGACTGTACGTCTCTTGCAGCTTCTTCAGCAATTCCTCGGCCGATTTTCTTAACGTCGAACTGAAATCCTGCTTGTTCTGAAGATCGGACGACGCCTCGGAAGCGTTCAAGTAGATCTTCGATTCTATCTTTCGCAGTTCTTCGTCGGCTTGCTCGATCAACTTCAGGATCTCTTCTTTCTGCTCCGAATAGGTGTTCCACAGTTTCTGGGTGCTCTTCAGGGACTTCAGGGTCTCCACGCTTTGACTGTACGTGTCGTTCCAGTTGGACTCCAGTTGCTGAACTTCGAGGGACACGAACGGAGGTGCGTGTTGGTCCTTCAGAAGATCTTTGCCGCGTTGTAACATGCTGACGATGTTCGGTCTCTGTTGTTCCAGGTTGCTCAGGCGACTCTCTTGATGACCTACGGCGGTCTGCAAGGTTTCCGGACCTTCGGCAACCACATCGACCTTCGATTGATCGCGAACCTTGCGCAAAAGAGTGCACACTTCGCGCACTTCTTTCCTGTACGTATAACTCTTCGAGTAGATGTCCGTTTTCGTCATGGTTATCTCGATGGTGGGTATCAGATTCTTGTAACGAGTGATCAATTGTTCCAGACGATTCTGTTCCGAAAGGGCCTCGTGGTCTGAACGGTTCGAGGTCAGACTGTCCAAGGTCTGTACCAACCACTTCATCTCCTCGCGTTTGCTGTCTGCTTCTCGACATATTTTCTGATAAAAGAACAACATAGCTAGTTAATTTACCTTTCTTCTGCTGGATCTGAGTGACATATTTTATGAAGAAACACTGAGACACTTATAATCATATTTACCGTTAAAACTTGAACCTATCCAGAATGAGGAATGCAAAGATAAAATGGACGAAAATATTTAGATGAAATGTCCAGTGTTAAATTTTACATGTCTAATGAGTTTTCATGATTGACGCAAAATTCTGATCGGTGTTCTGGACTTTTGTGAATAGAAAGGTTTCTTACCTGGAATATAGTTTTCTCGGTCTCAAATTCTTCCAGAGTGTTCACTTCGTGAAGTATACTTCTCAGATTGCTGTCCACGTGGTCCATCCATAGAACCATCTCGTCGTATCTGGTTAGGGTAGAGAAAAATACATATTAAATACATATTAGAAAACATATATACATATTAGAAATGTACATATTAGATTCCCATGCGTTAAATAATCATCCGATATATCACCGCTCAATAAATCCTCGCTGAATAACAATTAAAAATTTTCATTTCAATAGTACTTACTTCTTCTTGTACGCAGCCCATTGCTGAGGCACTTGCTTCAATTGATCCCTCAAACGTCCCACTTTCTGTGCAGATTCCTCCCACATGCGTTCAGCGTTTTGAGTAGCCTCGGCCAAACTGGTATCACTGGGTTTCAACTGACTGTACGCGTGGCTGATCTTCTTCAGGGTCTGCAGACACTTCTCCACTTCCAGCACGGTGCCACGATTCACAAAGAACTCCTTGTTTCGTTGCAGTATGCTTTCCACGTTATCGTTCTT
Source organism: Coelioxys conoideus (assembly GCA_947623535.1). Classification (NCBI taxonomy): domain Eukaryota; kingdom Metazoa; phylum Arthropoda; class Insecta; order Hymenoptera; family Megachilidae; genus Coelioxys; species Coelioxys conoideus. Next base: position 17,660,629 of record OX392457.1, on the reverse strand, counting down.
CATGAGAGCCTGCTGCTCAGAATTGATCTCAACTTCGATTCCCTTCAGGTATTGCAAGAAGGTGGCCTCGTCGAGACGGAACTCGAGTCTCATTAGATGAAGAGGCGCGAATGTCAGCACATCTTTCCAACGTCTCTGTAGAGCTTCCACGGCTTCGATGATCGGTGCTTGTTGCTCGACAGGCAGTATATTCTTCAAGTCCTGTCCAGCGTTCACGAAATCCTGGATCCATTTCTCGCTGACGTTGCTGAAGAAATTCTTGTGATACTCGATCGATCGTCTATTGTCAGTGTGTTTGTCATTGATCATGGTCTCGGCTACGGACAACCATTCGGATACTTGTCTCTCGCACTCCTTGAACTTGGTCCAGCATCTCACGGCTTCCTGAAGCCGTTGTTCCCAGGTCTGAGCGGCTTGAGACACCTTGTTGAACCGTTCGTTCAGTTCCCTCAGCGTTTTACCGCCTTCCGCCGTGCTCACGTCGGCGTGGCTGTCCACGGACTTCACTATGCTCGTGAAGACCTTGTTCTTGGATTCCAGCATCGACTTGTAGTAAAGGGTTCTCGAGAAGAAGGCCTTGTGACGTTCCAGTTGAGCTAGGATGTACTCTCTGCCACCGGATAGGTCGATACTCGTCAGCATCCTCTCCGCCTCGTCCAACCAAGCGGCGATCTCCTTCTGTCCAGCTTCCAGCGACTCCTGTTGCACCAACAACTGATGATACAAATGCAGTTGCATGGGTATCAATGCTCGCACTTTCACCAGAGCTTCTTTCTCCTTCTTCAAGGTGTTCATCATCTTGTCCACCTCGTCGCGCGACAGGTCCTGAATCAGAGTCTGGAACTTCTTGCTGATGCTCTTGAAGAGATCCTCGATACCCTCCACCTCGTTGTGGAACACCTGCAGCTTCTCACCGTAGGCTTTGATCTTTTCGGTTGTGGTCAGGTCGGTGGCTGCTAAGGCCGACTCCACGTTCCTCAGCCAACTCTGCAGGGTCTCCACGCCGGATCTGTAGTCCTTCCGGTTTCGTATCACGTCCCCGGCGCGCATGTACTGTTTAGCTTCCGGGAACAGGATCTCCCATCTCGCTGTGAGGTTCGAGTAACGGTGTTTCAATTGAAGAGCCACCGGCTCGTCGGATGTGGCGATCAGGAACGTCACCGTGTCTGATAGTTGCTGATGTTTGTCCTTCCAGACGCTTATGTCCTGGAAGAATTCCATTCTCTCTTCCTCGGGGAGGTTCAGGGCTGGTTCTGCTCGGCTCAACCACGCCTCGAACTCGTCGGAGACGACGTTCCAGCGACGCCAGTAGGCTACCACCTCTTCGAGCATACTTTGCACGCAACGTAGGTCCATGGAGACGCTCTTCCACTTCTCGCTAGTTTCCCTCATGAAACGGTCGATGCTTGCGCTCTCTTCTTTATCTGTAACGTGAAACGATAAACTCGTGAGTGTGGAAGTTTCAAGAATTTCTGTTCACACATTTCTTCTTGTTTTCGATAAAAAATTTTGGAACCTGTTAAAAGTATTTTCAACAAAAAATTTTATGAGGAAAGTTTGATTTTAAAGAAATAAATTGAATAAAATGAAACTTGTTAAAACTGTGCTCAATGAAAAATTTTATAATGGAAGTGAAATTAAGAATAAGAGTCTACCGTACACTTTTGACCATCGTATTTCCTAAATATCTCAAATAGAAGTAATGTATCAATGTAAAAAATAGTGTTACAACTCGAACGTAACTCACCAACACTTCCTTCGCGTTTGTAATCCTCGACAACTTGTTGCATGTCCAGATACGCTTTTTGGAACTCCTGGAAAATTCTGTTTCGGGACACGAAGTTTCTGTACTGTTCCAGCATCTGGTGCACCTTCTCCTCGGTGCCGTATTTCACGCTCCATCCCTTCAGCTTCGTCTCGACTAGGAACAAGAAAGCAATAAGGCAGCACTTGTGCTCCAGGAACTTTAGTCGGATTCTACGTTTCGCTGCGCGATCTGGCAAGCTCTCCAATCGTGCCGCCATATTGGCCAGCTGCTGGGGTTGCACCTTCAGGGCAAGTTGCGAGCTTCTGGCCGCTTGTAAACGTTCTGTCATGGACGGTAGATTTAGGAAGAATTTCTTGTGATCTTCCAGCTTGTTCGATATTATATTCGCCGTTTCTTCGGTCATTTCTTCGGGTATGTCGCTGTCGGACATCAGAAGAGCTTCTGCTCGACTCAGCCATTTGCCGATTTCGCCTAATTCGCCTGGCAGAGCGGAGTCCAACAGCCACAGCCAGTGCAACATCTGAGAACACAAAATGGATGAAGTTATGATACATACAGTGGGCCAGAATCGCAAAATACGTGGACAAAATGAGATTCCAGTTGCCAATAACAAAAATCCTTTCGAGTCAGGATTCTTAGGCAAAGGGTTCATCTATACACTCACGAGAATTTCAAAGGTCTTCCACAGATTCTGTATGTGTCCCCATGAGTCTCGAGTGATGCTTATCATACTAGGCGTTTCGACGAGGCGTTGCAACTTGTTATAAATCACCAGCTGCTGATCAGCTTCTGTTTTCAAAGCAGCATAATCCTACGAATAGAAATTTGGTTAAATCGAAGAATCAAATAATTGTTTGAATAATAATTATATATAATATAATATATATTAAATTATCAATTATTATATATATGGTGAGTAGAAGAGGTGTAATCAACAATTCTCGGTGTACATCAATGTATGTTTAATACTCTGCACTCTTCAAATCCTCGTTTGTGATTGACTCCTCCTAGCTGTATTCATGTACCTAATTTGAATTCTATTATATACATGTGATATAATAATATGTATTAAAAAATCTACAATATCCATCGAATAATTGAACATTGAAATTGTACAAACAGTGAACGTACCCCATAATTCAGAGGGAAAGTACTGGTTCTGTCCATCTGTTCGAGGTATCTGACTTTCTCGTTAAGCCACTTGAACAGTCCGTCGTATTCTTGTTGAACAGCAGCGAACGAGTCGGCGGCTGATGATCCCGGTTCCGGATACTTATGCAGAAACTGAGCCACGTAAGTCATTATCGATTTCTCGTCGGGTTGGGGAACGTCGACGTCTTCGGGATCGAGGAGCCTGGCAATTCCCAATTCCGATTCCGCGACGTGGAAGGCTGTAGCCAGACGAGCACGGTTTGTTGCCTCTCTCATGGCCGCGATGTTCACCAGGTTCGCTTTGATGGCGTCGATGATGGCCAAGAACGCGTTTCCGTCGCGCCAGCTTTCTCCGAAATCGCGGACTTTTATGTCCCTGTAACACGACGTTGTAAAACGTTTATACGTGTACTTGTAATCTGTCAATTTTTGATCATTCTAATGTCACGATGTACTTTTGTGCGTGACTAACGCTAAAACTACCGGCGTATAATGTACAATTATTTTGTAGTTAAAAATGGAGTTGAAAAATGAACGAACATAAATGAAACATAAATTAATACCGTTATTAATTCTTCATCTTGATGAGACTCAGCAAAAATTTCGAAAAAATCTTAAGAAATGTTGTCGTTTGAAATAAGAAATTTGTAAAATGCCTTTTGACCATTCTGGTAGTTTTGGTGTTAATTTTATTAATTGCCCAACAAAATTCTGATTAACACGTTCTTCGCCCAGCGTGATTCAGATTTACCCAAATCGATAATTGTATTTATATATATTTATATTTATATACTATATTTGTCTGATATATACATTTATATTGACATTCATATTCATATTTTAATATTTTCATTTTATGTATTGTATATTTATAGTTCCGCGCTTATCCCGTTAAATTTAAGAATTCTATTTACCTTGAAGAAAAAGAACATCACCCAGACATGACGAATGTGTTAATCGTCATTTGCATACGCGACTACTCGTTCGAAGCAAGACAAGCAAGCAATAAGGGTGTCTCCGAAATAAATTATGAGTGACGGGTGCATACTAACTTTGGCAGAGCATTGGTGACCCATTGTAGCAAGGTCTTTCTCGCTCCCTGTTTCCATTTCTCGCTGCTGATGCGTTTTCTCTCGCTGGTAGCCGAACCTTGGGTGTTGAGGCTCTCCAGGCTGCTCTGACTACCCCAGGTTTGTCCGAGATACTCCAAAGCTCTGGTGTTCTCCTCGATCTAGAAATCGATACGATCAACGGAGGTCGATACTTCGCGACGAGGGTACAGAATCGACGAAAAGAGGAGAGCTAGCGTGCGTACTAGTGTGATGCGTAAGTTTCATGCAGGTGCGTGCTACCACTGTACACAGACTTTCTCTACGGCTTTACTCGTCCCATCGTAACCAGTTAAACGACAATTTTTCTTTTTTTTTTGCTCACAGCTTTTTTTTTCTTATCGTAGCTACTCACCTTCCTTCGATCCTTCGATCGTAGCTTGTATTTGTGGAATAAATACGGTTAGCAGAATCGACTGTAATTCGCTTCGTTCTTAACGAGGACTAACTTCTTTAATGGAAAAGGTCGTATAGGCAATTCGTCTCTTTTTAACGGGATAGCGATACTCTTACGTAACGTGTTCGGTACCGGAGATTTCGCGGATGAGTTTTTCGATCAAAGAGCGAATGATCGATCGCGTCCTTCGTGACTCGCAAATTAATCCCCGTGAATCTAAACGATCTGTAGTGCTGTCGCGTACAACGCGGCACGTTTATGTAATTCGATGTTGTATTAGGTCATCCCATGAATAATTTCGTTTTCGTGCGTATGCGCGTTTAAAAACTTGTCCCACTGGCCAACTTTGCAAATTGTACACGCAACGTTTTGCGAATAACATTTTTTAGGTTTACATCGAATACTTGAACAATGTCCCGACGGCGAACATAGCGTAACGTTTTGTTTTTTAAATTCGCGTTTTATGAAAATATTCAAATCGGTCTTGTCAAAATTGATCTAACGAAGTACGGCTTCGAACGTGTATCTTCGAGTTCTCAGCATATTCGGAATCTTCAGCGCATAAATTCACCGTAAAGAAATTACGAAACTCGAGAAATCTGATTAAAAGCGTGAACAACATAAAATATACGAAGAATGTTGAAAATATTTAATAATCGATAGCACAGGAGCGGTAATATACAGTACTTATATATTCGAATGAGAACGTGATATTTTTTTTTTTTGCAACCAGTGCGTCAAAGAGTTAGACATTTTTATCGAGAAATATAAAACACGACAGAAAAAGATACGAACGATTAAAAGCCAAGATTAGAAACGTCATTAAGTATGGAATGACCTGATATGTGGCACGAGCTTCGTACTTAAGCAACTACCGCATTCTAGTTGTAAGTGTGCTTTTCATTTGCGTAGCTTCGATCGTATCAAACTCAAAATGGAAGATCATTTACCTGGAAGTATAGAATGATGGTCCAAATTAGGCCCAAAACAACTGGCGGTCGGCCATCCACCAAATCGGACGAATTTATGTTGACCAATTTGATCTGCGAATAAAAACACAATAATAATTATTGTAGAGTGGATAATCATTGGCTACAAGATATATTCTCAGACAATCATTAAGATAAGTATATGTTCAAAAGCAATTGTCAATACGGAGACATGTTTACTGTCAATCATCCACGTTAAGATTCATTTACGGTCCATCATCGACGTCAAAACATCAACTATCAACATTAAGACACGTTCACAGTTAATTACTATTAACGTGATGACACGTTGGTGGTTCATTATCAACGTGAAGACACATTGACGTCCATCATCAACGCGAAGACACGTTCATAGTCAAACATCAACATTAAGGAACGTTCACAGTTAATTATAATCAATGTGACGACATGTTGGTGGTCCATTATCAACGTAAAAACACACTGGTGGTTTATCATCAACATGAAGATACGTTTATGGTTTATTATCAACGCGAAGACAGGTTCATAGTCAACCATCATCATTAAGAGACGTTCACAGTTAATTATAATCAACGTGAAGAAACATTGGAGGTCCATTTTCAACGTGAAGACACATTGACGGTCCATCATCAACGTAAAAACAAACTGGTGGTCTATCATCAACATGAAGATGAGTTTATGGTTTATCATCAACGCGAAGACGCGTTCATAGTCAGCCATAATCATTCAGAGACGTTCACAGTTAATTATAATCAACGTGACGACATGTTGGTGGTCTATTATTAACGTGAAGAGACATTGGACGTCAATCAGTAGTGTTAAAACATGTTCACATTTAATTATCACAGTCAATCATCGACATTAACATCGATTTCGAACAATGGACGAATTTTTTGAATATCGAGTGAATAAATAAATAAATGAATGAATAAATAAATTGAATGAATATCGGATTAATAAATGAAATCTAAATAAATCGAATTAATTTTACTTGTTATCGAATGGAAGGGTAAATTTAGAGAGGAACACTTACTTTTTTGCTCTGCAAGAATTGAAGAGCAGTGTTCGCGTTGCTGAGAAAATGCGGTCTCTTCAGGTTACGGCCCCTTTCAACCGGCTGCGAACAGAAATGCGTATCGTACGAGAACACTCTCTATCGATCAGAATTACGACATACATTCGCCACCATGGACTTACCAGTTTCTCGCCGGACAGAACTTCTAGTAAAGCGAGCAGACGGGTGCCGTCTTTAAGGTCATCGATCAAATCGTCCACACGGAGCGGTGGAATCCTCTGAAAACGAATTTTATTATCGATACGCGTGGTTTCTCATGCAAGGATTACCTTTTGGATCTATCCATGCAATTATTATATAAACTATTCGCTGGTTCATAACGTGTATCGAGTGAAATATACGCTTTTTCGACGAAAAATTTTAAATAAGAATCAAAGGATCGATAATTTATTGGGTTATTGGAATCAATGGATACAAGGACAAAGGGATCGAGGGATTTGGGAATCGAGAGACCTAGGAAACTATAAATCATGAAACAGAGACCAAGATGTCAAGGAACCGAAAGATTAATGGACGAAAGGAACTTATGGTCCAAGGTTAATGGAGATCGCTGAAGGATCGTGGCTATAAACTATTGGATCAAGGCACCTAGGAATTATGAAACTTTGGGAACAGTCGACTAATGTATCAAGGAACCTAGAGACTACTAGATCAAGAAACATATAAATTACACGATCTAGGTACCAAGGAATATGGAGATCAAGGAACATATAGGTTACTGCACTTTGGGATCGGTGAACTTAGGAACCTAGGAATTATCCAAGGAATATCAGTGGAGTTAGGTACCAAAGGATGATTAAATTTAGGAATCAGTGGGTCAGGATATAAAGAAATTTAGGAACTAGTGGACTTTGACATCAGGTAATGGTGCAAGTTACCAAAGGATCAAAGACGACGTGCAGTTTCTGAAGCATGCATGTCGCGAGGAAGCAAGTTCGGATTTCTAATTCGAGTTTCCAAGTAACCGGAAGCGAAGTAGCGGCCTAGTATCGAGACTCTCGAGCCAGGCACGAGTTATTTCACGGAACTTTTGATATTCGTGATGAGAAGTAATTTCGTGCGATCCCTTATTATGTCGAAGGGACAGCGAAAAGAGTGATGAAGAATTTGTGTAACGTTCGTGGATACACCACGAAGAGTTCGTTCGCGTTTCGTTACCATCGTTTGAATCATTTTTCAGAGAAGATTCACCTACCTTTGACAGGTAAGAATTGATCCAGTTGACGAACGTCTTCTTCTGTACGCGTTCCTGTTCGTCTGCAAAAAGAAGAAACACGAATTAGATACTCTAATCTGGAAAATTTATGTCCGCTGAAATGACAGAACGTTTTAAAATCATATTCAAGGTTTCCATCGTCATAAATACATTTAACACTAAAACCACCGTCGTATAATACACAATTATTTTGAAGTTACAAATGAATGAACAAACGATAAAACATAAATGAATACACTTATCGATTGTTTGTCTTGATGAGAATCAGCACTGATGTCATGAAAACCATATTAACAAATTTTGTAGTTTGAAGTAGGAAATTTGTGCAAGGGTCATTTGGTAATTTTAGTGTTGAGCAAGTATTACGAAGTATTCTGACAAAGAAATATGAAGCAAAAGAAACAGCGTGCACTTAGAAATTTGTTCTTGATTTACTGTTAATTAATAGAGTCAAAGTTTCTGACGCTTCGTTCATATTGTTAGCATCAAATCTGATAGATGATGGTATTGAATAAGTATAACCTGAAGAACAGATCGCAAAACCCGGCATAAAAATGAAAGATCAGAAGAATTCTACGTAGCTGAATGTGAAACGCTTGCGAGCAAACATAACAGTCATCGAATCGAACGACTTCGGAGAAAAAAAGAACTGGATGTTTCCAAGGTCCTAAAGAGCAACGCGTGGGTGCGTCTGCATCCTGTCTCATTTTTCTACGTTTCGGACACAAAACCTCGGCCTTAATCGTCTTCATCCATCTTGGACGAGTAGCCGGCTAAACTTCGTCGCGTAACGTAAGTCATCGAGCGAATTCGCGTGGTTATTCGACGTAAACGTGAATTTTTATGCGTGGTTACGCAACTTCTTTGCGTTAATCGATAAAACAGGCAGGCACGTTCGAGGAGGCGGAAAAGGAAACGATGGTTGTACAACAACGAAAATGATCGACGGCGAAAAGCGGAGAATTTTTCGTGACGGTTATTGAGAAATCGATAAATAGACTTTCGTGTCTAAGAATAATTATGAGGGAAACGTACGACGACACCGATAACAAAGATCGCGAGAAACCTAACCACGATAACGTTCGTACGTATCATTCGAGTAAGCGGTTCATAGTCTTGACTGATATTACGTCATCGACAATTGCGTAGCTCAGAATCATAGCGCCATAGTAATTGAAAACTGTGTTAACTCTTTGAAGTACGGTGGGATTAAAAATGTCCCACCTTTTTGAAGTATGGTAATGCATGATGGGACATTTTTAGTCCCGCTTCAAAATATTGGAATAGCTGCATACTCATGTGTGTAAGACTATTCGAGGTGCAATAACAATATATTTGATTGAATTATTATTATTTTTTGCACATTTGTATTATTATTTCTGTGTTATTAAAAATAGACCAATTTTGTTTAATTCAAAATGCGATAAAATTTCTGTGCAACATGGGTCTATTTTATTTTCTGAAGTACTGTGCCTCAAAGAGTTAACCCTTTGCGATCGAAAGCATTCTTGCTATTGGCAAATAGTGAAACTAGTAAACAATAGTAAAACCCAAAATAAGTAAAACGGAGGTAGTAAAACATTTCAATTTGAAAGTGTGATGAATGTTTTTGGAATTATTATTTTTTTGTTATTGAATCGCCCATATTGTCCATTTCGCTATGTTTAAACATAGCGCGAATGACACTATAAATTTATCTAAAATTGTTGCATTAAGTCGAATGGCGAATGTGAGTCGTCAATCGAATGCAAAGGGTTAAATTATATATATATGAAAACTGTATTAAAAATCGTGCAATGCGAAGAGATACGATTTTTATGAAATTCGCGAAGAATTTTGGCAAAAGCGATGACGGAATTTTTATGTTAAATCGCGTATTACGAAATATGTTGATTTATGTTTAAGGTGTTGTCGCTGTTGAATTATTCAGAGGTCGAATTTTTTAATCGATCGAACTGTCGAAGTAACCTGTTTGAACGAACCACGAATCGATTAGTTGATACGACGTATTAATTTTTTAGTGGCGAATTAATTAAACGAATATCAATGACACGTTATGTAAAAAAGAACAGAAGAACAGATTGTTATAATGGATGCATCCCACTACAGTCGTTGGAACCACTTTCTGGACGAATGTAAATTTAGCAGGTGCTTATGCCACGTTGAATAAATTGTTTTTATACGCTCGCGTTCTTGCGTGGACCTTTAAAATATCCTTTCGAACGCATCAGAATGCATTCATCGTGAAATTTCATTCATTTTCGGCCGTTCGTGTATAATGTGCTTTTGAGAAATAAGATGTATCGATGCTTTTGGAAGATACGTCAAATATTTTAATTTCTGATACTCCATGTTGTCAAATTCCCAAATTCTTGAATTCACAAGTTTTCAAGTTTCTTTGTTACGAAATTTTTAACTTGCTTTTTATGAATAAAAATTTATATATTATTAAATTCCTACTTCCCAAATCTCTAAGTTTCCAAATTCTAAAATTTCCAAATTCCTAACTTCCCAAACTTCTAACATTCCAAATTTTCAAATTTCCAAATCCCAACTTTCCAAATCTGTAACTTTGCAAATTCTAAAATTTCCAAATTCCTAAAATTCCAAATCTCTAATTTTCCAAATCCTAAAATTTCTAAATTCCTAACTTTGCAAATTCTAAAATTTCCAAATTTTAGAATTTCCAAAACCCCCAAACCCCCAAACCCCCAAATCCCCGAATTTCCAAATCTCCAAATCTCCAAACCTCCAAATCCCCCAATCTTCAAATCCCTAATTCTCAAAAACCCCAAATCTCCCAACCCCTAAATTTCAAACCCTAAAATCCCTAAATTCCCACGAAAAACAAAGTAACAATAGACTGCTAATTCGATTATCGCAAAAAAAATCTTAATCAAGTCAGCTACTCGTTGACCGTGTTTTTTTTACGATAAAAGAATATTTGCAAATCCGCCTTCCCAGGCTGGGTAATTTATGCACCCCTTTCTTCCACTCGAAAAAACCACTATGTCGAGCGCAATTATGAGATTCCCGCGAAACGCAGCACGTTTTCGACGGCGTCGCCGTTGTATCTCGATCGTAAATCTCATTACACCTTTCGTTCTATATCGCGTACTTGGTTCGCATTTCGGTAACGATCGTTGGACGATGGATCGCGACGTGGATAAAGAAAAGAAGAAAAAGAAATTGCGAGGTACCAGAGTTAATTAAAAGGTGCACACAATACACGCGCATACGTGACGAAAAGTCGAGTGTGCATTCGGTGTCCAGTACGCGAAGTGCATACACATTATTTTTTTTTGCACCTCGAGCACCTTTCGGTTACAACGGAAGACATTAGCATATAACTTTCTTGCGGTGAACAATGTGCTCAGTTACCTTGAATTATTTGGCGTAAAATTTTAATCAAAACTCTGCCGCATACGTTATTATTCTTATTCTTCTCGGATGAAACCTGACCCAATTATTTATCTACATGTTTTATCTAGAATCGAGATTTTTATTTTTTCAATCGCAACGTCGACTCAAAATTTAGTTTTCAATTTTCTACATTAAAATTTCAACTGGTACTTCACTTTAAGTGGAATCTAAGTTGAAATTATTGAATTTTTACATTAATATTTAAATTGAAATTATTTGATTTTGAATCTGAAATCTGAATTGAAATTATTCAATTTTTAAATTGAACTCCGAATTGAAGTTATTTAACTTTTCAATTAAAATCAAAATTGAAATTATTTAATTTTTCAATTAAAATCTAAATTGAAATTATTTAATTATTAAATCAATATCTAAATTGAAATTATTCAATTTTTACATTAATATTTAAATTGAAATTATTTAATATTTAATTTGAAATCTGAATTGAAATTATTCAATTTTTAAATTGAACTCTAAATTGAAGTTATTTAATTTTTCAATTAAAATCAAAATTGAAATTATTTAATTATTAAATCAATATCTAAATCGAAATTGTTTAATCATTAAATTAATGATTAAGTCGACTTCCGGATTTTTTGATCGAAATTTAAATTGAGAGTATTCGACGTTAAGACGATGTCTCAAAAGTTTGCACACGCTCGATCAATTTAATATTCGAAAACTGTCGACAGAACTGCGCCGTTCGTTTCAGAGACATCAACGGGTTTGCACAGAAGAAGATGACACAAAGATAAGCCGAAGTTTGCATCGGACAGCTCCGTTACGCTTCTAAGAATCGAACTCGAGCTTTGTTACCTTCTATGTCTTTATTAATTCACGCTGCATTTAAAAATTACGCCGCGATCGCTGCGTGCCTAATGCTCCGTAAAATTACACGTTTCCCCGTAAATGCTGCAATTTACACGTAAACGACCGGAAGAACAGGTAAAAAAAAACTCGCTCGCGATACTTGGCTAATTGAAAAGTGTTCACGTATCCACAAAGTGAATACTCGAAGTGAAACGAAATTGATGAGGGAAGAAATCCTCGTCGAGGTGCGAACAGACGAACGCGTTGTAACTTGTAAATTATGTAAGTAACGTTGACGTTTCATTGGTGTTTAAATGGAACGCTAATGGTACCGACGAGTGTTAAAAAGTGCGACGATAAACGCGAAAGAAACATGCTTCGTATATTGATACGGTTAAGCGTAAATTCTGGAAAGAGGAAATTATGGTTCCGGGGGTGTCGTAAAATGGCCACGTTTTAAGACCACGGAAAGGAAGATACAGTTGTTTCTTGTTTTTTAGGCACTTTCAGAATGTCTTCGTTTGTTTGGTGATACGGTTCGGTATGGTCGATAATTTATTACTCGATAATCTTTTATGGTAACGAAACGTATTGCTAGGTTTCTGTTTACTGCTTGTCAGGTTTCTGTCCGCCATATTTCAACACGTTAGATATCTGCACGTTCGATATTCGTCGATTAGATTCCTACGCGTTAGACTTCAATGAACCAGATTTTTATATGCGAGATTTGTAGTGGTGGATTTCTATGCACGAGATTTACACACGTTTGATTTTCACGCATTTGATTTCCACGTGTGGAAATTCTATATATACGTGTCGTATTTCTACATGTGACATTTCCACGCGTTGAAGTTTATCTGCATTCGATTTCCACGCATGTTGAAGTTTCACGCATGATATTCCTACATATGAAATTTCCACGCGTCAAGTTTATCTGCATTCGATTTCCACGCATGATATTTCTACATATGAAGTTTCCACCGGTCAGATGTTCACAAGTGAGATTTCTGCGCGTTAGGTAACTGCATGTTAGGTTTCCATGCATTGGAATTCTGTATGTTGCAATTACCGCGCGTTAAATTTGCGCACGCCAAATTTCCACGAGTGTGACTTCCATGCATTAGACTACACGCTAGAGCTGTATCTGTTGGATCTCTATTTTTAAATTCCTAAATGTAACTTGTGTATGTGATTATATTGAAATTTCTATATGTACGTATTACTACGTGGAGTAATAGTATAACGTAATCGAAAAATGAAATAGTAAAATAGCAGCACAATAGGTATACACTATAGTACTAGTGTTCGTTAAGTAGTGGAACGATATTATGATGATACATAGAGTGGAAACAATTACGTATTACCAATAAATTAAGAAAGTACCAAGTGCAAAATTTCGTCTGCAATCAATCAGTTCACGTAATTACGATGTTTTTCCCGAGAGACGTCGCTCGTTAAACGCTATTTCAAAAGCAAACGTGTGTCGTTAGATAACCGGTATCAAAAAGAAGCACCACGGCGCCGAGTGCGGGGAAGAAGAACGCAATTAAAAAGAAACAATCGTCGCGACGATCATACGGTGCCGGAAAATCATTCATCTTGCGAGAAGCAATCGATGGACAACGTACTCGTCGAAGTCGAAACGATCTTGTCCGGCTTTTCGCTCGTCTCCGTCGTCGCTGACATTTAAAATTATCTCGGCTTTCTCCTACGTTCCCTCTTTCTTTTTTCCACGAAACGGGCGGGCACGCATTAAAGCGGACGCGCGTATAAATTCGTATTTTTAGCGCCTTCGCGCGGGCCTGCACGATGTCGAAAGCAAATCGCGAGAAGAGGAACGGACGATCGTTCGAAGTGGGACAAATTCTCGCGGATGAGCTCATATACTCGACATCGTCGTCGTCGAGACGATCGATCGGACTTCCATTCTTCTGATTGATCGTCTCGTCGCTGTTCCAGCATGTCTGTCGATTTTTGTGCCGTAGCGAGATCCATTTACGAGGACTGTTAACACTTTGCACTCCAATGGTGTCTGACACTCGCCATTTCGTTTAATACTCGATTTACGGAATCCGTCAAAATGACGGATGTTAGATTGCTTATTTTAAATTACGAAAATTAGTAAAAAGCTTCTGTCCAAATCTAAATAATCCTTCATCAAAATAGAGAATCATTGTGTGAGTTAATTTACGTATCGTCGTATTATTTACTTATTTTCATACATTAATTTCGATTTAAATATAACTGGTCATTAATCGTCCGTAAATCTAGTGTTAATACAGAAATATGGAATATATATTTTTCAACTAAATCTACAGTGTTGCACTTATAATCAATGAAAGTAATGAAAAAGTTAATAGTGGAGAATAATAATAGAGGAATAATAACTTCGGAAGAACTCATCAAACTTCTCAACCAAAGTTTTAGAGCCGCTATCTGCAAGCAATGTATAATAAAAATATCTTGGTGCGCAAAGGGTTAACACTTTGACTTCCATGTCATCCATATGTGGATGACGCTCAAATTTCTAGACATATTTGATAGCCATATCATTCAAAATTCGTTCACTTTTCTAACTGTACATAAAATTCACTTTTCTACTGTACATATAAGTTACTTGGAACGGGGAAGAAAGAATATAACAAAGTTTCGTGAACATATTTGAATCTGTCTACATTGACGATATTTCTCGAAACTTGGCCCGGTGATAAACTTATTTCTGTCCCCGATGATCTATTCTTTTGTCGCGGCAATATTTCCTTCGCTTTATTTTCACGATTTTCGTCTATTAATATTACGCTTTGAACATAAGCGCTGTTACGTATTCGGGGTTTGGGTGGTTCATTCAGGTTATTGTTCTTTCGGAGAGACATAGGCAGATTAGAGTCCGATGATACAGATATTTGTGTGATGACTATGACATAATAACACGCGATATGAAAAGTACTAAAATAATTAAAATAATAAAAAATGAGTAATTTTACAAGATACATGAAATATCTCAATATTTCTACTAGTAACCTGAAATCCCAATTTTTTTTTTGTTTCCAGGTATCCTCAATCGAAGCCAATTTATATCGAATGATTAACTGTCCCGATAATAACCCTATTAATCCTACTTGTCGCGTTTAATTTGCTTTTTCAAATGGAAAATCGAGGTTCTTTCCCCGAGTCATTTCGCCTTGTGCTCTTTTCCGTCTGCCTGACTTCCATCGCTCAAGGTTACCGGCACTACTTATGATTCGATCGAGCCATAATCCCGTCTGCTCTCTTAACCCTCGGAGAAGAACCATTTCTTTGTGCGACATCATTCAGCGATATCGAAACGAACGATCCGGATTGTGCTCGATTTCCAGCAATTTTTCGAAGGATCATGTATTTTCAAAGGCGTTCGTTCGTCGTTAAAACTTTTCGCGAAAAGATTCCGCCGCGAAAGAAAGACAAAAAAATAGAAATAGATCCTCGCGTTCGAGACAAGTATTAAATTTATCGAGCAGAGGAAACGATATCCATGACGAATCTACGATTTCCTTTGATTCATCAACCGAGTACATCTGCGTTTTTATTAGACCAGTTACGCGACTCTCTGTTTAACCTAATCACAAAAAAACAGAGGCATAACGCCTGCGGGAGATTTGAGGATGTTGCGAATTTCGGGATCTAAGAATTTGGGACTTGGAGATTTGGAGGTTTGACGATTTAGGGATGTTGCGAATTTCGGGATCTAAGAATTTGGGACTTGGAGATTTGGGAATGTGAAGATTTAGGGATGTTGCGAATTTCGGAATCTAAGAATTTGGGACTTGGAGATTTGGGAATGTGAAGATTTAGGGATGTTGCGAATTTCGGAATCTAAGAATTTGGGACTTGGAGATTTAGGGATGTTGCGAATTTCGGGATCTAAGAATTTGGGACTTGGTGATTTGGGAACTTAAAGATTTAGGAGTGTTGCAAATTTCGGGATCTAAGAATTTGAGATTTGGAGATTTGGGGATGTTGCGAATTTCGGGATTTAAGAAATTGGCACTTGGATATTTGGGAATGTTGCGGATTTTCGAATTTAAGAATTTAAGACTTGAAGATTTGGAAATTTGGAGGACGAATCTACGATTTCCTTTGGTTCATCAACCGAGTACATCTGCGTTTTTATTAGACCAGTTACGCGACTCTCTGTTTAACCTAATCACAAAGGAACAGAGGCATAACGCCTCGCTCGTGACACGAACACCGAGATGAATCTCTCTGTGATCAGCGTGTCTTTTCGTTTGACTAA
Source organism: Coelioxys conoideus (assembly GCA_947623535.1). NCBI lineage: Eukaryota > Metazoa > Arthropoda > Insecta > Hymenoptera > Megachilidae > Coelioxys > Coelioxys conoideus. Next base: position 17,644,438 of record OX392457.1, on the reverse strand, counting down.
TCAAACGTCGGATTCTACGAGTTCTCTCTGTCGAGCAATTAAAATCGCCGTTTCAACGCTTTTCTTTGATAGCGGACGTTGATAAAGGAAATTCACGAGGCAGCAATCGGTAGTCAAACACAGCCTTGACATTCGTCACGCGATAACAGGATTGATTTATCGTACACGTCGGATCGGTACGCTGTATGCTAAGTTAAATTACGCCTCGTGTTTCATTGAATACGCTTCTGGGCACGTCCAGTTGACCCAGTACTCCAAGAAGAAAACCATCTTCTCCGTTGCTCGACGAAAACGTAAAACTCTTCAACAAAAACTTGAAATTCTTTCTCTGTCGTCCAACGAAAACTCGAAACTCTGTTTTTGTCGTTTAACCAGAAGTTGACAAATTGTTTTGTAAAGAACGTCGGTGGGATGTCGATTGCGAAATTGAAGAGAGAAGCTAGGTGACGCGAATTCATAGATCAAAAAAGACAGACGTTCGACACCTGCCAAGGAGAGACATAAGTATCGTTTATTTAGCGAGTCTAAACCTCTGTTTTTAACGATGATAGCTGGTGAAAATAGCGCGACATGGCTCGATTCAGCAACAAGTTTATACAACGCGATAATAATGTTCGCTGCAACGACTTTCCGAATCGGCTGGATTCGTAAGAACGCGAGGCCAACTTTCAATTATCGAATGTAACTGCACGCCATTTACCATGCATGCCGTACCACATATACCACCTAATCAGTTGTTTGAAGTTTTAAGGGTTAGCCCGATCGTTCTCTGGATAGATCGGATCGAATTAGCGGTGTCGTTGTCGTGGATGCCAAATGTTATTACGCTTTAGGATGTTGGAAGATATCGGTGCGATAATTGAGTTTCGTGGAGTTGTACATTTTTTTATTTGAGCATTTGGAAATGTGGACGTTATAGGGTTGGGATCGTTAGGAAGTTCGAATGGAAGGCTAGGGATTTAGGGATCATGGGATTATGGGATTCGGGGATTTAGGGATTTAGAGATTCGAGAGTGTTGGGAGCTTGAAGATTTAGGAACTCGAAGATTTATGAATTTGTAGATTCAAGAATTTGGGATTTGGCGATTTGGGAATTTGGAGATTTGGGGATGTTGCGGATTTCGGGATTTAAGAATTTAGGACTTTGGAGATTTGGGAATGTTGCGAATTTCGGGATTTAAGAATTTTGGATTTGGTGATTTGGAAATTTGGAGATTTGAGGATGTTGCAGATTTCCGGATCTAAGAAATTGGGACTTGGAGATTTGGGGATTTAAGAATGTATAACTCCAGGGTTTGGGAGTTTAGAGATGTTGAAATATTTTGAATTTGGAGATTTGAGGATTTGGAAAGTTACGAGTCCGGAGATTAAACATTCTGTGAATTTCAAAATTTCAAAATGTGGACCAATTTGGTGTTTTTGAAATCAAAATATTTTCAAATATCGACAATTTTCACTATTTAGGTATATTGAAATTTAAGAAGATACGAAAATTTACATACTTTATTTCATTATATCTTTTATCATTATGTCTTTCCTTCATCCAAATACACGTTCATTCATGCTTCGCATGAGTCACTCGCTCCAAAAGAAGTAGTCTAGATTTATTCATAAATAAGCAGCAACATCGTACAAACGAAAACAGCGTATCTCAAAGAATGTAATAAAAATAAGTCCCGCCAAACAGAGAGATGACCCGTTGTTACAATCTATGACCCGATAAAGCGAGCTTTTGACATCGTCCGATGATCCATCATCGAAATCCCGAATAGCGTTCGTCCATAAATCGAATTGTGCACGTAAGCACGTCACGATCATTCACCATTAAAAACGAGCGACCGTGTGTTTGCACGCGTGATTGTTTGTTAATTACTTCCTAATGAGCGTTCAGTGGGGATGAGGTAAGATCGCATGTTACGGGCTGTGCGGCTTGATGCTTGTCAAGCAAATTGGAGAAATCATGGCGTGCAAAGTGAGCCGTGCGAGCTAGAAATCCTGCCGATCGTCCTTAAACCGTTTTCGTCGATCGCTTCGCGTCACATCGGATCGTTTGTCCTCGGATCGATCGTAAATTCTCTCGCACGTGAGCCGATTAGGGTCGAGACTAAACATACGTCCTTTTTCTCCGAGACTCGCGTATCGCGAGGCTGCGTGCAAAAAAAACCGATTCGATCGTTTCGTTAATAAACGTTAAGGTAAAAGTACCATTAGATGACCATGTAAATTTGATAATCTAGAAATCGGAGAAAAATTGAGGATTTGCTAATTAATAATTTAAAATTTAAAAATTTGAGAATTGTATGTTTGAAAATTAATTTGTAAACTCAACGATTCGGAATATGGAAATTTGAAAACTCGGTGTTTGACAATTAATGAAATCAGCAACTTGATGGTATGCAATTCAACAATTTAGGACATTTATACATTTTGAAAGTTAAAAATGTGTGCATTCAACAGACTGAAATCTGTGAAGATGGAAATCGACAGATGCGATGATCCAGTAGTATGTTAATATCGAGTTATGGAGATCAAGAATACTGCAATCCAGAAATATCGAGATGTGGAGATCTGGAATACTGTAATTCAGAAATATCGCGATATGGAGATCTAGAATACTGTAATCTAGAAATGTCGAAATCTACACCACACTGCGATCCATGCGAATACCAGTATGATACTACTATATTGACATAAGCAATATAGCAATATCGAGATGTAGGGATTCAATGATGTAACTCATAGTGGTGTGCATACCCATTGTAATCTAATGTGGAGCGACCTAGTGCACATAACGAGTGACAATACAACGCTTGCAAAAATATTAGCAACTTCAAATTATCAATTTTAACGTAGTAGATCCCGTAGCGTGTTTATCACGTGCCTCGAACCACAGCCGATTCCCGCATTAAAGCACTTGGAACACGTTCGATCCCGTAACTGGTAAACTATTCAGTTTCCAGAAGACGTTGCGAGCGCTCATCGACGATAATTGCCGGTGTTACTGAATGGGAACGCACCTGCACGCCACGTGTACAGAAAAATGGGCGCATTTTTCGTATTACGCGCGTAACATCACGCGAACGAAACATTATATTGTAATTACGGCATACAGATAAAGCAAATTGATTGCCGTTACACTTGTACACCGCGTCACCCAGGAATTGGCGTCTGTCCTTACCGTAAATCATTCATCAAAAATTGTTTATGTTCTTCGATTCAACTGATTTTTGTACCAATAACATCCTACGAGTCGATGCGCCAACTCCTGGGTGACTGGGTACACAACTAGACACGTTGCGGAAAACTCCTTTTTTTGTACAAGAAAAAGAACCAACGCGATTCTCTCGACTCTGTATTACGATAATCGCATGAATGAACGCGCGCACAGAATACGCAATAGAATGCACTCTTTCGAACGAGAGTACTCATCGAACCGAAATTGCTCTTATTGTTTCTCGACGACCGTTCTGGCTATCGATCCACCCGGTAAATTATGTCACTGTTTCTTTTTCTCCTCGTCGGCCACCGCGTTTCGGCTCCGATTATATATTTCAAGATGCACACGTAATCGTTTATTATGGAACACGATTAAATCGATAGGCTAGAATTTCACGGAATCGGTATAAATAAGTGAAGACGAAGTGTCTGTCAGTTGGCCTACTAAGTCGATCGAATTACATATGTATATGATTATATGCATACATATAAAAGATTAATATATATCATATAATAGTACATATACATATACACATGTACACGGATATATGCATATTATTCTACGTATAATTATATGGATGTAATACATACCACATATGATACATACATAAGTACATGTGTGGTATGTATTGTATATGTACATAAGACATGTATATACATATACACATGTAATTCTACATACAATTCTACATATGTACATATGAATTATATATATAGTTCGACCGAATCTGAATAATAAAATTTTGCGGTGCCATTTTTGAAGGCCCGGAAATGGAATAACGCGGAAGAGTTATTACAAACAGCTGCGTGTCCTTCGGTGAAAAAAGAGACACGAAATCCGATTACCCGGAAGCGAAACGGTGATCACGATACGTACAATCCGGATCGTATTTGTCGCTCGTGCGCGATTTAAAAAAAGTTGGCAAGATGAACGACGGTCCACGAGAAGTATTATCGATCGACCCAATTGAATTGGCAGACCGAGTCGATTGTTCATCAAGGGAGTCCCCTGTTTCTGCCGTCAATTCGTGCCGCAATTTCGAGTTCTTCTTCTCGTTTGGCCGGTTATCGAGAACAGTCGACCCAGGTAGACGCTGAACGTGAGATAGAAATGGCCGATAATGGGGAAAGAGGAGGGACAGATGCTACCCACTACCGGTTAGGTTAGCCGAGAAGCGATCGGTATCGGGAGAGAGACCAGACGGAGGCAGATGGAAACGTCATACGCGTTTGAAGCGTGAAACACTATAGTGTACCTCGTTAGATATCGATGTCTCTTTCTATATCGCCGATTCGAACGATCATGAACAATCCTCTTCTCCCGGAGTATCGTCTACGACTATTCTAAGGAATACGTAACAAAATATAGAACGAGGTATATTCATAGCTCGCGCATATGATATTAAAAGAAACGAGATGAAAGATGACCTTGACTTCACCTTGAGGCGTCCACCTAAAAATGCCCGGCTATAAACATATCGTAAAGCAGAGTAGGGAAAGATATCGTATCTGGCCTAATTTTAGAGACATTTGATTTCATCGATTAAAATTGAACGCGTTCCGATGGTTACGTAACCGTGCGAGTATCGTTTCACTTTTTCACCCGGTACCGTTAGTCGACGCGTTTTAATAAACCTGACCACGACGAACAATAACGTGGAAACGAACCGTTGAATTATGTTGGGTACTAATGAGTTCACTGCGGAATTTAGTATCAAACTCATTGAAATTATTATAATCAACCAATGACGACGAACACCGGCCACATGCCCCCATTATAAATTATATGAAAGCAGCAGAGTTAAAATGAGGAAAAATTTCACTTTTATCCCACAAACAATTAATAATTGATTAATGTTAACAATATCGAAATGAAGTTTTGGAATGACGTGCATGCACGTCGAACACACTTAACACTAGATCTACTAACCAGTTAAAATGACTGGTTTCGGGTTCGGCATTTTTTATTACAAAATTTTATTGCCGTCCTTTTGTCAAAATGTGTGTCATGTTTTATTGAGCTAACTAATGGTTGTATATGTTAGGTGTACCGCAATATTAATTTATTTATTTTTCTACTTTATTTTCAGTATAGAAGTAAGCATGCATTTAATGCCGGTACTTCTAGCGTTGACTGGTTAAAACGAGAGACGCGCAGATGAGTGGCTGCAAAAATGGCGGCCGCGAAAGACAGGTAGTACGAAGGAACCCAACGAACGTTGAAAAGAGGAGGAAACGTGGAGGATCGTCGAAACGGGACGCGAAAGAAAAAAACTTGGGAATAATTTAGAATGATGGGAGGACGAAAGAACGTGGCGGAAAGGTTCCAGAGAAGGAGAGAGCGTTCGGAACGTAGCCTTGAACCGACGCCGAATAACGTCATCGTTTACTATTAGTACGAGTTACCACATTACGCTCTTATAAGCGACACACTGACACAAAGCGGCTTCGATAGTGTCGTATTTTACAACGTTGTTCGCGGGATCACGTGACATATTAACCAAATCAAATGTCAGATTCGAGCGTACGGTGGGCCACCGTTCTGACGTAACCATTTAATAACTACGGACTATCGCAGACCTTGACCTCGCCGACGGCTCCACACTTTCTTAAGGTGGCCGTTGTTTTTCTTATCTGACGGACAATTGCTTGTTCACTGTCCAAACAAAGTGAGCGGTGTTCCGCTGTTCGTGCGTTGATCGCACGCTGCGATATTCGTGGTGAATTTTTATTTTAATGTCGGAGTTTATTAGGACTTTGTGTTTTTGGTGTTGGAAGATTGGCTTTATCGAATGGAAAAGTAAATTTGCAATTTTTATAGCTTTGTTAAAGAATTTTAGTACGGGGACTATTGTGGGTGTCATCAGTGTCAGGGATTATGAATATTATGTGCTTAATTTTAATATGCCGTAGGATGATTTAAGGCGATGTGTAGTTGTATATTGTATGGTAATGCATGCGTGGCGATCTAACGCTTTTCAAATACAAAGCGTAAAAATACAACAATCGTAGGGAATACGAGACGTAGTAAATGCAACGCGACACAAATCTTACACGTGGTGAATACGACGCGCGGCAAATTCAATGCGTTGTAAATCCAAATCATAGTAAATACAACACGTGGTGCATCCAAACTGTGATCAGTACACGTGGTAAATCCAAAGCTTGGTAATTTCAACGTGTAGCAAACACCACGTGGAAAATAAAATTCGTGGTGATTACAACGTGTAGTAAAAATAGCGAGTAAATAGAATTCGTGATTAATGCAACATACAGCAGACAGAAATGTAGTAATACAACACATAGAGCTCTAACGCGTGGGAATGCACCGTGAGATATAGAGCATGGCAATATAACCATAATATAAAAGTTTCATTCATCCAACTTTGAAACAAAGTACTAGAACCGATAGCAAACTCAATAAAATCGAGCGTTAATATAAAATCAATGTTAATTCTAATAAACTCCCACGATAATTGTCTGAATAAAATGAACCGGAGTGTCTGTTCATTCATCAGGCCATCAACACGACGCTAAAACAGAGATAATCCATCGGAAATCATGCAAAAACAAATATTACCATGAAAAATTTAGCGAACGCGACTTTCTGCAACGAATTGCTGGCAACTCCGGCTACGCAACGCCAGCGAATAAAAGGTGAAATTAAAATTTCAGCAAAACAAGTTAAACGTAACTGACAGCATAACCGAGTCGGAGGAAAGCAATTTGCTCGATTAAAAGCTTCCCGTTCAAGGAGGGAATAAAAAGTGGGACGAAGTGGTCGCAGGAAAAGAAGTAAGCACGGAAATTTTTCGAACCGGGGTGGTCTCGAAATTTGACGAGTCCGTGACGCGTTTTGGCACAGGTTTCCGGTGGTTCGTCGTGGTACCGGCAGTCTCCGTACGGGAATCGTCGATCGATGATCGAGAATCGGGGCAACGAACCGTTCATCTATTCCCCACGAATAAATAAAATTGTTAGGCCGAGATAACGAGCAGCGTCGGGCAAACGGATCGCACGCACACCAGAATCAAATGGTTACTCGATCCAACTACCGCAAACGCGTCTTGTACTTTTTCACGTCCCCGAGTAAGATCCGTGTCTCTCGAATTTTATTTCCCCGCTGCTTTCTACAAAACGAACATCTACAGGCTGGCTCAAAATAACTGCGCGTCTCGAGAGACGCTGATTCAACACAGCACACCGCCATGATGTGCACGCGTGATCGCCATTGCGAATTCGATTGAATTAAATATTTATAGAAAAACTAGACGAGAGGGATTTTGAATATCCAGACAATGATAAATACTGACAGCCTAAAAGATGAAATTAGACGATACTCTAGATATTGTTAATAATCTTTGTTAATATGTGTCTGACCACTGAAGACAGTCTAATTTAAAAGATACCCTAGATATTGTTAGTGATCGTTGTTATAGCGTGCCTGGCCACTAAATTCAATCGAAATTAAAAGATAACTAGATATTGTCAATTATCTTTGTTATAGGGTGTCTGTCCACTAAAGTCAGTTTTTAATATTGTGATCAATGTGTGGGTATTAAACAAACTTCATTTTTCTTTCTTTCGATAGGTGTAAAGCATGGAAGAAAAGACAAAAATTTATAATAATTTTTTCGTATGTACGATTCTCCTTTAAATAGTATACTTATACACGCTTCTGGATCGCATGTATCTGAACAATATTTTCGTGCGAAAGAATAAATATGGATATAAGAAGTATTAGGCTGTCCCATAATTTTCTTCCCTTTTCATATGAAAAAGAAAGGTGTTTCAAGGAATATTTTGCAAATAATCCTCAATAATTTTAGAAAGAAAGTAGAGTATGGATTCCTGAGGATGATAGACCAGAACAGTCCACATTTAATGTAACGAATAAACCTTAAACAATACGTATCGTATATTCATTTCGTATCAAAAAAAGAAGAAACTAATAAGGCACTAATACACTAAACGTTTGATTGAGATAACATGAATTTCAGGTATGTACAATCTGATAGCCGTAATAAACGTAGTATAATATTCTTTCGAACAGGTACGTGTAATTCGAAGCAAGAACATCGACCATGGCCCTGAAAAGATCGTAACGAAGTAATCTTTCCAGTTTGTCCGGCATAGTGCGTGGGCAACGAGATTATTGAACGAGAACCGCGAAATCAACGATATCCATCGAACTCGTGAAACGCGTCGTTATCTCTTTCGTCGATATTAAATGATCGAACGGGTGCATTTGTCCGAGAAGCGTCGGATTCGTGCGTTTAACGACGCGCAAGTATCGCTGGTTACGAATATAAAAACGAACTCGCGTAGTCGCTGTCTTATCTAATCCTCGCGGATTATTTCACGATCGCGTTACGAAAGAACACGTCTTTGCTCCGGCAGTGCCGTTTCTCAAGGCTCCGTTGTTCTGATACCAGCCGGCCTAAGAAAATGTTCCACGGTCCCCACTAGGGAATTGCTAATACGCTACTTAACGCCGGCGAATAACTATTGATCGCGTGGTAAGCTAGGTTCTTCGTCCGCGGCGTTTCGTAGACCACCGTCAACAAATTTTTAATCCCGTTCCAAATTTTATCGATCGAACGATTTTTAATCGTGATTTTGGTCGGGTTGTGTGGTAATGTAGGGTTTGCCATAGGGTGCGTCCTGGTATCTTGGTAGCTCTGGACTGATTTTTAAGGAAAGACTTTGAAAAAGTTAGTCCCAGAAAATCTGGGACATGGCATTGCAAACCTAGGGATTTAGGATTTTCAGAGTTTAGGATTTTTGAATTTTCAGGATGTAGAATTTTGGAACTTTGAGAAGGTGTGACAGTGTCATTTCAGGAGTTGGGATTCAGAATATTGGGAACTTAGGGTTTTGGGTTTTTGAGGATTTGGGATATTGGAATTTTCAGAATTTAGAATTTTCAATTTTGGGAACCTCGGACAGTGGTATTACAGGTCTAAGAATTTATGATTTTTGGAGTTTAGGGCTGTGGGATCTTCAGAACATAAGTATGTGGTGTCATAAGATTTGTGGACCTTGGTACTTCGAAATTCTGAGAATTCTAATTTTTAGAGCTCTGTAATCTAGGAACTTTTGAATTGATTTTGTTAATTTTTTTATTTTTGCACTTTAGGATTCTGGGAGTTAGGTGATTTTAAAATTTGCCACCTTGGAATCTTGGAATTGCAGAATTTTTAGACTTTCCGCGACATTTCGAAATCTCGAAAATTCGAGACTTTAGAATTTCGCAAGTTTAATGCCTCGCAGTTTTGAAAACTCTGAGGCTTTGAAATTTTAAGAAGTTCAAGTCTTTAATAATGCACTACGAACAAGCGTGTCATTAAAAATCCCATTTGCAAAAGTAGATCCCAAAGCTTGAAAATCTCTACGTCGGTGTTACAAGTAAAAGCTTTTGATTACGGTAGCTGTGCTATTCTGCAAAGATTAGAACTATAGCGGCGTGAGACTAAAACGTCGCTCGTTCAGAAGTGGAACAACTTAATCGCACTAATAGCTGTCACACGGCTTAAAATACCGCTAACCCGTACTACGTGCTGAATACAGTTTGGTGTTTTTAAGAAAAACATCGAGTTTAACTGGTTCAACGGCCTGCATGAAATCGATACAAAAATTGTCTAACATCGATCGCGATAATACTGTCTGTAGCGTTGTCAATTCGCGTGACACGAAGCACAATGACACGTTCGAGTTTATGAGAGAAATTGAAGCAGCCAAGGGTGCAAGAGTATCGAGATCATTGATTTTAATGGCGCACGCTTCGTGGCTGGTCGTTGTCAACGATGAAAAGAGCAACAAGGATTGGTAGACCGGAGTCGTCCTTTCAGACGGATGAGTAATGAATTGTCAGTATGTGTCGCCGTTGCGAATCTAGGTCACCGCGTAATTTTATTTTAATTTCCATGGTTGACGATCGATCATCGCCGTTGTAAGTTAATATATCGTGAAAATAGTGTACATTTACTGTAGACTGTTAGAACCGGTAATCATGAACAGTTCGTCGAAAGATACGAAAATCAATAACTACAGTCGGTCTTGAGAACTTTTCTTGCCAGTTAATTTTGTTGAAATTGATTATATAACGCGAGGTTATATAGAGCGCGAGGGTGCGATGAACTCGCTGTACAACGCGTGGAGACACCACGCGTACAAATACAACGCGTGGGAAGAACGCGTGCGAAATACAGCGCGGAGATTATACAGCGAGTAGAAATACAACACGTAGAAACACAATATGTCGATTATAACACGCGTGGAAACACAACGTCTGGATTGTACCACGCGTGGGATTACAACGTGTAGGGAATACTATGCGTGGACATATTGTGCACTGGGTATACCACGTGGGGAAATTCAACGCGTGGAAATACCACGTGTGAGGATATGACGTTTCGAAATACGACGTGTGGAAGTACAACGCGTGGAAATACAGCGCGTGGACGTACCACGCGTGAAAATACGGTGCGTGGAATTACAACGCGTGAAAATACAGCGCGTGGATGTATAACGCGTGGAAATATAGCGCTTGGAAGTACAACGCGTGGAAATACGACGCTTGGAAGTAGAACGGGTGTAATTACTACATGTGGAAATACGATGCGTGGAACTACGATGTGTGTGGAAATACAACACAAATATAGTACTATATAAAAATACAAAGCGATGAGTATGTAATATGTGGAAATCCAACTCTTGGAAGTACAATGTGTTATACAACGCGTGATCTAACACATGACTATACAACTTCCACTAATCTAGTGAGTGACTCTTCAACATTGGGCCATATAACGCGACACATACAATTCACTGTAACCCTGAAAAACGATCCCGTGAAATTTTAAACAATTCGAAAGTTGCACGACTCTGAGCAAACAATCTATGATATTAAATCCTTTCTTGTATCAAAAGGCGCGACTGTCACAGTGTTTTCCCATCGTGTCTCGCTATTGTTGGCTATCTGATGGAGCTGCAAGTATCGACCGACGTTCACGTTACACAAGGCAAAGTCTAGGATCTTTCTGGTCGCGGCAGAAGTCTGCGTGAAAGGAAGTACAAGTAATTTTTCCATGAAAGTCGTTCGCTCGGTGAAACGCGAAAAAAGAAACGAGGCGTGAGCGCAATTAAACGGCCGATCGACCACGATGAGAAGACACGTTAGAACAAAGAAATAAACGGTTACGTAAATTATGATAACAATCGTCTATATAGTGTATTATATTTACTCTGAGCCGAATGAATCACCGCGACGTACGCAAACATTTCATTGGCCTTTAATTAACATTGACCTGGCATCGATTTATCTCGGCATCGACGATCTTCGATCCAACGATGCGTCGTAACCTGATCTCGTCAAACCTATCGGGCAAACTACCCTCCATTGAACCTGAAGAGCACCACTTTCGTCGTCGAGAAGCATCGATGTAAGCTGAACTTTCAGAAAACGGATCAAAAACCTGCAACGTCAGCGTATTGTACTTGTGGAAGTAGAATCAGACGGGGTCCATTATGTTCAGACAATGATCGCGGTAGAATACAAGGGTTCTTTGTTTAGGTTCAACTTTTAGGTACGGGAGTTTTAGGACATACTTCTACGACCATTAGGAATTTGTCAAATTTCTTGATTATTTCAAATTCCTCAAGTCTCTCAATTTTTTCGTATTTCTCAAATTGTCAAAAGTTTTTTGCTTTCCAAATTTTCTAATCCCTAAAGTCACAAGTTCCTAAATTTTCAAGTTTCTACATGTATCTATGTCGCTGTACTCCCTGAACCTCATATTTCCAATTTTTAACACGCAATTCCCTAATTCCCCGAAGTACTTAAATCCTCCAACATTCTCTGTCCGTAAATCACCAATTCCCTAAACTCTGAAGATCCTAAACTCGCGAGCACTTGCATTCCCAAATCTCTAAATTCCTAGGTTTCCGTATTTCCAACCTCCAACGGCCAATTCTCTAGCTTTCCAGCTTCCCGGAACCCCTGTCTCCAGATCCCCAAATCGCTGAATTCAATAAATTCCCAAATCATCTATTCTCTAAATGTATAACTTATCGAGAGGCTAACAGGAAAACTTGAAAATTTCCGTGCACCTTCGTCAGAACGTCTCGTCGTCGCACGCTACCTGCACACCGGTGCCCGCGAACTCGCTCCGGGGCACCATATCCGCCCGGCACTCTCGCGAATCACAAGTTTCGTTTAAAAACGTGAGCCAAGCACGATGTTGCGTAAATCGCGACTAGCACGATCGATGGTACCGATATTCGTTTTGCAATCTCGTTCGGAACGTAGCGCACCCTCGGGCATGCCTTCTGCCCGCGAGTTCCCCACCCTCCCGGATCGACCCGGCACCGAAAGTGTAATCCCGAAGAATCGAGCAAGTACCTTTAATCTCGACGATGTGAGCGTCGTATTCGCTCTTACTTCGAACGTACTCGATCCTAGCCGCGACGTTCTGGAAGCTCTGGGTATGATACTCCGCGTACCACTCGGAGGGTGTTCGATCGTCGGGACCGAGATGCTGTTGGGGGCTGCTGCCCCTCCTCTGCGACAAACTCTCCTCGGACGGAAATCTCGTGAACGAGGTGACGGAGCTCGATTTGCTACCATGGCTTGGTGCACCGTGGCTGTGGCTCTGATAAGCCGAGTCCTCCAGGGCGTGTTCCTCGCTGGGTGTCCTGCTGGTCTCCGCCAGGACCCTCTGATGGGACACCCCTGTACCGGCTACCTCTCTCACGCTCTTCCTCACAGTGATCTTCTCGAATTTCACCACTTTCGCGCCGTTCAATTCGCCCTCCTCGACCAGCCGCTCGAAGCTCTCCTCGAACGAGGAGTCGCTGGCCCTGGACGAGGGCCTGGGGTTGGTAGGCGAACGGAAGTGACCGACGCTTCGTCTGCCGTCCAGCTCCTGGAACAATTCCTCGGAGCTGGCTGTACGTCCACCGGACCAGACCTGCTCGAAGAAGCTGACCCTGTCCCGCAACCGACCACCACGTGGCGTGGCCGGACTGGCAGGGCTGGTCCGGCTGCCGGCTGGACTTCCGCTCTTCGGTGGCGTCGACATCTAGCCGCTGTTTCTCTCTGTTCGGCTAGCCACCACGAAAATTCATACTGGCCCACCGAACGCGCACCGACGCGTCGGTTTCCGGCTTCTGGCTCGTTTCACGGTCGAGCTGGCCGCTCGTGGACACCTGTTCTTCGCACACCACACCCTACCCGCACCACCATGCGTACGTCGGCGGCCGCGCCTCCAACAACGCCGGTCGACGCCGGAAAACGCACCGGTGTTCGTGTTTTACTATATCTCTCTCTCTCTCTGTCTCGTTTACTCGCGTGGTCGCGCGCTGTGACTTCGAATCCGCTCGAATTCGCGTGCGTACGAACGAGGAGGTTACCTCGCACGAGCTACGTGCTCACGCATGTCGGCCGTTCGCGACTATGTGCGATACGCGTCTACCGCTCACAAGGAATGCACTCTGGCCGCGCACCACGGCCGCCGGTTCGATATTGCTGCCTCTCTTCCCGACCTCTCGCCGGGTCCCCACCTCGTTCCGCCATGCCGTGCCCTCCGTGCCCTCCTATTCCCCGTCGGCCTCCAGTTCCCGCTGTCCACGATCCGCATTGCACGATGACGAGGACCGCGACGACGACGACGACGACCAAGAGCTGCGACGAGCCACGATGACGACGTTCGTGACGACGCGAACCATGCGCCACCGTACGTCGTCTACGCCCGACCACCGACTATCCTTCTCTCTGTCTGCACGAGCTAACCTTCCTGATGGGAACACGCCGACCGATCGATGCTTTATCCTGCGTCCTTCTCCGACGGCTCGCTAAATGTCACTCGGCGCCGCGCCGTTTGAACGTCGCAAATTCTGATCGCTTATTTGCCTTCCAGACGGTTTTTCGATCATGAACGATCGCTGTCTCGTGGTACCGTCTTCGTGGATGTCCAGCCTTCTTCGTGCCGAGGTTCTCATCGCTTGGATGGAGACGCGAAGAGATTCGGAGGACGGTTCGATGGCTTCGATGTGGATGAATGGAGAGTTAGGTTACAATGGTAACTGGCGAGAAGCGTGGATAGTGTTGTAAGAAAGATAAAGAAAATGGCCGAAAGGTGAATTATAGAGTTGTTAGCACGATTTAACTGAGTAAAATATCCTGTTTATTCTGTGACGTGTTACCACACTCACAGTCAGTACAACATTTCCTCTTCGACAAAATATTGTCAGGACATTACAACATCGTGAGGATACTAATCTCACTATGACCCTTGACGACTCTCCGTTATTCTTTATCCTCGTAAAACTTTTCCTTGCGAGCAGGAAAGTACCCTGACTAAACGCACATGTCTTGCTCCCGCCGTCCGCATTTACACAAACTCTAAATTTCTAACAGTGTGGACTCTTGTTTTTCTAGTCATGCAGCGTCGCACCTTTTTCTGTCATATTAACGTGAGATTGATACGCGTTAGACGTACTATGTGCAACGCGTACGATGCGTACAAAGGTATAGTTCGATGCGGTTTAATTCGACGGGTTTTGTTCTACGGATTCTGACACCATGCGTTGAAACTCCACATGTAGCTCTATGCATCCTAATTTCCAGCATCAAAGTTCTATGCAGCACGTGTCCACGCGCCACGACCTTACGCATCGAAATTCGATGCGGCGTAATTCGATACACTGTAATTCGACGCGTCATAATCCCACGCGCCGTAACTCCACGCATCGTAGTTCCACCTGCTGCGTCGTATATCCACGCACTATTCATTCGCACGTCGTAATCCCACGCGTTGTAGCTTCACGCGCCATAATTCCATGCGTCGTAATCCCACGCGCTTTAATTTCACACACCAGAATTCCACGCATTGGGATACCGCGCGCCGAAACATTTCACGTCCGTAACTTCACGCTCTGTAATTCCACGCACCATACTTTCGTGCGTTGTAATTCCACACGCCATAATTCCAGACGTTGAAACTTCCCAGGATCGTAACTCTGCGTGTTGTACTTCTACGCGTTGTAAGTTCATGCGTGGTAACTTCGAGCTGTACTTCCACGTGTTATAATTACACGCACCATAATTCCAGATGTTACAACATCTCAGGTCCGTAATACCACGCGCCGTACTTCAACATGGCGTAGCCTCACGTACCGCAATTCCACGGTCCATAATTTCAAGGTGTCGTAACTTCACGCGCCATAACTCTACGCGTTGTAATTCCATGCGTTGTAACTATACGGGCTTTCGTTCAGCGCACCGTAACTGTATCTGTCCGTAACTCCACTCTTTGTAATTTCATTCTCCATAACTTCACGCGCCATGACGCTCCGCCCCGTAACTGCACGCATCGTAATTCCACGCACCATTCATCTCTCGTATCAAAATAGCATTATGGGTACATTTTTGCTCGCATACATCGCGCGAAGGATCACGCTATAGCGTTTAAGAAGCTGATCAGTGTCCAGATCATTGCACCAGATGTTTCGAGCCGACGAATGAAACGCTCTTAGGTTTTCAAAATATTTCGAATCGCGACTGGTATGCTTAACGAATGGTTTAGCGGTCGATAATGAGCGGATATTTGCACATCGCGTCACTTGCCAAGACGCTCCTGGCAATTTTGCAAAGAAACGCCGGTAAATATTCATCGTGTAGCAGAAGTTCGGTCATTAAAGCAGCGTTCGCGTTACATAGTTTGTTGTTAACAAATTAACCGGTTATTCGCGATTCTATTTCGCGCGATGACGAACCGTAATTGTAGACGCTCTTTTTTTTTATTTTCAGTTGGACCGTTGAACGAAGGTGAATTGCCGTTGGTAATGGCCATCGGCAGAACAAACAGTATTTTCTGCGAGAAAATTGAAGGGGACACCCACGCGGCTTCTCCGAAGAATATTTATTAATACAGCAGATAAAATCCCGGGAAATAAACGATGCAGAACATGATTAATCGAGGTTCGCGATTTTGAATTAACATTTTACGACACTCGACTTAGCCTTTGCTCGTTCCTCGTGTGTCGCTCAAACACGTCCCAATAAACATGTCGCAAGTCCCATAAATAGCGAAAAATATCGTCTGTTAAGGCTCGTTCAATACGAACTCGTTCGTGGAAGTAATTCGCCGACAAAATACAGGGAAAAAAAATGCGGAGTTAAGCCGATATCGTTTCTGGAACATGGTAAGAAACGGTACAAGTTTTATCAGCGGTACCATTCCACGAAACAGTGACGCGTTATCGATAAATCATCGTTGCGTAATACGCGTTCAATGATAATCGTAGCTGGTAAGCAAAACAACCGGAATCGTGTCATTGTATTCGACGATATACTTCTTCAGATTATACTTTATCCTATTACCATTGAAAACTGGCGAAAAAAAGTTTCGTCCAAATTTTAAACATCCGGTGTAATCGCGGCGATACGGCACGGATCAACTATGGAATATTTTAAGCATGTGGATTAGACGAGGACTAGGATCGTAGGGGTTTAACGGCGTAGAAACATAAGAATCTGGAGATTTAGAAATTTGGGGATAGAGGGATTTGAATGTAAGAGATCGGGGGATAATGGGATATAAAGGTGTAGGTATCAAAGGATGTGGAGATGTGGGATCTTATTGTTAGACGTCTGGTGGTTTAGAGATCTGTGGATATAGGGATCTGGGGGTCTAGGGATCTAGAGGTTTAGAAATCTGGGAGTTTAAGGATCTGGTGATTCGGAGACCTGGGGATGTAGAGATCTGGACATTTGGAGGTCTGAGGTTGTAGGATCTAAGGATCTAGCGATTTAGGGATCTTCGAATCTCAGAATCTAAGAACCTAGAAACCTAGAAATCTTAGAATTTACAATTTCAGTATGGATCAACGAATTTAAGAATCCAAATATATAGGACTCTGGATATCTAGGAATTTAGAAATTGAGAAATTTAGGAATATACGTCTTAACATAATACTCGCACATGTCTCGTTTTTGCAGTACAAAGTATAAATTGGACTAAGTCACATACGAGTCACGTTTGTTACATTTAAGATTACTCTAAATCTACCTTAAGCTCGGCAATAACACGAAATTGTATTATATTATCAGCAAAGAAAAGCTCGTGTCCGATAACGGTATGAAATAGGATGTCATCGAGCCAACATTTGTAAAAAATAACGATTGGCAAAGGAATACGTGTTTGAGTATAAAAAAGAATTCGAGAAATAATACATGGTTAATATAAAGGCCAGCGAAGTTAGCGTCGGTATCAAGATTCCGCGTACAAAACGAACATCGATCGATATTTTTAATTCGCCGATAATTTCCGTACGTTCAATGAGAAAAAGTAAATCGTGGCGATAGCGAACAGCCACAGCAGGTGCTTCGTCACTTCTATTTATAAATAGCAGAGAGCCATCGTCTTCTATTTCTTCAGCACGGTTCAGCGAATAAGTATGCGAATCACACACGCTAACACACGATACCGATTGATACGCGTTAGTAGCATGCGAAAGTTCGCGGATCGGTCTCGTTTCAACCGATGCACATATGCAAATTGTTCCGTAGCCAGTTATTGCGGTAGGTCGGCCATAGAATGTTCGAAATAATTCTTGTACTCTAACATGAAGGTAGATGCTCGAGATTATTCGTATCTCGCTTCGAGGTATTCAGCTGCGATTATGCGTTCTGGGTATACGCGGATCGTTATAATCTGTTTTTATCTTCTGGTGTTAGAGGTTCTGATATTTTAATATTCGTTCGGCGACTTAACGGAGTCTAGAACTGTTTTAGCATATCAGGATCGTACTAACTCACCGTTTTATATTTCAGTATTTTACTGTCTCGGCGTTTCATTGTTTGAGCGTTTCACTATTTTAGCGTTTTACTATTTTGGTGTTCTACTATTTTAGCGTTTCGCTATTTCAGTGTTTTAGTATTTTATGGTCCCATTATTTTTTCACTATTTTTTCCATTTTTAGTATCCCTATATTCGAATTCCCCACATTCCAGTATCCCCACATTTGAATTCCACACATTCCAGTAATCCCATTTTCGAATTTCCCACATTCGAGTTCCCCCACCTTCCAGTATCCCCATATTCGAATTCCTTACGTTCGAATTCCCCACGTTCTAGTTTCCCACCCTCGAGTTCCCCCCATTCCAGTATCCCCAAATTCGAATCCCCTACATTCTACTATCCCCATATTCGAATTCACTAAGTTCGAATTCTCCACGTTCGAGTTTCCCCACCTTCCGGGAGCCCCATATTCGAATTCCCCACATTCCAGTATCCCCAAATTCGAATTTGTCACCTTCTACTATCCCCATATACGAACTCTCCCCGTTGGAATTCCCCATGTTCGATTTCCCCACCTTCCACTATCCTCATATTCGAGTTCCCATATCCCAGTACCCCATATTCGATTTCCCCAAATTCCAGTAGCCCCACGTTCCAAAATCGCCTATGTATAATATATATAACATTCTTTTCTTATTTGCATTCACATAGCATGCTCGTGCATTTTGATCGTTTAATCCTGGGCCCCCTGTACATTGTCAGATATAATTTATCCGTGATCAATACCGCGATACACATCGTGAATTGGCAGGCTGACTTTCATTGACTCCGAGCTTGCCAAAAGGCGTCATTGCGAACGCATCGGAAATATCATTTTTTGGTCGGTTAGATCATTGTCAATGTCTATCTTAAACGTTGAACAGAAATAACATTTACCGGCGATGAATGCCAATAAAAACCCTCCCTCTCGAACAGCCACGCACTCGCTAATTTGCATTCGGATTATCGAGGACTATTAAAAGATGCTGTTTTCATCGTCTCGAAATATTTCGTGCTGTTTGCTCGCGTCGAATTTAATGAATAACGTCAAACTCGACGATACTCGATGGATTTTCCATCGAATAAACAAGACGACATTTCAACGCGAGTATTGTGTCCCTGGACGGAACATTTTTAATGCAATATCATCTAAATATTTTTTTATCCCCGTTCGGCTATCAATGCGCGATTTAATGGCATCGCGAATTGCTTCCGGTGTTAGGTGTTCATAGGCAGAAATAGATCAGAATTTCGCGTTGCTGTGTTCGATAATCAATCGACCTAGCTTTCGTTATCGATAGCCAACGATCGGAATATTCAATGCGATAAACCAGTTACGGCATTGATTATTATTAGCTCGTTCGATGGAAAGAAACGAAGTGTATCGTGTTATTGCTACTTACTTTGAAGTTGCTGTATCGTGGCCTGGTATTCGGCTAACTTTTCATCCACGTAATCTTGACTTTGGTTCGCGATTATTTCTGCGGTGCTCGGTCCACTGGATTCCTCTTCGGTTTGCGAATGATCCAGTGGTACTCCAACGTACTCGTACTCTCCGGGTCGATATGGTCCGATCATGTATTCCGCTGGCCCGCATGCTAAGGGCGACGATGTACCACTTTCTGCCGAACTCTGTTACAACCATACAAAAATGACGATTACCGAAATTTATTTTTCATTGAAGTAAATTATTAATCATTAGTACTCTAATGTCACAATTAATGTAACATTTCAACACATGAAATTTCTACACTCGAAATTGACAACCTCAACTATCCTAACACTCAAACTCTACAATTCCAATATTCCAGCACTCTAACACCTCAACACTAGAATATCCCACAACTCTACAAAAATTTTTGAATTTTCTAAGCGTCTATTCGATGGGTAATGAGCTAAAAGTGAAATTCTTGCCTCGCAAAAACTGATTCTTCGTGAAACCAACATGGCAGAAAGACGAAAAGTGGCCTAAAGCAGTGGCAAACATCGTAAGTTCGTTTTGCACATGAAAGCACGTGACATTCATTGAGGTATCGGTCTATACGTGTGCATATCTATTCGCGTGTTAACATAAACGCTATTTACGTACACGGTAAGTGGTTCGTACAGTACCACTCAATAAGGTTTTACATTTGCTGCTTTCAGTAATCGCTGCGTTCTGCGTTCATTACGGCACAACCTTACAATTACTTTTTGCGAGCAATTTATTTTCACGAACCACTTGCTTTTATAACTTCCTTATTGACCCGTTGGTTACTGGCCTTCGTAACATCTTTTCCTTTACGAACTTACGTGCTCCGAGTGTATACGGTTTTCATGATCAAATCTTCAAAGCTTTCACTCCGTGTATCATAAAATGGTCGAGGGTGTATAAAACGTTTTCCGAATGCTGTTTGAATTTAACGCCCCCGTTTATCAATACAAATTCCACTGCAGTAGATTCAGGCATGTATCACGTTTTTCTTTTCGTTATTCTCTTTTTAAATGTGTAATTATATCGAAGTTAATAATTACTGATCCTTTGGTACAACACAATGAATTCACTTTGAATCACTTTGAATCGAAGCCATGGTTATACTAATAATCCAAGTTCTTCTTTTTGCCGTATTATTTTTAGTTGCATGTCTTTATTGTAATTGTAAACTGCGAGTGTTTGTATGCAACGCGATAAGCACTCGCAGGTTCCATTGATTTAATTTATCATTTTGATTCGATATTATAATTGTACGAATAATCTGAAGGTTTCGCTCTTGATCATCATTTTTAATTGAACGACTACGACGAAGTCGTAAATTGCGAACGTTTATATCCGACTCGATAAACGCTCGCGTTTCTCACCATTTTTACACCCACATATTCTCGCACGATCCCCAAAGATTTTTCTCCCTTCTGCCGGTTCGTGATCTTGACGGACAGGGAACATTCATCGGTTTCTAAGCTGTTCATGAGTCAGCACGCGAATCCTCGACCCGGTCAGCGAATTTATCGCGAGCGGATTCTATCGAATCAGCCGATACAATCTATCGAGAGTGTCTACGAGCGTGTAAAAGGTACACGTCGAGAATCTCGGATGACATAATCGTTTGCGACCACTCGAAAACAAGCGAAACACGAACAACAAACCAACGTATCAAGAATTCCTCGTTTCTCTTTAACACCTCACATTGTCTCGACATTCGGATCCCTCAAAAGTGCCTTTCGTTTTCCTTATAAATAATTAATACAACTGAATTTGCAGTGCAGGCCACGTACGACCAACGTGACGGACAATTTGTTAAACTAGCGTACATTATCATCTACTTGACACGACATTAACAGAGATCATTTTAAAAGATCGTCTATTTGTTCTCCTTAAAAAAACCACCGACCAATTTAATTTATACAGAGAGGCAGTGTATTCGGGAATTTTGCGCATCGCGACCAAAGTGCATTCGCGTTCGAGCACCTGAAAAACCGGTCGTCGAAACACGTCTCACGGCCTACATTTTATTCGGGTCTCAATTTCGACGAGGCGAACGCGTGCCATGGCGTGGGCGTCGAATAAGACGTTGCAAACGAAAGCAGCAACGCTCCACGTGGCGAATTCGTCATCGGGGATGTTCAACCGTCTCGAACGGCGCACGAGCGGATCGTAAAAAATTTAACGCGAACAACCAGATCCTGCCTTTTGTTCGAAGTAAAACGGCCGAGCTTTCACCTTCTCTGTGTTCCGTGACTCAAAAGAATTTCGATTCTCGAGAACCCTCGAAACCTACAGGCTTTCACTGCCAGTTAACTCTCGCTTGTACTTCGGACAGTCGATTTTAACACGCGATCATCGGGTAACGATTTTCTTCTTTAGACTGGTTGTTAATGTTTCTCGTTCCAGCGAACGCACTTTGATCGCTGTTTTTGCGTTGAATTGGAGAGAATTGCAAGATTTTAGGAGAAATGGGGTGTAGAGGTGGGATTAGAATTTGGGAAACTTGGGGAATTTGGGAAGGTAGAAATGTAATATTTGGCGAATTTAGGAGTTCAGTGATATGGGAAATTGGGGATTTCGAAATTAGGGGATTTGAGACGTTAGGGAATTGGGAATTATGAGATTTGAGAATTTGGGGACTTAGACATTAGGGGAGTTGAGAGTTTCGGGATTTGAGGATTTGGGGATTTGAGAATATGGGAATTTGAGACTTCGGAAATTTGAGAATTTCGGAATTTGGAAATTAGGGGCTTTGAGACTTTGGGGAATTGGAAATTCTGGGATTTGAGAATTTGGGGACGTGACAATTTCGGGATTTGAGAATTTGGGGACGTGACAATTTCGGGATTTGAGAATTTGGGGACATGGAAATTAGGGGAGTTGAGAGTTTCGGGATTTGAGGATTTGGGGATTTGAGAATATGGGAATTTGAGACTTCGGAGTTTTGAGAATTTCGGAATTTGGAAATTAGGGGCTTTGAGACTTTGGGGAATTGGGAATTCTGGGATTTGAGAATTTGGGGACGTGACAATTTGGGGACTCGAGAATCCCGAAATTTGGAGATTTGCGAATTCAAGAAGTCGAGAAGTTGAGAATGTGAGCATTCGAGAATTACTGGCCGATGAGAATACGGGGATCCGAGAATTTAGCATTCCGAAAATTTCTAGATTTCCACATTCAAGAATATACAAAATGAACTTTAAAATAATCGCATAAAAAATTTCTTCTAAATTCTCAGACTCACAAATGACATTCCCCTTATCAAAATCTATCAACCCCAATAACCATATCACCAACCATATACCTATATCACCCACTATCTCCTCTTCTACAAGTCTCAATCATACAAAAATACATAAAAACTCTAATAATAAAACAACCTCGATTTGATAATAAAATATGAATAATTTCAACTTACTTGAGTCGGTATATAAGGTCTAGGTGCCGGACTCCCAATCGGAAGTGGCGAAGGCCACCTTGGTCTTGGACACTGTATGTAGCTGGTCGGCGATCCGAAAACCGGCGATATACCGGGTGAAATCGGCATTCCAATGGGTACCGGGCTCATCGGGTGCATCACTCCAGAATACGTCAAGGGAGACGCAGGATGAGCATGATGAACCGGTGTCGGTGGTCCTCGAGGACGCGGAGGATGCGGCGAACTCGAAGGACTATACGGCGACGGGGGTCTGTAATGGCCCGACACGTTTGGTCTGGCCGACCAGCCACCCCCTGGTCCACCCCTTCCATGGGGTTTCGATGGTGGCTGCGACATCTTTCACTATTTCGAAGCTTCACCCGGCGCGCTTCGACCACCTAGCATCGCTGCAATCAACGTTAACATTTTATTTATTGAACATGATCCGTCGATTTAATAAAAATGTTCCTTCGTGGTGTTCTTTCTTGGATCTACATTATGGTGCAGTCACATTTTGTTATTTTTTTTTTGCTTTGCATCGTGGATCAGTTACATCGTATTACCTTTTTTTGCATTACTTCATGGTTCACTTAAACTCATGGACAAAATTAAGTGGACATTGTAGAAATGTAAAAAAGTTTCGTTTTATTACAATGTTGTAAATAAATTTTAAATTTAGAACGTGAGATATTTTTGTAGACTTGAAAAGACATTTGTTTAATGTATATAATTGTGCAATAAAGTTTTGATTTATAGACTAGTTTTAAAGTTTTGATTTGAAGACTATATTCAGACTTCTTTTATTGAAATTGATCCAACAATTTGATGAGAGTGTGTGCATTTTTTGCTTTGCATTATGGTTCAGTCATGTTTTGTTGACAAGCTGAGGATGATATTGGGACTTCTTTTATTGAAATTGATCTAGCAATTTTTTAAGTGTATGTATAGAGTGTGTGCATTTTTTGCTTTGCATCATGGTTCAGTTATGTTTTGTTGACAAGTTGCGAACGATATTGAAACTTCACTTATTGAAGTTGATCCAACAATACACAAATCCGAATTCGATTAAAGATAAAAGAAAAGAGAATTGCCCGGATATAATTTAGTCCGTTCAAAGGGATATTCCGTGGAAGCTGAAGCGACTTCGACGTCTAACGAGCTCTGGGTCGCGTAGTGGCAGTGAGTAGGCAGATTAGGCTGGGCAATCATCCAAAAGTCTCTCGAAATAGGCGCTTAGATTGTCTGCCTTGCCGGTGACTTGTGCACGTTAACGCGTGAAAAATGTGTAACGTACAAATCGCGGCGCCGTGCGTGACGTTACACAATATGTGGACGTGCAGATCGTGGCCGGTAAAGTTAAATGAAAACGATTGCACCGCATACTTCGCGAGTTTGTTATCAGCGAGCTCGTGAGCTCTTTCGACAACAGGTACGTAGAAACTCTGCTTAATCTCTTTTGCACATTGGCTGATAATGAAATAACATTAAACACTGTGATCGCTGTTAAAACACCTTACATTTCTGGGCTACTCTCTTATCGATACTTCGTAAAAATTAAGTTCATAATTATTCATTCTTTGAAGACGCAAGAAAAAAATGAATAACTTTGGAAGGCTATTTTACGTCAAAAGAATATCACATTTTCGATATCTTTTAATTAACAGGTTTAATGAATCTGTTCATGAACGAGCAACGTAAAGCCACTCCTTTTTCAAAATTAACCTTTGTATAATAGTTTTTCAATTTAAAGGTTTTGTGCACGTATAATTCTCATATTCCAAGTAAATATTTCTCTTTCTTCATGCACATAAATTTTCGTGTATGACTTTAAATTTTAGATCGAGGGAAGATCATACATGTTTGATCTATGGAAGAATATGTCAGCAGAAGCGTGTATGCGCATTAGAATGAAAGGGACAATAAAAAGAGTTTCCGAAGCGAGGTTCACGAGATGATTTGGTAAAATCGTGACGAGGTAAAATATAAGGAAGTTGTATGCGACATAGGTCGAAGGTCTAAAAGGTTTTTTGGCCGGATAGCGAGTGTAGGCCGACTATATATAGCGACTATTCTATTTCAGGGAGACTAGAGCGGTGGCCATAGACACGTCCGACATGGCAGGTATATTTGCAACGACTGCGTCAGATATTTCAGAAAGTGACGCGAATATTAACACCTACAATTGGCCTTGCCGGTGACGCTAGTGTACACGTCGGATGGCGCCGACATCTCGATACCACGCGCGACTTTCATTCAAATTTAAATCGGTTGAGAAAAAATAAACATCGAACTACTCGTTTCCTGCGCTAATGGCATAGAGACAGTATGTTCCGGGTCTTCTCGAAAGTATAGTATTTCCTCAAGGTATCTTCGCCCGGTCAATGTTTGAAACTTGCAGCGTAGACGCTGGGACCTTCGGAATGGGACAAGTTGATTAGTTGTGCTAATGGTGGACATTTTTTATGGCAGATGAAGAAGATTTCTGACACTTGAGGATTTGGGGATTTTGGTAGTTTGCAATCTGGAAATTCAAGAATTTGAAAATGGGGAATTTCGAGATTTTCATATTTTGGTGATTGCAAATTTGGGAATTTGGTCGTTTAAAAATTTTGATTTTGGGGATTTGAAGACATAGAAACCTTGGAATGTAGGAATTTGAGAATGTTGGAATTTAGGAATGTAGGAATCTATGGACGTAGGAAGCTAAGAATGTTGAGACCTGGTAATCTGGAATTCTAGGAATGTAGGAATCTAGAAGCCTAGAAATATCGAAATTCGGAAATCTCAGAATTTAGGTGTCTAAGGATGTAGAAATCTAGAAATCTAGGTACTTCCGAATTTAGGAATGCAGAAGTTTATTAACCTATCAATTTGAGAATTTAAGAATTTAGAAATTTAGAAATTTAGAAATTTAGGAATTTAGGAATTTCGAAGTTTAAAAATTTCCTAAAATAGGTGTCTAAGAATGTAGAAATCTAGAAATGTAGGAACTTTGGAATTCGCTATTTCAAAGTTGCGAACACGGGATTTGCAATTTTCAAATGTATAACTTTTAAAGTTCTTTTAGCTCACATTTTACGCAGAAATAATTTTCTCCCCGGTCTCTACGCAATTACACGAACAAATATCTTTAAAGTGTAAGACAATACAGCCATGTTAGCCTTCAAAGCGTCCATTTTGTTCTTGTTGGAGTTCACGAGCGCCATTACGAACGAGGGGTTCGACTCGCGGTCGTTCGAGTTCGTTCCACCGATATTCGATAAAGCATCCGGAGGAATCGACTGTCGGTCTATTTATAAACGACACCACTCGACAACGATAACCCGCGTGCATACGAAATCCAGGTGGGTCCGAGTTCCTCGTATAACGCGGATAAAAATACAAATCGAAGACCCTCGTGCCGACGAAGGAAATACACGCTTCTCGGAGGAAACGCGTTCTTTCAACGAAAACTTCGTTCGATTTACAAAACGAGAACTCACGTGCACTCAAGTGCAACGTATGCTTCTCGTGCATGCAACATCGAGAAAGAACATTCACGATTTATCTTGAAACAACGCAGGAAAGACTTATGAAAACCTTGTTAAGATTTTAGCTTAAGTTGATCGAAAGATCTACTTCAGGTTTTCTAAACAATATTCGCGGATTATTTTGAACTCTCTCTGCATTTTTACAAAATTAATAGCGAAGCTTTTGTAGTACCGTGTTTGTTCTCATTTAAAAGGAAACACAGATTGCACTCAAATGTATATATGTCTACCGAAATCTATTTCTTGAGAATGAGAATGTGTGTACGTAAGTCAAACGGGAGACATCTATTTTCAAACGAAATGTTACCAGCAAAAAAGTTAGTTTGAAAGAATATCGTGTCAAATGGAGACGCTCGGCGTTATCTATCGTCACACAACTCAGACCACTGGATCCTGGACCTCGGATGCTGCGTCCCAAAATAAGATTACTGCCGAATTAACGAACAGAAATAGTCATCGTTCAGAACGGTTGCTCCTGACACAGGTTGCTCGTACCGAAAGTTAAACTACGTTGAACGATCTCTGTTCGAACCCGGTTTCCAAATGCTCGGATAACGGATTAACTAGAAGATCCCCAAGACGAGTGACGACAATTTGTCGAGACTCCCGCAGGATAAAATCATCTACCTCGCAAAGAAACGAGCTATCGTTGTCGAAGTGTGCCGTGCCACATATCGCAATTTCTGCTATGTAATTCAATTTGTTGAACGAACTACAAGTTCATAAATGTTGCTACAAAATCATACTTCAAACTGGAGGAGTTGTGTTCAAAAGCGGTAGCGTTAATTCGAAAATATTTAGTGAGACCACCAACGATCATTTCTGAGTAAGGGGTTCGACGGCGTTAAAAGAGAAGCAAAATAAATACGTGCACGAACAATAAACAGCGTAATCCTAAGCCGGTTTCAGAGTTTAACGAACCCTATCACCGCAGATGCGGTGTTTAACCCTTTCCGGTGTGTAAATTCGCACATTTGGCGGTGATATATGAGAATTTAGGGGTGCGGGGATTTCGGGATGTTGAGATACAGCGATGTCGCGATATAGGGATATTATAAATTTGAAGATCGGGTTGTTTGGGGATATCGGGACATAGTGAATATTGAATCAGTTGGTGACGTAGGGTATCAGAACGTACAGACACTGGAATATAGGGATATTTGGATGTAGGAATATTATAGGAATATTATAATTATATATAATTATATATCTCTATATAACATAGAGATATTGGAATATAGGGACATCAGAAAATAGAGGTATATGGGATGTAGAGGTATTCGTATTTAGAAATATCGACATGTTGAGATTTCGGGATGTAGGAATATATCGATCCAAGTATCGATCCACAAGTACATAGATCCATAGATGTAGAAATATATGACTGAAGAGGTGCGAGAATATCAAGATATGAGACTATGTGGATATTAGGTCTACGGACATTTGAGAGTAGACATAATGATCTACAAATATAAGGTTCTGAGACATAGTGATACTTCTAATCAAATAAAAATCTAGATATCTATCAATTTAGCAAGATGCATATAACACGCTTCCCAATCAAATATAAACCCATCGTTACACCTAAAAACTTCAACTTCGTCACAATTTCCAAATCTCTCCAAATTTAAATATCGTTGTACCAAGATTGAATCAAAGTAACTGAAACAATCGCATTCCATCAAACGTTCAAAAAATACTAAAACCCGATTAAACATGAAAACAGAAAGAAACAATACCGGAGAGACGTCGAGGCGTAGACAAGAGGAGACGAACGGTATCCAAGTCACAGCGTGTTAGAAAATCCAAAATAGCGAAAAGGTTGCACAGGTCGATCGGTTCGTTTCCGGTGATCGAGGTAGTTCGATCGTGTTCGGTATCGGTTCGCGATCTCGCGCAACACCGCCGGCTGAAGCCGCGATGATCGAAACGGGTGATCGTGTCGGGATAAAAAAAAAAAAAATTGATCGCGGTCAATGACGTTATCGTAGTCGATTTTCGTAGTCGGTCCACGACGAAGACCACGAAGAGACTGATCGGTCCGCTGGTTCATCGGTCCTGGACCGCTTGCCGCGACATTTATATTTAACTTTGGCGTCGCTCGACTTTCGGCTTGGGTTTACGCTCCGCGATTCCGCTTTGCGTTCCCGTTCTACATTTCCTCGTCCCTTTGCCTCGCTTTCGCCCTCGATGCGATCATCCCTCTTTTCGACGTCCGCCCGCGCGTCCCTCGCCGCCACACGCTTCCCAACAACGATCACGCGTTTCCGTTTTATTATCGTCGCTGAGGTAACATCGGGAACGTGCCTTTTCGCGCCGAGTCGAATCTTCCCGACTTTCGACGATCGATCGTGATCTCGCGCCTCGGGGTATGATCCACTCGGGGTGGATCGAAACGTTTCGCCCGATACGCTTCTGCGCCCTGTTCGACTTTGAGATACGGTCGTTACGGAGTAAACGAGTATTTGTTGGAGATAGTAAATTCGATGGTGGGAATTTCGTAGTTTGGAGTTTTTGGACTTTGGAATTTTGGTATTTGGACATTCTGGGAATTTGGGATTATGAGAATTTTCAGATTTTCGGTTGTTGGAAATATGGGATTTTCAAAATATGGATATTTCAAGTTGTCGGATTTTTAAATTTTGGGAGTAAAAAATTGTTATTTGGGAATTCGGGGAATTTAGGATCCTGAGAACTTGAGATTTTGGAAGTTTCAGGATTTGAGAATTTGGGGAAGTTAGGGAATTTGCGATCCTGAGATCTTGGAAGTTTCAGAATTTGTAAATTTGGAATTTGGGGACTTTGGTATCCTGAGAACTTGAGATCTTGGAAGATTCAGAATTTGGAAATTTAAAATTTGGGGAATTTATAAAATTATAAAATTACAAATTTCGATCATTTGGAATATTCAAAATATAACTTGTAAGAATTAATAATTTCTAAACTTTGATTCTTTGGAATACACGAATACTTTAAAACTCGTGGTCTCTGAAATCGTAGCATTCTACAACTTTGATTTTGTGATCTCGGATTTTTGAAACTTTTAGATTTCCGGGAATAATGAATTATAGTCAAGTGTATCGCATAAAAGTCCGATTTTCGATGGTAACACTCAAGCAATAAATGTTTAGGAATCTCCATTTGTAAAAATGTAAATTCTGCGATGCTAATATATTTGACACGAGTCAGGTGATGACTTAAGTAAATGTATCATGTAAATTGATTATAGTTTGACGAAATAACAAAGTGGCGAGTGTTACCACCGGAAGTTGACAGCTGTTACAACCTCCTCCACCAAATGGACGATCGCCTTGACCCCTTTACGTTCGCACCGCAGCCTAATTTTATCCATATTCCATGACAAACATTTAAATTCCTTCTGTTTTCATAAATATTGCACCTATATCGTGTTACTGATAATATTTAATTACATGATATTAACGTTACAAGCGTCGTTAAACTCGGTTTCGTGTATAAATACATAACGCGAAGTTTCTACTTTGCAATATATTAAACGAATACTTTATTAATTTACAATTTATACGTAGGGATCGAATTAATTATTAAACCTACAAGTTATATATTTTTCAATGTATAACTTTTATCAAATTTCTATACGAATTTTTGTATCTTATCAAAAAGTATGTACTCATAAATTAAGTTTAGGTATTTGACTTTGGTATTTGTATATCAAACGAATATTAAAATGAAATTTCATATTAATTTGAAAAGACGGTGCGGATAGTTTTTTTTTAGATACGTACGCGACATCATCTTTAAAATTAGCCATGTAATTTTTTATTTTTGAAGCATTTGTAATATCTAGTAATACCGAATATTACTTATATTTATCTTATATAGTAAGAGAAAAGAATACCTTTCATTATTAAGTAATAAATTAAATAAATCGCAGGTATTATGCAGATCGTTGTTGAATGTTTCAATGTTTTACGTTACTATTTCGAAAACAGTGGTATTAACGCCATCTAGTGATCGCTGTAGAAACTTTAAAAAACATGATTTCAGACTGTACATATTGTGTATAAAAAACTGTAATAATCGAAAAAGATATTTGCTATACATTTACGTATAAAAATGAATAAAATTGCAAAATATATTTACCAGCGAAAGTTGCAAAGAAAAGCAAACAGACGAGAAACAAGTAAACTACAGTAAATGTAACAAGTTAACTAAAAAATAATTGCAATATTGAAATTAATGTAAAACTCGAGGAATGTTTATAACATTTATGAAGCAGTAGGATAGTACAATAAAATTTGTAAGAAGTTCAAGGGTAAAAGTTAATAAAAACATGAATTTCAATCGGTATTATGATAATTTAATTTTGAATTATTGAAAAATTGAAATTAAAGTTAGGGCAAATTTATAATTTATAATTACTTTAAAAAATTACATTGCTATCGATACATGAGTGTAAGTTAAATAAAAACAAATTTCAATAGATATAATAATTTGATGATTTATTACAGAACAAGTGAAATTAAAATTGATAACAATTTATATTTTATCATTTTTTAAAATTACATTAAAGATCAAAGAAGAAACTGTCACCGACATATACGAAAAAGTACATCAAAATAAATTTCGATAGGTATTACAATAATATAATTATTAATTATTGCAGAATTGAAATTAAAATTAAAAACGAAATACAATATTTATAATTATTTCTTGATATTACACGAAAAAATACGCATAAAACGAAAATTTTTTGCGTTAAATATGAACAATTTAATAGATATGAACAATTATACCAACAAAAGGATTCTCGAATATTATTAATTATTGCAAAACTGATATTAAAATTAAAAATAAAATACAATATCTATAATTAATTCTTAATATTAAACGAAATCACATGCATAAAACGAAAATTTATTACGGGCAATTTAAATAACATAATAAATATTAACAGTTATAAGAATAACAGAATTAACAAATATTTGAAAAAACAATAATATTATTGAAAAAATGTGTAATTATAACAGCTGTCGTCGATAGTTAGCTTAAACTGCATCCAGGTGATTGGCCGAAATCATGATTGGTGAATCTTCGGCCAATAATGTAGACCCCGTCAATGTCAAGGCTCATCAGTTTTATCGCGGACGCCGTAGACTTCGTATGGGCACCACCTTGGGGTACCGGTACGTGTCATAGCTTGGATTACCTGATACAGTGTTCATCCCAGTGTTATCTAGTGTCCTATTCTGAGTGTTTAACGCGTTTTAATAAATATTTGCGCATAAATACGGGAGTAAATTATTACGATTTATGGTGCGGTTCTAAAAGTGACAAAGTGTTTAATAGTGTGTTACCACATGTGATTGTGCATGCATATACGGATATATAAACACGTTTTACGGTGCGATTCTAAATGTGCCGAAGTGTTTAATAGTGTGTTACCACATGTGATGGTGCATGCATATACGGATATATAAACACGTTTTACGGTGCGGTTCTAAAAGTGACAAAGTGTTTAATAGTGTGTTACCACGTGTGATTGTGCATGCATATACGGATATATAAACACGTTTTATGGTGCGGTTCTAAGTGTGTCGAAGTGTTTAATAGTGTGTTACCACGTGTGATTGTGCATGCATATACGGATATATAAACACGTTTTATGGTGCGGTTCTAAATGTGTCGAAGTGTTTAATAGTGTGTTACCACGTGTGATTGTGCATGCATATACGGATATATAAATACGTTTTACGGTGCGGTTCTAAATGTGTCGAAGTGTTTAATAGTATGTTACCACATGTGATTCTGCATGCATATACGGATACATAAGTGTGTTTTATAGTGTTTTTCTTAAATAAATACGAGGGTGTATTAACGCGATTTGTGGTGTGGTGCGCCCAGTGTGACAGTGTTTAATAGTGTGTTACTACAAGTGATTGTGCATGCATATACGGATACACTAGTGTGTTTTGTGGTGCGGTGTTTTAAGTGTTTGGGCATAAGTTTGCAAGTGTTTTAGTGTTATTTACGGAGTGGTTATTAAGCGTTTTGACATATTTTTGCAAATGCTTTAGTGTAATTGATAAGTGTAGTTACACAAGTGATTTAATGTGTTTAACGAAGTGGTTGTGACGTGTTTTGACATATTTCTGCAAACGGTTTAGTGTAATCTGTAGTGTAATTACACAAGTGCTGTGGAATAATTTTGCAAGTGTTTCGGTGTGTTTAACGAAGTGGTTATTACGTGCTTTGACATATTGTTGCAAACGTTTTAAAGTACTATATAAAATAGTTACACAAGTGTTTTGGCAAAATTTTGCAAACGTGTTAGTGTGTTTCGTGGAATAATTACATACCAGTTTTCTGAAATTTTCAAGAGTTTTAGTGTGGTTACTTGTGCATTTTAAAATACGTTTGCAAATTTATTACCGTGTTTAGTTGTGTAATTAATTCAACGTAATTTCGTGTGCATGCCTTGTGTTTGTTTCCTTTACTGATCATTTTCAAAATTACAATAACTTATCTACTGCATGCTTGCATGACTCAATAAGAATACGTTGATCCAAATATGATTTGATAAAGGAAGCGTAATAATTTTTGTGACTTGTGTGCTTTCAGAAGGTCACGTTTGTGCCAATCGACTAACCAACTGTCACTTTCCTGCCATGCTGATGAATCGACTGCCACTTTCCTGCCATGCTGATGAATCAACTGCCAGTTTCCTGCCACCCTGATGAATCAACTGCCACATCATGATCGTTCGAGATTCAACAGCCAACCTTGGATCAACCCCCGAGATGCGCTGACCATGAGGCGAGTGCAGTGGTGAAAGTCTACGATCGGTGAGTCGCATGCTTTATGGTTCCTCCGGTTCCCATCATGTCGTAGGACGAATGGTCCGAAACGGCATGGGAACTGGTTGTATTTTTATTATTTGAAGCGAGCATAGTGACCACGACTGTACGATCGTGCAATATTCGTACAAATTGTATTTTTGTGTATATCATTTATTAGATCAGGATAGGGTTTTCTTGTACATCGCGTTTTAACTTCCTTTCGAATCGAACGTAAAATTGCATAGAAGTCGGACGACCCTCCGATTTCGTGGCAGTTTAATAATCGATTCATTTTCAATTTTTCCGTACGCGTGAACTCTTTTCAAACATACAAATATGTACAAGAAAGTTTCGCGAAGAACAGATTTCGATATCAAAGTTGATTATCATGAATACTTTTAGTTATTTAGCGAATTTACTTTGATATCGGAAATCTGTCGAGAATGAAAGAATCGATATACGTAGATATTTTTGCAAAGTGTTTCTCCATTTTCTTTTTTGAAAAATTCAGTTCATAATAATTAAATTCATTAATATTAAAGTTCATTTTTTGAGGAGAACGCTTTATTAGCATGTTATTAATCACGTTTCTTAGCTCAGGATTTTCAGCACACATGAAGAAAACTGGTAGGTCAAAATACAGTTGGCCGTATTCATTTTTATGCTCTAAACTCATACGCGTGCTTAGATGCTACTCGCATGAGTTAGGGCAGGTGAATACGGTTTAGTTTTAAGATATTTTCGGCGATCGACAATTTGACAGTGAATTATACTCGACACAAGTTACACGTGTGTGTGTGGTTAGGTCGTGGACCTTGTGTCGATTAAAAATTACATTGATTTATTATAAAATCACAAATTTGCAAAACGCTATCGAAAGATGCGTATAGAATCAATAAGATCAAATTACAAAGTTATATCAACTGAACAAGATTGAATTTGAAAATTGTACAAGTAGAGTAATTACAAAATTATTACGACATGCACATATTACATTAAATATTCGAAAGAATAAGTAAATGAAATATGTTAATGTTCAATTTATGTTCACTGTCGATTGTCGATCGATTTCAGCGAAAAAGGTATGAAACTTTAGAGTGTGAATGTTGTATTGAACTCGGGTGTCGGAGACGTCCCGGGACGTACTCCCTAGGAGTAGGCATTTTTGCACCCGGGTGGTTGTGTGAGAACCGTGGAGTGTGTTTTTGTGAGAATGGTCTTTGCAATTTTTTAAATATAGCATCAGGCAGGCAGGTAGCATACTTCTGGTGTGATTGAGTTAGTTTTTAAGTAGGTAGGGCCGGAGCAAGCATTCATGTTTCTCTTTCCTCCGTAAAATACACATGAGATGCTTGTATCTGGAGTGTAAAAGACGAAAAATCGAGAGAGAAAATCTAAATACGACTTAATCGTATTTAATATTCTCTTGAACTCGATTGTTCGTAAGGCCAAGCCTTTTAGTTTGTAAGTCGTAGTCGTGGTGCTAGACCCGATTGCAAAAATGAAGTATACAGTGAAGTGAAGTGAAGTGAAGTGCAATGAAATTAAATAAATATTCTGCTCGGATATTCTTTTACGGACAGCGCATTCTGAGAATCGCTGGTCGTATAAATTTCAATTTTCTTTCCTTTCTTAAAGTAACTAATTTGTATGATTACGTAAAATTTTGATCTCGTTCTTGACGATCGAAGGAAATCGATAGCGGCTCATTTTTATTTCTATAAAAGTGTCCGCTGTCCGTTTCTCGAGATCGATCGGCAACGAAATCGAAAATTTATGTAATTACTATCAAAGCTAAAGAATGTCCGAGTTACCGTAAAATTTCGCGAGTGAATTTTTGTGAGGCTGCCAGCCGAAGAAAGAAGAGGCTATATGCCGAAGAGCCCCGGCAAAATTTGTCAAAGAAGAGGGGAACTATCAATGGCTGTCCATCTTATGATGGAGAGTCATTTTGTCACTATGCTCGCTATTATTTTTCTGTATTTTATATGTGTGTGTTTTTTTTTAACGGTACGAAAAGTATCGTCGAACGCGTTTTGCTCGAACTTGACGAGCACACGATCATCGACTCGCGATTTTATTGCAAATTTTGAAAATGTAGAGTCACGTCGCGGTTTTATAATGAACTTTGATAATATAGAATCACGTCGCGATTTTATTCTGAACGTTGAGAATCTAGAATCACGTCGCGATTTTATTACGATATTTGAAAATATAGAATCACGTTGCAATTTTATTACGAATTTTGGAAATGTAGAATCACGTCGC
Organism: Coelioxys conoideus; assembly: GCA_947623535.1. Lineage (NCBI taxonomy): Eukaryota > Metazoa > Arthropoda > Insecta > Hymenoptera > Megachilidae > Coelioxys > Coelioxys conoideus. The sequence continues at coordinate 17,608,883 of OX392457.1, read as the reverse complement.
GATTTTATTACGAATTTTGAAGATATAGAATCACGTCGCGATTTTATTATGAATTTTGGAAATGTAGAATCACGTCGCGTTTTTTATCAAGATTTGCGATTTTTGAAACATGCCGCGATTTTATTTCCAGCTTTGCAATTATAGTATCGTCGAACGCGTTTTGCTCGAACTTGACGAGCACAAGATCAACGATTCGCGATTTTATTACGAATTTTGACATTTTCATACCATCTCGCGATTTTGATCGAGATTTGCGATTCTCGAAATGTGCCACGATTTTATTTCCAGCTTCGAAAATATTACATCACTTCACGATTTTGTTACTAACTTTGAAATTTTCATATCTATTCACGATTTTGCTACGGCCTTCGAAAATATTGTATCGCGTCACGATTTTGTTTCGAACTTCGAAAATGTAAAATCACGTCGCGATTTTGTTACGATATTTGAAAGTATAGATTCACGTCGCGATTTTGGTACAAACTTTGAAAATTTAGAATCACGTCGGGATTTTATTCTGAACGTTGAGAATCTAGAATCACGTCGCGATTTTATTATGATATTTGAAAATATAGAATCACATTGCAATTTTATTACGAATTTTGGAAATGTAGAATCACGTCGTGATTTTATTACGAATTTTGAAGATATAGAATCACGTCGCGATATTATTACGAATTTTGAAGATATAGAATCACGTCGCGATTTTATTACAAATTTTGAAGATATAGAATCACGTCGCGATATTATTACGAATTTTGGAAATGTAAAATCACGTCGCGATTTTGTTACGATATTTGAAAGTATAGATTCACGTCGCGATTTTGGTACAAACTTTGAAAATTTAGAATCACGTCGGGATTTTATTCGAGTTTGAGAGTTCCGGAACTCTCCGCGATTTTATATTCTTCTTTCTACTCATTATTTTAAAAAATATCAATTATTCTTACTTCCCAAATCCCTGTATATCATAAATGGAAAGAAATATGCAGTCCCTTTAGAATGGTAATTGCACTTTCCTTTCAAATTTCGGTGATATGTTCCGCTTTGCTTCGATGGTTATTGCATTCAAGCTTTCTACGTTTTTCAGTTTCGCGATTTTGTTTGTCAGGTTGTTAGGTTATTTCTTCCCTCGCGAGTTCGCAATTTTCATCGCGTTTTCTATTTTCGAATGTTTCGCTTCGAATGGAGAAAAATTTCGATCCCCTTCCGTCGATTTCCAATCTTAATAATATTTTGGACGTTTCAGATTTTGGTTTTTACATTGTTCACCCTTTCCAAATCCGCAATTTTCATTGCGTTTTCTATTTAAATTGTACTGTATCGAATAAAGCAAAAATTCACTCCTTCTCCTCCAACCTCCTTTCCTAATAATATTTTGTATGTTTCAGATTTTGGTAAGTTTTTACATTGTTCACTCTTACAAAATCTGCAATTTTCATTGTGTTTCATATTTAAATTGTACTGTGTCGAATAAAGAAAAATTTCACTCCTCCTTCAACCTCCTTTTTTAATAATATTTTATACGTTTCAGATTTTGATTCTTGGTAAATTTCTACATTGTTCATCCTTCCGAAATCCGCAATTTTCATTGCATTTTCTATGTAATAGATTCTGTATTGAATAAAGAAAAATTCCACTTCTCCTTCAACCTCCTTTCTTAATAATATTTTGTATTTTTCAGATTTTCGTTTTTGGTAAGTTTTTATGGAGGTACAATAATTGTCAATTAGGATTCTGAAAACTCTTAGAGATTTTATGTCGTTCATGGAAATTGTCCCGATCTTTCGAACCCTTCCCGAATTTTATTTCGAGTTCTGAAATGTTCTTATCGGTCCTTAATTCTCGTATCTCGCTGATTTTATTTCAACGGCTGAGATTTTCGTACCCCATAGTTGTTTTATTTCGGGTTCTGAGATTTTCGTATCTCCGATTTTCTAAGATTCTCTTATGTATTTGTGCTTTTATCTTCTAATCAGAACCTGCAATTAATTTTTTTGCATTTTCAGAATTTAATTAATTTCTGGTTAATATTGAGCTAGTGGGTGGGTGGATGGGATAGCTCAAGGATTATTCACTTCAAGTGAATCCGGCTTTTTTCTCCTCCAAACTCGCTCCTATTTATTATTTTACTTTCAGGTTTCATTTATTGATATTGAGCTAGTGGGAGGGTGGATGGGATAGCTCATGGTTTTTCACTTCAAGTGAATCCGGCTTTCCTCTCCTCAAAGCTCAATCTTAATTTTTATTTTATTTTTAGGTTTCATTTATTAATACTGAGCTAGTGGGAGGGTGGATGGGATAGCTCAGGGGATTTCACTTCAAGTGAATCCGGCTATTTCACTTCAAGTGAATCCGGCTATTTCACTTCAAGTGAATCCGGCTTTTTCACTTCAAGTGAATCCGGCTTTTTCACTTCAAAACTCACTCTTAATTTTTATTTTATACTCAGTTTTCATTTATTAATACTGAGCTAGTGGGAGGGTGGATGGGATAGCTCAGGGGATTTCACTTCAGGTGAATCCGGCTTCTTCCTTCTCCAATCTCGTTCCTAATTTTTATATTATTTGCAGGTTCCATTGATTAATATTGAGCTAGAGGGAGGGTGGATGGGAGCTCAGGGGTTTTTCACTTCATGTGAATCCGGCTTTTTTCTTCAGGAAAATCGATATTAATTTTTATTTTATTTTCAGATTTGAAATTATAATACTGAGCTAGTGGGAGGGTGGATGGGAGCTCAGGGGTTTTTCACTTCATGTGAATCCGGTTTATTTCTTCACGAAATTCAATTTTAATTTCTCTTTTATTTTCAGGTTTGAATTTATGATAATGAGCTAGAGGGAGGGTGGATGGGAGCTCATGGGTTTTCACTTCAAGTGATTCGGCTTTTCTCTTATCGAATGTCACTCCTAATTTTCATTTTATTTGCAGGTTTCGTTGATTAATAATGAGCTAGTGGGTGGGTGGATGGGAGCTCATTGGTTGTTCACTTCAAGTGAATTCGGCTTTGTTCTCATCGAATCTCGCACGTAATTTTTTTATTTGCAGATTGCAATTAATTTATGATTAATATTGAGCTAGAGGGAGGGTGGATGGGTAGCTCATGGGGTTTTCACTTCATGTGAATCCGGCTTCTTTCTCCTAGAAAGTCCGTTCGTAATACCTTTTATTTTCAGATTTTAATTTATATTTTATTTTGTATAATTTCTATTTTATGTTGTAGGATGGGTTATACCCGAAGAAAGAAGATAGAAGAGTACCTCATCGTGGGATCATCGTGGGATCATCGTGGGATGCGAACCTCATTTGTATCTTAGTATTAAGTTCGTGGGCGGGCGGGTGGGTCCCCGTGCCTCTTGTTCGGAGTTGCACTCATTTTCACGACCGGTCGTGAATTTTTTCCGCGTTAAACAGTAGAGTCATCCAATTTTCTGTCAATTGTTCCGGACCCGAATGGCCATAGGTGATTGAATATTGCAGGGATCATGTGGCGGATGATGGCTGGGAGTACTGGTCAGTTCTTGGGATATGTAATGCGTGACGGTGCGCTGGCGAACGCTGTCGTATAACGACTGAGGCGGCCTCTCTACCCTTACGGCTGTGGAGCAATGGGAGCCTGATCGCGAACGTTGTCTGAGGACTAGGGATCCTCTCCTTGGTTGGTCTGCCCTAACCCGGTGGCGGGGGAGAAACGGGAACCTGAATGCAACATCCGTCGTCCTTGGGACTAGGGTGTCCTCTCTACCTTTTGTTGTGGAGAAATGGGAACCCGAACGCGAACATGTCCCTTGTACTGCCAGTGTTCCTGGTTGGATTCTGTCGCAGGATTCATGTAATTTCAATTACCTTTTGGTCCAGGAGGGCGAGGTTCTCTTGACAGAGAATGCTTATACTACCCTTTTGCGAAAGTTCTTCTAACTTTCTTCCTCCCCTCTCCCTCGCCCCAATCCCCTTTGCTTGTTTTTATCGTAAATAATACGAGTGCAATTTTCGAACAAGAGGTACATTCGCGTTTAGTATAAGTATGCGTGCGACTAAAATAAAGCGCGGGGCCCCATTGTATTAGTGTTAAGTGCGTGCGGAAGCGCTTTCGTTTCTAAGTTGCACCCATTTTCACGACCGGTCGTGAATTTGTTCGCGCGATAGAGTGTAGTATACACGGTGATTGTCCGTCGATTGCTCCGGACTCGCGTGGATCGAACGTGGATTGCATAATGCGGTGAATCCGGGTAAGTTTTGGGCCGAAAATGCTGGTAAGCGCCTGGGACACGTCTTGCGTGGATAGCACTGAATGATGCTTCATCATCTCATCTATCGCCTGATGGCTAGGGTATTCCATGTTTTTCTGTTAGACCCCCTTTCAACGGGGGCAGGAATGATTGGGTTTCCTGACGGCAGACGTGTCACTCGTTCTTATCGGTATTCGAGGTTCAATTCTGTAAGTTTTGGGCTGAAAATGCTGGTGTAGCGCCATGGAGGCGTCTAGTGGGGTAGATTGATTGATGTACCATCTCGATCTACTGTCTAGGGTATTCCCTAGGCTAAACCTCGGACGTCTCACTGGTTCTTATCAGTATTTTTGGTTCAATTCTGCCCGAGGTTCACGTAAGTCACGATCTAATCACCGTTTGATTCGCGTGGGCGAGGTTCACTAGATTGACAACGCTGTCCCTCCCTTTTTCGAAAGTTCTTCCAACTTTCTTTTCTAATTTATTTGCGAAAGTTCTTCTAACTTTCTTTTTTTACTTATTTGCGAAAGTTCTTCTAACTTTCTTTTCTTACTCATTTGGGAAAGTTCTTCTAACTTTCTTTTCTAATTTATTTGTGAAAGTACGTCTAACTTTCTTTTTTTATATACTTGCGAAAGTTCTTCTAACTTTCGTCGCCCCTTTGCTTGGTACACCGTTTTAGATAGCACGGGTGCAAACTTAGAACACGGAAGCGTTTAGTTTTAAGTAGAGTAGGCACTCATTTATTCTTCCGATAAATGAGGTAGTTGCAATTGGAGGGTGGATGGGACTTGGAGATAGGGCGGGTCACTTTCGTAGTCACCTCCGCGTGGTGTGACCTGGTAATCGATATCGTTTTCTAAATTTATAATTTTTCTAAATTTCAAAATTTGTAATTTATCAAAAGTTCAAAATTTATGATCTATGAAAATTGCTGAATTTGTAGTTCGTTCACGAATACGAATGTAATTCTAAGGTTCATTTTTCGCGAGTCGAAGAATAGAAAACAATATCGAGCTAAGAGCTACGATTTACGTTGAAGTTATAATGTCGTGTATTCTTCAATATTTTAAAAAATAATTGTCTTCCTTATTATATATCCAGGAATAAAAGAAATTATTATTGAAAAATATTTGCAACGCGTTATGTATTTTCAAGTACTTTATTTCAAATAAATTAAACTGTCGTTTCCTATACCCCAATGTCCTGTGTTAATTATGTTTTTATGCGTGTATTAGTTTTATTTCAATCCCGAGCTTGTGGGAGGAAGGGTGGGCTCGGGCGCAAGTTTTCCGTCACAACATAGTGACGGAAAGCTTGTGCAAATTGTAAGTGTCTCCTGTTCTAACTTACACTGATTTTATTTACTACAATTTCTCAATTTTTGTCATATTATTCTGTGGCAATAATTTGTCTTCTTTTTTATCACTTGGTACAAATCCAAAAGAAAGTCCTTCTGACTTGCTTCCGTACCGCTGTCTACATTTACATCTGCTTCGATTGTACAAAAATGCAATCTTAGAACAGGAGATACATCGCGGTATGTAATATAAGTATGAGTGCGTACGTGATTAGAGCGTGAGTGCGATTTTAATATAGAGTGCGAGACCTCAAAGTGTTAGTATTAAGTGAATGTGCGAGTACGCTTTCGTTTCTAACTTGCACTCATTTTCACGACAAAACGTGATTTTTTCCACGCGTTAGACCGTAGTATTATTCAGTTATTTTTTGTCGGTTGTTCCGGACCCAAATGGCCAAAGGGAATTGTATGATGCGAGGCATAGGGCCGATTAGGGCAGGTAATACTGGCCAGTTCTTAGAATATGTCTTGCGAGGTGTAGATATGTCTTCTTTATACAAAAGCATCCTCTTTGCATCGAATCTTTCGCTGATGTATCGATCGTTCTGGCTGTTACTCTCGTTCCGATTCTGTTTTGTGTTTTTCGTGTATCAGGATTCGGTCACCCTTTGGTTCAGGAGGGCGAGGTCCACTCGGCAAAAGATACTGATCTACCTTCTTGCGAAAGTTCTTCTAACTTTCTTTCTTATATATTTATTCCATTTTACCTTTCTTTCCTTTTAACTTTCTCTCCTTTGCTTTGAGTTTCGTTTTAAATAACATGAGTGCAATGTTAGAACGAGTGGTACATTTGCGGCGTTTAGAATAAGTAGTGCGTTTATAAGTATGCGTAAGAATGGGAGAGTATGCAATTATAATAAGAGCGTATATACGTCCGATCAAATGATAGATTGTAGTATGCGTAAGTGTATCGGTATAATATATGCGAACGCTGAATACATCGTGGGATCATCGTGGGATCATCGTGGGATCATCGTGGGATCATCGTGGGATCATCGTGGGATCATCGTGGGATCATCGTGGGACCATCGAGGGATCATGTACAATGTCTAGAGAAGTATATATTGAAGTATGAATGTAGTACGAAAGCGTAAGTATGAGTGCAGTGTGAAAGCGTAAGAATGAGTGATTGTACAAGCGAAGCGTAAGTATGGAAATTATTCATGTCATCGTATTTTCGGTTTTCTGAGATGCTTTTATGTATGTGACGATTTATTTTCTCCTAGAAACCTGCTCTGAATTTTTATTTTAATTTCAGGACTTAATTAATTCCGATTTAATATTGAGCTAGTGGGTGGGTGGATGGGAGCTCATGGGATGTTCACTTCATGTGAATCCGGATTTCTCCTTCATAAAATTCGATCTTAACTTTTATTTTATTTGCAGATTTCATTTATTAATATTGAGCTAGTGGGTGGGAGGATGGGATAGCTCATGGGTTGTTCACTTCAAGTGAATCCGGCTTTGTTCTCTTCCAAACTCGCTCCTAATTATAATTTTAATTGCAAGTTTCATTTATTAATATTGAGCTAGTGGGTGGGAGGATGGGATAGCTCATGGGTTGTTCACTTCAAGTGAATCCGGCTTTGTTCTCTTCCAAACTCGCTCCTAATTATAATTTTAATTGCAAGTTTCATTTATTAATATTGAGCTAGTGGGTGGGAGGATGGGATAGCTCATGGGTTGTTCACTTCAAGTGAATCCGGCTTTGTTCTCTTCCAAACTCGCTCCTAATTATAATTTTAATTGCAGGTTTCATTTATTAATATTGAGCTAGTGGGTGGGAGGATGGGATAGCTCATGGGTTGTTCACTTCAAGTGAATCCGGCTTTGTTCTCTTCCAAACTCGCTCCTAATTATAATTTTAATTGCAGGTTTCATTTATTAATATTGAGCTAGTGGGTGGGAGGATGGGATAGCTCATGGGTTGTTCACTTCAAGTGAATCCGGCTTTGTTCTCTTCCAAACTCGCTCCTAATTATAATTTTAATTGCAGGTTTCATTTATTAATATTGAGCTAGTGGGTGGGAGGATGGGATAGCTCATGGGTTGTTCACTTCAAGTGAATCCGGCTTTGTTCTCTTCCAAACTCGCTCCTAATTATAATTTTAATTGCAGGTTTCATTTATTAATATTGAGCTAGTGGGTGGGAGGATGGGATAGCTCATGGGTTGTTCACTTCAGGTGAATCCGGCTTCTTTCTCCTCGAAAGTCCGTCCGTAATACCTTTTATTCTCAGGTTTTAACTTATATTTTATTTTGTATAATTTCTATTGTATGTTGTAGGATGGGTTTTACCCGAAGAAAGAAGATAGAAGAGTACATCATCGTGGGATCATCGTGGGATCATCGTGGGACTATCGCGGGATCATCGTGGGATGCGTACCGTATTTGTATCTTAGTTTTAAGTTCGTGGGCGGGCGGGAGGGTCCCCGTGCCTCTTGTTCGGAGTTGCACTCATTTTCACGACCGTTCGTGAATTTTTTATCGCGATAAATAGTAGAGTCACCCAGTCATTTTCTGTTGATTGTGCCGGACCCGAATGGCCATAGGTAGTCAAATATTGCAGGGATCATGAGACAGATGAGGACTTGGACTTTTGATTAGTTCCTGAGATGTGGACTGCGTGGCGGTGCGCTGGCGAACGCTGTCGTATAACGACTGAGGCGGCCTCTCTACCCTTACGGCTGTGGAGCAATGGGAGCCTGATCGCGAACGTTGTCTGAGGACTAGGGATCCTCTCCTCGGTTGGACTGCCCTCACCCGGTGGCGGGGGAGAAACGGGAACCTGAATGCAACATCCGCCGTCCTTGGGACTAGGGTGTCCTCTCTACCTTTTTGTTGTGGAGAAATGGGAACCCGAACGCCATCACGTCACTCGGACTACCAGGATTCTTCGTTGGATTCTCTCTCGTGTTTCACGTAAGTTTAACCGTCTTTTGGTCCAGGAGGGCGAGGTTCACTTGACAGAGAATGCTTAAACCACCCTTTTGCGAAAGTTCTTCTAACTTTCTTCCTCCCCTCTCCCGCACCCCAACCCCTTTTTCTTTTTTTCAACGTAAATAATACGAGTGCAATTTTCGAACAAAAGGTACATTCGCGTTTAGTATAAGTATGCGTGCGATTAGAATAGAGCGCGGGGCCCCATTGTATTAGTGTTAAGTGCGTGCGGAAGCGCTTTCGTTTCTAAGTTGCACCCATTTTCACGACCGGTCGTGAATTTGTTCGCGCGATAGAGTGTAGTATCCACGGTGATTGTCCGTCGATTGCTCCGGACTCGCGTGGATCGAACGTGGATTGCATAATGCGGTGAATCCGGGTAAGTTTTGGGCCGAAAATGCTGGTAAGCGCGTGGGACACGTCTTGCGTGGATAGCACTGAATGATGCCTCATCATCTCATCTATCGCCTGACGGCTAGGGTATTCCATGTTTTTCTGTTAGACCCCCTTTCAACGGGGGCAGGAATGATTGGGTTTCCTGACGGCAGACGTGTCACTCGTTCTTATCGGTATTCGAGGTTCAATTCTGCAAGTTTTGGACTGAAAATGCTGGTGTAGCGCCATGGAGGCGTCTAGTGGGGTAGATTGATTGATGTACCATCTCGATCTACTGTCTAGGGTATTCCCTAGGCTAAACCTCGGACGTCTCACTGGTTCTTATCAGTATTTTTGGTTCAATTCTGCCCGAGGTTCATGTAAGTCACGATGCAATCACCGGTTGATTCGCGCGGGCGCGGTTCACTTGAATGACAACGCTGTCCCTCCCTTTTTCGAAAGTTCTTCCAACTTTCTTTTCTAGTTTATTTGCGAAAGTTGTTCTAACTTTCTTTTTTTACTTAATTGCGAAGGTTCTTCTAACTTTCTTTTTTTACTTATTTGCGAAAGTTCTTCTAACTTTCATTGCCCCTTTGCTTGGTACACCGTTTTAGATAGCACGGGTGCAAACTTAGAACACGGAAGCGTTTAGTTTTAAGTAGAGTAAGCACTCATTTATCCTTCCGATAAATGAGGTAGTTGCAATTGGAGGGTGGATGGGACTTGGAGATAGGGTGGGTCACGATCGTAGCTACCTCCACGTGGTGTGACCTGGTAATCGGTATGGTTATTCAAAGATTTTATAATAAAATGATCTTTGGAAAACGATATCGAGCTAAAAGCTACGAAGCATTTTATTATATAAAATAATTTTGGACGGTACAATTAAACTGCATCGATTGGGTAAGTACCCAGTATTACAGACATTTAATCGGATCATTAAGAAAAATACTCGATTATACTTCGATTTACCAGATCTCTTATTCAAACTTTCAGGTGCATGAATTTTCTAGCGGTGTAGAAGGACTAAGATGAGATAACAAGATATGATAGAGCCTTGTAAAGTAATTGATTTAAGGAGTTACAAGTATTTTGATGGTCTTATTCTTATATTTCTTCAAAATCAGTATCTACACCCGCGTTTACGGGGTATTGTATCGCTGTCTCTATCTAACGGTGAATACGAAAACTAGCCGAACATAAAATCGTGACTTTCTTTAAAATTCAGGTGTTTTATGCTTTTTTGAGATCGGTAGAGTGTTCTATGATCCTAATGAAATTGATATAAGTTTGTCGGAAATTGTTAAATGCAATAGGAACGAAAATTGAAAAAATACCATTTAATAGATCAAAAATTTGTCGTTCATCTGGTGGTAAAATGTGTGAACTAATAGCATTAAATGCTCAAATTTATATAAAAATCAATTTTTATGAATTGTTATCGCTCGTGAAACATTCCGAATTCATTTAATACTGCAATTTAATAGATATTATTTCCGGAAGTTCCAAAAAATCGTTTTCCATGAGATAAGGTGTTCCATTGGTTCCCACGTTTCACCACTAGATGGCAGATGAATTTTTGGTCCATAAAATTAAATTTTTTCAAATTTCTGTTTTAACACTGTAATTACATCGAAATATCATTATCTCGTTTAAATTGTGTTCGTAGAATCTTCTATTAATGCGATGAAGGTACACAAATTGCTCATTTTCGAGATAAATGCATTTTTCTCTTTTGCTATTGCATCGACTCACCGCAAGATGGCGCCAGCGTCGCATTTCAAATCGAATATTAGTTAAACATTAAAAAGCACATAAATAATACATTTACTGCACTTGTAACTCGCAGATGTTATTACATTATAATTATATATGACGCTTTTCTCAGTGCTGTATGAGTTTAGAAATTCTAACACTTTAATTACTTAGTATGAAAGTGGAGAACATCCGTCGATTATTCGAGACAGTACTTCCACTTTAGAATATTGACAATTTAAATTAATTTAATGTATAATTCAATGAAATTTCAATAGTCGGAAATTTAACTTGATGAGCTCGATTGCGGAGGTAAGAGTATCATCGTCTATTCATGAAGCATAGTGTTTCATCAGCATCGATGTCGAAACATATTCTCTCGCAGTTTAAGTACCGATGTAACAATATTTCCTGCTACAGTTATTCAGAGAACCCGATCGTTTTGTCCAATTTTGTTGCATCCACGCTGACCCGTTTGGCAATCGTCCAAAGTTTAACTGCATACGGCGAAGTTTTTCCGTTCCTACTTTACAGATAAGTCAGATAAAACGACGACACGCTCGATTCATTTTTTAATGCTCGAAGTCGAAGTTCGAGATAAAGAATGTAACAAACTGTTTCCCGTATTCCCAAATGCTTTCAATACTGGCAGAAACCTTTACGATAGAACGAATTTTAATAGTTGCTTGAGGTAATTAAAGTGAGCGTTTATTCAGAATTCATTTTCTAGATTTCCAAAGTGCTAAATAGCAAAATTCTTTGACTTTCGAATTCATAGATTACGAAATTTTTAGATTTCAAAATTCTTGTATTGCTGTATTACCACATGGCCAAATTTCTAGATTTCCAAATTCCTACATAACAAGATTTCTTTATTTTCAAATTCCTAGATTGTCAAATTCTTAGATTTTCAAATCTTTAGATCGCTGAATTTCTACAGAACCAAATTCCTAGATTACCATATTTCTAGATTGCGAAATTCTTAGATAGCCAAATTTCTACGTATCCCAATTGCTAGATTACCAGATTCCTAGATTAACAAATTCCTATATTAGCAAATTCCTAGATTGTCAAATTCTTATATTTCTAAGTTCTTAGATCGCTAAATTTCTACATAGCCAAATTCCAAGATTCTCAGATTCATAGATTGCCAAGTTCCTACTTTTGTATATTGTCCAATTACCAAATTCCTATGTCGTCAAATTCTCAAATTCCTAAACTTTCAAATCATAAAATTCTCCAATTGAAAAATCGCCAAATTCCAAAATGCCTAAATTTGCAAATGTGTCCATTCCGAAATTTTCACATTGTCAAATTTTCACATCACCTAATCTCTAAATTTGTCGTTCCTTCGGCTTCCGGATTCACAAATTTTACAAATTTCCGCGACGCGTAGTTTCATTCGAAATTTCAGCGTCTAGCCCCATCGGATTTTACGAGTCCGAATTTTACGATAAGCAGTCTGTTCACGATAGTGGAAGCTCGTTTCGTAGTCCCCAGACAAGCCCGAAGAATATTCCATTCAGTACCGTGTCTGTTCCCCAAGAAAAACTACCTGTTTCTCGTACAGATACTCGCGTCGAAGAAAAAAGAACTCCATCGAATTCTCGAATCAAACGAGCGATTCGCGTCGAAGTTCGTCGATCGTCCCGGAAAAGCTCGTTTGCCAAAGCAATTTCCCGGAAACTGTCGCGAAAATCAGGAAGGAAGAGCCGTCGAAATGGCTGGCGATCGTTCTTCGTTTCAAAACGGCGAATACGAGTCCCCTCGTTGTCCTGTGGGAACCGTAAGCCTCTGGTCCAGCTTCTCCTTTTCGCGGCTCAAGAACGGATGGCGAGACGGCGACGAAAATGGCGGATAAACGAGAGCCTGCGTGATTTGTGGACTGCTTATTCCGCGCGATCGTCGCATTTATTTCGACGAGTTACGACGTCGCGATCGATTTCGGATCGAGATCGAATAACTGCGAGAATACTTGAGATGGGGTGTTCTGTGTCTCTAGAATCTTATAGCGTTTTTTTTAAGGACCGATGGTTGCAGATAAATTATACACGATCTTCGAATTTACGACTATTTGAATCTATTTTGAAATCAATGAAAAGATATCGAAATTAATATCGATAAGTTAAAGTGAAAGTTTTTCTGGATTATACAAATTATTATTGATTAATAAAAATATATATTTATTAAAATTAATATTAATGAAATTGTTACAATTAAAATACAAAAGTGTAATAGATTTATAATTATATGTATTAATTTTGTTAAATTTATTAATTGGAAATTATATTATACATATACATATTATACATATATGTATAGTAATATAATAGTAAGGGAGGGAAATTAACCACATTTTGTTACATACTCGTCCGTTTTATTAAAAAAATAATTCTAAAAGCCATGAAAAATGAAATGATGAAAAATTTCAATTGTGTGCATTTATTTCATTCAGCCATTAGATCGGGTAACATATTAAGTTAAGCTATATGCAAGTCGTAAATTGTATTTCATGTACAAACTGTATCTGAACTACACGGAATAGGTATATAGAGAAAATGTATAATATTTTAAACATTATTATAAAAAAGTTGTGTAAAGCTGCTTTTATTTATAGTGGTTACAAAAAAAATCCTTTATAGTGCTTACAAAAGATTCTTTATAATTGTTAATCTGTATAAATCATGCATTAATTTAAGATCACTTGAGATTTTTCTAAAGAGTAACAAGTAGTAAAAATCTTGTAAATGTTTCCACATTCATTTTCAACAAGTCGACACGCGATTCTGCACGCGAGAACACGAGGCAAATTATCGGGAAAGATTGATACCCGCGATACCATATTGCTGGGAGTCAATTAATAATTATCGGTGACCGAGAAAATTATTCACTATTATGGTAATAGCAATTAAATCATCGCGGACGCAGGTTACAACCGCGCGGATTTTCCACAAAGCGGATCTCAAAGCTTTTGTCAATTTGCATGCAGCCTAGTTTGTTATCGTTCACGGCACAAGGGAGCTGCAACGTGAAACGTCAGGAAAAGGCTGCTGATAATCGAACTGCAGTTAATTGTATCCCTTGTATCGGTTAATTGAAAGGGAACGTACAATAGCAAAAGAGGAAAACTACCTTTCGACGTATGTGCAGCGAAGTTTCATTATATTGCTTTCGATAGGGCAAGCCGAGTTAATTCGTCGGTATGAAACGTGAAAACATTCAACATTTTGAACATATACATTGTGAAAAAATTCAACGCAAGGAAACTCAATACATGAATATTGAAAACGTGGAAATCCGACGAGATTGAATTCAGCACGTGGAAACTCAACGCGTTGAGATTCAGCACGTGGAAACTTAACGCGTTGAAATTCAGCACGTCGAAACTCAACGCGTTAAAATTCAGTACGTGGAAACTCAACGCGTTGAAATTCAGCACGTGGAAAGTCAATGCATTGAAATTTAGTACGAGGAAACTCAACGCGTTGAAATTCAGCACGTGGAAACTCAATGCGTGGAAACTCAACTCGTGGAAACTCAACGCGTTGAAATTCAGCACGTCAAAACTTAACGCGTAGAAATTTAGTACGAAGAAACTCAACGCGTTGAAATTCAGCACGTAGTAACTCAATGCGTGGAAACTCAACTCGTGGAAACTCAACGCGTTGAAATTCAGCACGTCGAAACTTAACGCGTTGAAATTTAGTACGAGGAAACTCAACGCGTTGAAATTCAGCACGTGGGAACTCAACGCGTGAAAACTCAACGCGTTGATATTCATCACATGGAAACACAACGTGTGGAAATCTGAAGCGTAGAAATCCAGCTTATAGAAGCTGAACACGTGGGAATCCAATGCGTGGAAATCCAGCTTGTAGAAATCCAGAGTCGAAACTCAACGTGTGGAAATATCGAAGCGTAAAAATGCAAAACGTGGAAATCCAAAGCGTGAAATTTCATCTTGTGAAAGATCAAAGCTTGTGAATCCATCGTGGATATTGCAACGGTGATCCCTAATGCACCACAATCCGTGCAAGTGCATGGTGGCATTATAACGGGTGTCTACTGTACTGTATTTGGTATTCCATTAAGACAGTACTGGTTGCGAGTGCACATCTGTTAGATTCATCTTCATAATCATAGCTTCCCACGCAATTTGTAATGAACCATAATCACTGTTTATTCACGCCCACGCTGCAGCGGACTGGCATGTTCGTTCGCAAAGAGGATCAGTTTGTTTCGCTTAAACAAACTAAATAGAGAACTTGTTTGTATCAAACTTTGTAAATCCTGTATCTTGGATGTTGTCTTTCCACTACATCAAACACTCCCTGCTTGTACTTACGTCGTTACGTTTTAACATGCATTTATTCATTGTCACTGTTTAATTATTACAAGATCAGAGGTCCTAACCTAGCTTACTGCAGTAATATATTTCTTCATCCACGATGCTGAATTATTTCTCTAGCACTTAGGATGGACTTACTTGTGTCGTAGTTAGTTTTACTTATAGTTTACTTATATCTTGTCATACTACGTATCGGTTCATACATTTGCATTCTTTAATTATCATCGCATTACAGAGTCTAACTTAACTTGCTGCAGTAATGGATTTCCAGTATCATTTTTGCTAAGGACTACTAAATTACGTACATATGCAATTCTCATCCACTGTACAATATCTATATTAATTCATATTGCACTTATGTTTGTTGTTCTGTGTATCGATTCATACGTTTTAATTTTTAGGACATCACCAAATCGAAGAGTTATAACTTAACTTTGCTGCAGTGCATTCATCCTTATTTGGAACAATTAAATTACTTATGCAATAATCGTGCTTACTTACATTTTAGTACACAATATTCCGATTCATACTCTTTCATTTTTACGCCTATGCCAGGTCGACGAGTGTAACCTAACTTGCGGTAGTAATTCATTCCCCTAACCACCCTTATTAGGGAGTACTAAATTACTTATGTAGTACTTTGACGATAATTATCAAGTCAGCAACCCATTAAGCGAAGTGCGCTTCGACGAAGTCTCGACGTCGTTGAAATCTTTTTTCTCTCCCTCCATTTTTTTTTTTTTTTGGAATATGGAATTAAGCTGATACCCTCTCTGTTCCCTCCTCGTCTCGTTCCGCGTCGAAGCTTCCTCCAATGAGCTCAATTTGCCGATAGCGACGCTGAAAGCCGGAAAAAAGAAATATGATCGACGATCAGCACGCTTTGACACTCGTTTCGCGATGCGGATTTTTTTTTTCTCGTCCGCGGATACAGCTGGCGAAACATAATTTTCGGATCCCGTCAAACGGTGGTCCAACGAATTTGAACCGCTCCTCGCAGGTGTGCGGTATTTTATTAAACCCATATCACGCGTCACGGTCCAATTTTCCCTGCATTTTTCCTCTCCCCTTTTTCGTTCGCGCTATGACGCGTTGCGAACAAAAAAAAAAAAAAAAAATAGGGAACACGAGAATGGTGATCGAAAATTGTTCCATCGCTGCGAGTTAGTCGAGTCGTAGGCGCGATTAGATTCCGTCGAATTAAAAGTGCATCGTCAGGCATGACCGACTTCTCCAAGAAAAATGGCGGTTCAGAAAATTCCGTCGTTCGATTTCACGTGTTCGTTGTGCACAAATCCTCATCGAACGAACGATGCGGTCTTTAAAGAGCGGAAATTTGCATTTAATCATATATGGACTCCAGTAAAAAGCAACACGGTCAGGAATGGAAATTAGTATGACGGAAAACAGAGTCACATTTTTATGACAATCTTCTCCAAATACTAACAAGGACCCATGTCGAAATCTCATTCACCAATTTTGATGAAACTTAGCAGAGATGCAGTTCTCAGAATAATATTCGACACGTGTTTTTTTGTAGCTGATAATGTTCACTTTAAGAAGTTGAAATTAACCCTCAAAGATAGCGGTGCAGAAAATACTTTGTTGAATATCTCCAAGACCGTTGGAGATAGTGGTGTCTACTTTGAATCGATGAAATTTATGTTTTCGATCGACGCATTCGATAGTGCAAAAAGATTTGCAAAATTGCAATTTGTTTAAACAATATGTTGAAAAATAATACATTTTTTTATCTTTTTCGTTTTGTGTTAATCTTTCTCCTTCTTCGTTTGTACAAGGAAACTATACATCCATAAATTAAATAACATAAATTGCATAAATTTTGATAAATTGGATGAATTAAATAAATTGGATAAACTGGATAAATACAGCAAAAATTTTCTATTTGGCACTTTTTCGTATTTCGTGGTGTACCTGACAGCATATGCAACAAATACTATGGCTCAGCGTGTTTTCGTTAATTACATTCTAGCATGCTTTAGCAGATGATCCAAAAATAGCAAAAACATGAATTTCTCCGATTCACGGTACACCTCTATCTCTAACAGTTTTCGAGATATCCAACAAAAAAATGTTCTGCACCCTTACTTCTGCGAGCTGATTTCAACCCCTTGAAGTGAATGCTAGCAACTATAAAAAGATACGCTTCGAATAAAGTAGAATGTTAAAATAATCATAACGTTTATTATCACAGAAATTGGTGAAAATGATGCCCATTTTGCTGAACACATAATTCTGTTCTCCTAATTAAATTTCTACGAACGCTTTTTATCGTATACGATTGTTTTAATGCACGAAATGCTACAACAATCTTTTCTTTTAATTGCTCGCAACTTATGATATCTTCGGAATACACAATTAATTTAATATCACTCGATTTTCTCGAAAACAAAGCTTGGCACGAACAATTTTTGTACTTTATTTTTGACTTATTCTTTCATGTCGAATCATCCCCCTTTCATCTCTACCACCGAACACTCTGCATATTTATATTTTCCTCGCTAAATAATAGATTTATTTATTAGTAATTGCATTCGGAACGTCGCTTATTTAAAACATTTGCTGTCGATACACGCGTGTACCGAAAAACGTATTACTTACCGGATGACATAATGTATGAAGAAAGTTGGAAGGTAAAAAGGAACGTCTGAGGATATTTCAGGAATATATCGGCACGGTATCTTCGCCCTAACATCAATCTCCATGATGCCGTACAAAACTGCTTTATCCAACCCACTTTCAGTATATTCACCGTTCCATCGATTCTTTTCACAAACGATATCCGTGCCTCTATCCACGGCCCATCATCGTGTATCGTACTAAGAAATAAAAACCGCGACGTACAACTTTTCTTCGGGGTATTATTTGTTCACATCCGTTGATTGCCGTCAAAACGCGAATATTCCACGTGGAAACGCGCCATTCCGAATCCGCTCGTCGAAGCATCCTCGAACAATGCATCTGCCTTGGAAATTTCAATCGAACAGGCTCTATCAACGGCGATACTTAAAAAAAGCGACGGGTTTAAACCGAGCTTTCATCCCCTCGTTTCGTCGTTGCGTTTGCACGCGTGTCGTGCTCGGCTCCTCGTGTTTGCTTTTTATCCGCTCGCGTGTTTCTCGATTCGTTAACGTGGCATACAATCGGGATACGTAAGACAGCGCGATGTTGTCTGTTTTTCGTTGGAACGCGGAGATTAAAAAAGCTTCGGGGGCTGACGTCGAAACGGATCGAAAAGGGGAAACAGGACGGGGAGAAGAAAAAATTCTGGAAAAACTAGCTACTCCGTGGAGAAAAGCTCGAGTGAGGAAAGCATCCGGGGAGAAAATTGTACGATAAACTCTACTATAGTTATATTGATCCCATTGTCGCGTAGCGCGATTCTGTTGACAGCGATAGGTGAGAGTAATCGATTTTTCAATTTTTGGATTCGGAGAAATTGGGATTTTTATGTTTATAAATTTCTAGGTTGTTAAATTCCTAAATTACCAAATTCCTACATATCCAAGTTCCTGTATTCTCGAATTTCCAGATTTCTAAATTCATAAATTGTCAAGTTCCTGCATAGCCAAATTTTTGGATTTACAAATGTCTAGGTTGCCAAATTTAAAAATTTGTTATATTGCTAAATCTCTACATAGCCAAATTTCTTCGTTTTCAACTTTCTACAGGGCCGAATTTCTAAATTTCTAATTTCTCAGATTACCAAGTTCCCGTAAAATAAAATTGCCAAATTTTCGAATATCTACATTTGCAAGTTTCCAGATTGTTAAACTTTAACATCACCAAATTTCTAGATTACGAGATTTTTCTTTTCTGCAACTTCCAAATTGGTAAATTTTACACATCTAAGTTTCCAAGCAATCAAATTTCCAAAACCGAAAATTTAATAATTCGAAATCTCACCGCATCGAACTCCCACGCATTAAATCACCGCACACTCTGTCGGAACTCGTTGTATAGCTACATAGAATAGCGGAAATACAACGAGAGTCTACTACCAACGAATTTACTCTAAATTATACCACGAACACCAAGAGTAACGGTTGTCTGGGCCCATAATTAACGTAGAAGTTGGTTAGATCGATAAGAGAATACCGTAACGATAGTAGACATACGCGAACCATAATTATCAGGTCGGTGGAACGATGTGCGTTCAATAGTAAAATTACATCGAAGTGCTGCAGGATACCAAGCCCATAATAAGCTGCTCTTTAAAATCAACCGAGCCTGCTTACTCGCGTTGCTCGTTCAAAAGCTTGGCTACCGTGCTTACAGGATTTCCGCGATTCAACGTTCCTTATTTGGACCAGCAACGAGAAAACAGGCTGGGGAAACAAATATTCCTGAAGCTTGCTCGTTGGCCGCTTTCAAATTACACCGACCAGGCTAAAGATTTCCAACCGCCAGCAACGTAATTATTTTTCAAAACAAAATCGTTGTACTGTCCGTTCAACGAACGACATGGTTCGATGTTTTTCAACCCCCGAACCACGAAATTACCCCGTAAATAGGCTGATATTTTAGCCGAGCGTATTTTTTTTTTTACGATGGAACAAAAAATTGCAATTACAAAAGACGAGAAATCTTTGCGATAATTTTATTAATCACGAATCGTGCCACGAAGTGTTGCTACGAAGGGTTAACCCCCTTTCTGCATATGTGCACTCGTGTCACACATTTTTATTTCTGGTTACATACACAGTTTAATTTGATATAAATATTTGTGAGCGATTTTTGTAATTCGAGGAATACTTTATTCAAGTAAAAGGAAAGAAATGTGTGATGTGTTGTCTTATTACATATACATATGTGTATATATGTATGTATAAATTACATACCCATTCATATATACACATATATGAATATTTGTGATAAATTTTTGTATCTAAATTTATATTTATTCCGAAATTTGCAATAAACGAATCTTTCAACACATTGAAAATTTGTTCAATAATTGCCTGTAAATAATAGTTCATTCTATTCTGGGGCCACTTTATTCAAATAAAGGAGAGAAAAGCGTGGCGAAGGGTTGATTGGTCCGTTCGGGGGAGAACTTTTCGAAGAGAAGGAAGAAACATTGGTAATTGCGCGGAATAGACGTTTCATATTTACAGCGTCGAAGATAAGCAATCTTTCTTACCGCCCCACGGTAGATTTTTATTCGGTATTGGTGGTACGTTGTTCGCTAAACATTTTCTCAAAGTTTGTAAGGAGCGTTGATGCAAATATTTAATCAACCCTCCAGCATCCACGATCGTGAAGTTGAACACGCGGTTCAACGGGAAACGGTTCCACCGAACTTTAATACGCGTAATGCACGCTCGACGTTTGCACGAATAAATTACGTTTATTGAATGAAATTTTATCACGAACGACAGCCTGTTAACATACCGCTTTCTTCGACGCGAAACGGGATATTCTGATGGAAAATAATTTCGATGAAACGCGCATTCTCGCGCATGAAACTTGCCGGCCGCGTATACAGCAGGTGATAACGGCTAAGAGGCTCTTCTTTAAAAAGATTCGCATAATACTGTCTCGTATTTTCGCGGGTACGAAGATACCGGAAGCGTGTGCAACGGACGACACGAATTAATAGAAGCTCATCGTAAAAAGATTTGCACAATAACGTAAAATTTGTCGACATCGTGAAAACTCACGACGTGAACCCTTCTTATTATTTGAATTTTTTTCAGATTTATCTTAAACATGGTAGGTGGAGGTTTCGATGTTTCGCCGGTATCGCGGTTTATCCTCGTTTCGTATTCCGGCATTTGAGACAGCTTTCTGTTACCCGGCAGGCGGCTATAATTTATTCCGGAGAGCCTATAAAAAATTCAGATACGTTGCTCTTGGTCTCCTGTACAAGCTACTTGAACCGTCTTACACGTTTAAAATAAGCACGGAGGCTTATAATGCTACTTGCATTATCGAACAGCTGTGATATCGGTTTTGTATTTTCGAGATTTTTTGGTGTATTGCCATGATCAGGGGTGTATTAGCGGAGATCGCGTGACGGTACAATGAGAGGTTATCTGAAACGCGTGATAATCAAACGTGTAGCAATCAAAAGTATTGTAATCAAACAGGTAGCAATGTAATAAGTTGTAATAAAACATGTAGGAATCGAACGTGTTGTAATTCAACGTGTGAAAATACAACACGTGTTGATTGAACACGTGATGATACTATATGTGATAGTTGAACGCGTGACGATTCCATACAGGTTGATTCAACGCGTGACAATATCATATGTGTTGGTTCAATGCACGGTGATACCATATGTGATAATCGAGCACGTGGTACTGCAACACGTGGTATTTTATCGCGTGGCAATTTAACGTGTGGTGTTTCATTATGCGGAGATTCATATAGCAATTTAAGGTTAGGTGTAGTATCTAGCAATTTAACGCGTGGTTACTCGATCGCATGATAATCACAATGGTGATCTATCGTATGATAATGCATGGTATAGTGATCTATCGCGTGGTAATTTCACGCGTGGATATCTAACGTGTGGATATTGAATGAATCTAACATGTGAATATCTAATGCATAGATATCTAACGTGTGAATATGTAAAATGTGACTATTGAACTAGTACATATCTAACGTGTACCAATATAATGCATGATAATTACACCCGTGAAAGAGTACAAAACATGAAGATAACATTAGCATAATGTATTGGCACCGATGTAGCTGTTTCATGAATAATTGGGAATGTTTCGATGAAGCGTCCAGTATCAACATTCCGTTTGCACTTTGTAGCGTGCGTTTTCGTTTCGATTGCGTTACCGGACACTTTACAGTGGAGGGCCATAAAATAAATTTCAGGGAACGGTTACGAGTGGCGAAACCCGCGAATGAAATAACCCTTTGAGCATCGGATAGCGATATATCGTTCGACCATAGACAAGCCAAAAATACAGGTTACGGCGAGTCGTTGAAACGCCGATAGATTGATGCTAACGGAAACACCGTGGGAATTCACGCGAATAAAACTAAATCTCTGGATATATCGAGCTTTAAAAAGCAATATATTCGAAAGAAAGTATCGCGTTCGGGGTAGCAAAGCGATTCGTCGTATATATCGTATAAATTTTTCCCTCTATCGGTTATATCACGAATTAATTGCCGGTTAGTCCTGCATTATGCAATCGCGCGAATAATAAGTGAAACGATACGCGAAGCAACCCCGAATCGGCTCAAAAATGCATTTTCAATAAAGTACGCGACACGGTTAGGGCGTTGCACCGTGTCACGTGTTACGATACCGCGAGCAATTTAAATTTCAAATTTCCCGCGCACGCGTGTACATAATACGCGTGGCAACGACGCAACTTTTTCTCTATGCAAAATACGACGGAAGCGTGTCCAACTCGAATTAATACATCCGCTCCCTACACGAAGCGAGTCTGTTTCCTTTCCGCTGATAAGCATTCGTGTTCCAAGAGCAAGTTACATACCCGGAGACGTTTATCGTGCGTCGTGACGTACATCAAAGGGATGTAAAAATGGAGTCCAACGAAAGGGCTACGTGTACCGAGGGGATAAATGAGTCGCAAGAGCTTCGCTTGTTATCAATCTTCTAATAAGCGTGTGTACAACAACAACACGGCACACCAACTTTAATAACGTTTGGTTACTAATAATACATTCTTTGTGAAAATAATATGGTCATTTATATATTAATATGATTCTATCAAGATGGATGCGGGCAAAGAGGTATATTTCATTTGTGAGAAGTTGCTGGTTGAAATATTATAACTCTTTGCCTTTTAGGTATGGATTTAGTTTTTAGGTATAGAGTTAGTTTGGTACCCGTTACATTGCAACAGATTAGATAGTAATGCGTTAAGTCTCTACGTTTCCTATTTCCACGCGCCGAAGTTCTACGCGCTGTAATTCCACGCGCCGTACTTCCATGCACCGTATTTCCATGCAGTGTATTTCCACGTGTCGAAGTTCTACGCGTCGCATTTCCACGCGCTGATATTCTATGTGGCATAGTTTCACGCGTTGTATTTCGACGCGCCGAAGTTCTATGAGCTGTAGTTCCACGCACTGTAATACCACGCGCTGTAATTCCACGCGCCGTATTTCCATGCAGTGTATTTCCACGCGCCGAAGTTCTACGCGTCGCGTTTCCACGCGCTGAAGTTCTACGGGCTGATATTCTATGTGCCATAGCTTCACGAGTTGTATTTCGATGCGTCGAATTTCTACGAGCTGTAGTTCCACGCGTTTTAGTTTCGCGCGCTGTACTTCCACGCGCCGAAGTTCTACGCTCTGCAATTTTACGTGACATAGTTTCACACGTTGTATTTCGACGTGCCAAAATTCGACTCTTTGTAGTTCCACGTGCCGTATTACCACGTGCCGTATTGCATCTCCATGCCTTATTTTCCGCAATCCCCAACGCTATATCCCAACTCGTATTAACATATTCCGTTGCATTATTACTTCATTATAAGCACGCAACTGTATTTGAAAGTACAAGATGCAAGAGTATAAAAATATAATTCAAAGCGTCGTCTCGAAATCCGAAATTCTTCATCTCAAAACGTGAACGGATGAAAAATGTGAAGGTTGTCCAACCCTAAGCAGAATCCAAAGATCTCGCCCAAACCTTGAAATCAAAGATGCTCAGCGCGAACTTTGTTAATCGACAGCGTCGTTAGCGCAGCCACCGTAACGTAGCCAGGGAAGATCGTCGTTGCTTACTCGAAGAGGAAATAAGCAGCTAACGCGTTGCATTTCCAGCTGCTGTGCAAAGTCATTTCGAGGGAGGATCGACGCGTATTTCGCGTTTTGTAGCGCGGTATGCAGCCGCGATAAGCTCGCCGGATCCTGTGACTGTTCATCCTGGGTAATCCGGCTCCGACCGGACGAGAAACGGTGTCTCTTGAAAAGCACTGCGAACAACGCGTCCGTGACCAATTCGGGTTCATGGAACCGGGACACGTTGATGAAAAAAGGAAACGACAGCTATCCAAGTGCTCCGTGAGATCGCGACACCGTGACCCAACAGCTGGCTAAACGCTCTAACCTAGAAAATTTGTTGCGAACCGTATGAAATATTATTACTTTGTTGCGTGTTAAGCTTCCTATGTGCGAACATGCGAAATCTAACGCGATTTCGTGATCGAAAAGTATCTTGAAATGGCACCTACGATATATTGATTTAAAGATTCAATTACGACGACATGATTATATTTATTTGTTATTAATAATCTGAATTTAGAGTAGCTGATACTTCGTTGAAGAAAATTATATGTTCGTAAATTTGGAATTTTTTTCATGTACAGAGAATATTGTGTGTAAAAAATACATTTTTCCTTGTGTACAAAAAAAATGTTCTACTTAAAAGATATTCTTTGTGGTAGATGAATCGAGAATGTTTATAATATCACGAATTACACAGAATTAGAAAGTAGATCGCTAATGAGCTATACTAAAAATAAAGTGGATTTTATTTGATGCATTCTTTCATCCTACACAAAGTCAGCTATCTTTTATTAAGAATATGGATAAAGTCTTTGTGTATTCACTTTCCTGAAGCGTCGAGCTTTAAATTGCAACGGTGCATCATTCTACGATACTTGTATGTCATCGAATCGCATCAGATCTTTCACGTTTCGAATCCCGCCATTTTATACGCAAGTGTCCAACAAAATGGTTCCCTAGTACATCGACATCGAGCACTGATTTCAGACGGATTCGATTCCGGCTCGTGTCGTAACTCATTTATTTCGCAACGGTACGATCTCTCAAAATGACGAGAGATTCGGTTTTAAACACCCTAATTTTTTCGTCGGATAGCGTTCGAAGGAAACGACCGTATTCCCTTTACCGTCGCAGGAACGGCCAGTAAAGTTCCCATGGGAACAGGTTTCGTGCGTTAAATATTTATGAGTGGCACCGTTACGTTCGATGTGTCCGTTCTTGTTCTTTATTTTTTTTTTTCGCTGCACCATTCCGTTTTTCTCGTGGACATTTTCACTCGAGCGTGTACACACGCGCCGACGGAAACTTTAGTACGACGTAGGCATTTGTCGGTGGCCGTCCAGCGCAGCGTCCGGTCTGCGGGGTCATTTGTTATAAAAATGGTCGCCGCGTTGTAAACGGAGGAAGGACGCGAGAGTATGTCCTTGCCAGCATTTTCCCTACGGTTCCCGGCGTTCAGTAATTTTCCGAAACTTTCAAAAACCGCGCTGCCACGCCCTGGACTCCGCGTCCTCGGATAATTTCCGGTCCGCCATCGCTCGACGGAAGTTGTTACGGTATCACGTCCACAGAAACGGCGAAACATTCGAGAATCCCTTTCTCTGCACGTCGGAGTTTCGTTCGATCCGAATTAATTAACGATGGCCACGTAATAATATGTAATTTTTGTTCAACGAAAATAATTCTAGAATATTTTTCATTTCGCGGGGAAACTAACAGCACCGAGGATTAGCCTGGTGATTGATCAAAGCGAAAATACCAATATTGAATGCAGCGTGTAATAATTTTAATATTTAACGAAGTTCTCGAACGAGGGTGGGCAAATTTTCTAATTTGCGAGTATAATAAAATTCCTCATTGCAAAGGGATGATACTTTGACTAGTCACGGCAAAAATTGTGATAATTATTAAATACGTATTACAATAAGAATATATACAACACATCGCCTGGGGCCGGCAACATTTTTGAAGAATTAATTCTAAAAAACCTTATGCAAATTCATAAAATAATTTCACATACTCAGACTTTTCTCCTGCATCGTATAAATAATTTAGATAAATAAATTGGTCGAATATACTTTCATCTGTTTGCTGCTTATAATAAATTAAAAATATATTTGTTACGCACCCCGCACCGTTGCAATACATTTTACTGAAAACCCGTTTCTTCATCTATTCTGTAACTTAATTAAGAAGCAGTAGGTAAAAGAAATTGAAGAGTGCAAAGGGTTAACGTTCTCAAGAGAAATTAGCGTTGTATCGTAACAACATGGATATGCACGGACCAGTTTCAGTGATATTTTTTGTTTTGTTTTAAATATGCGACGAGAGACCAGAATTTACACGGCTAAAAATCACTCTATTAAATGAAACAATCGCGAATGGAGATTCGGATGTACTGCATGTTTCGTGAATACGCGTTTTATTGTTCAGATTTTCGGGATTACCGAGTTGGCCAATTTCTCGCATCAGCTTTATTTTCGTTCGCATATTTTCGCGCGTCGGTTTTATTCGTTATCAAGCGTTATTTTATTCGATTCCATTGTAACGGTAAAATATTGTCGGTCGTTCTTCCGCGTGTTTGAAAATCGTGCGTGAAATTAATGGTTTTTAATAATGGTACGTTTCATGTTCGATGGCTCGTTGCGAAGTAATTCCGCCATTTTACGCCCGGCAACAACAATGAACTATTGTTAACAATCGGCCCACGGTGTGCGCATTGTTCGACTCTGTTGATTTTGCCGTTGAAAACGCGAATCGAAGTCGATCTTTTTTCGCGAACACAACGAACGCGTCCCGTACGAACAATAGAGAACTATTTGCAATAATTAAACGAACTTGTCGAACGAGTACTCGAACAATTACCGAGCGAGCTGATAACCGTTCGCGGAAAAATTAGATCAAGACGAAGCACTCGGAACTTCGTAATTTCCCTTTATACTCTTAGCTTAGATTTTTTCTCGCTGCAATATCCGCAAGAAGTATGAGCACGTAACGCAATAAAATCTGCAACCACCATTAAAGTGTTTCGTAACGTCGATAAATAGAAGAGACCCGGCGCAAATTGCCAGCTTGTTTCACTTTGTCCCGCGATACAAAATACTGATTCAAGAGCGTACAAGTTTCGTCCTGGTGAAATAATTTAATTCTTCCCTAGACGAGTGTTCAGTCTCGTATATATTGTTATTTGCAACTACAAACATTTCTCATGCTTTCAACGATTCTATGTTTACTTTGTTCCAACTGTGCGTTACTTATTTATAGAGAAGAATTTCTAAAAAAAATAATAAAAAGTTGCAGCGTAACGCGCATTATACGACGTTTGTTGAATACGTTATATCAATTATTGGTAGAGATTCGATACGCATTGAGAATATAATGTGTTGAAATTAGGTATAACAAATATTACGTTCGCTTGTTCTACATGCAACAAGTATCATGCGTAAAAAATATCATGCGTGGAGATTCTACATGCGAGAAATAGGTTGCGTAGATATACGACACGTGACAAATTCAACGCGTAGAGATTCAGCGCGTGACAAATACAACACTAAGTAATTCAACATGTGACAAATACCATCCGTAGCAATTCAACACTGAAGAAACACCACTCGTGGAGATTCTACACATGAGAAATAGTTAGAGATTTGTTACGTGACAAACTCAACGCGTAAAAATTCAATATGTGATAAATACCACCCATGGTAATTCAACGCGTAACAAAGACCACACGTTGCAATTCGACTCGTTACAAACATCATGCGTGAAAATTCTACACACGAGAAATAGTTATAGATTTCTCACGTGACGAATTCAACGCGTAGAAATGCAATATGTGACAAATACCACCTACGGCAATTCAACGCGTAACAAAGACCACACGTGGCAATTGGACTCGTTACAAACACCATGCGTGTAGATTCTACCCGTGAGAAATAAATCGCGCAGAAATTCGACACGTGACAAATTCAGTGCGTGACAAGTACAACACCAAATGATGCGACGCGTGACAAGTAGCATGCGAGGAGATTCAACGTATGACAAATACCGCGCGAAGCGAATGCAACTCATGAAAAATGCTACGCATAGCAAATGTAACGCGTACAGAACGCAGCTCGTTGCAAACGCTGTGCGCAGCGAATTCAACGTTTGGCAAACACAGCCTGTAACGAATAGAACACGTGGTAGATAGGATTCAGAGCAATTCACCAATCCAGCAGACAGCGAATACCGCAAACTTGCGATGGAATCGCAGCCCGATATGACCCGAACAATTCACCCGAGGAAAAACATCATATTTCCCTCACGTTCGTGGCTCTGACTTACCGCGGTATCGCAGTAAATACATTTACCGGTTTGTTTCCCGAGCGAAATATGCATAGAAATTACTGTTTCCCATGGCCCGATGCTCCACTAAATCACATTGCCGGAAGAGGGTAAAATTGTCTTGGGAAAGAAGCTGGATGAGCACAGCCTGTGGGTGTCTTGGGAGGGTGCCGCATCAGCATCACGGAATCCCACGCTTTATTTTTTTTTTGCGAACGTACGGATACGTGAGATGTTAATACAACTTTACCTTTAGAAATAACATCTACCTCCGTTTTGTTCGCGCGCATTTACATGTTCGATCGATTAATCGAGAGCCGATGATAATCTTTTACTGTGGACCCCGGTTCATGGCAACTAGAAAATCGTACGATCGGTTATTACCGAATCGAAATTCGCGAAATGAAATTTAATTGAAACTCGATGGAAGTGTATTTTTTTTTGCAGAAATTTCGAGTTCGATGAAAGCTGTACAGGACGAGGGTATCACGGAATTTCTCTAACGGCATCGGGCCGATAGTAATTAAAAGAAGAGCTCACCGAAGTTAATATTACCATCAGTCGGTATAATATTTCATAATTGAGGGTTTTTTACATATTACCATGATAACGATAAATAGTAATTACTTAAATATATATAAATACATCACTGAAACATTAATTATTTAAATATACTTAATTACTTAAATGTACTTAAATAAAATTACTTAAATATATTTTAAATAGAATTACACACTCTTTTAAGAGAATTGAAGTGCAAATTATTGCATGGCAGGTTGGGTCTTTATGATATTGCTGTACAGAGAAATCATTATTGTAAGATGTTGTTCAATTAACAATAAGACAATACATTTATTCGTGTACTTTGAAATATCAACCTCCTTTCGCCACCCAAGGTGCAGTCATTTGAATCTTACTATAAGCGATGAAAGTATAAGTATATTTATTTATTTTTCTACTTAATTTACAATTCTAAAGTAAGTATGCATTTAATGTTGGTATTTCTAGTGTCAATCATGACTTCTGAAAAGTGTGTACGATCTTTAAGAACATTTACAGAGTCCCAAATCGAGTTGCAGCTCCAGCTTGCGACATATTTTCGATTCGAAGCTGAAACTCGCGATCACGGTAATCAACATGTGCGTGTGCACGAGGATACAGTATCGGAAGTTAGGCGAGTAGGGGGTGCGCGACGAGTATGCCTTTTTGTCGGGTGTTTTTCGAGCGGAGGAAATGCCAAACGGCGCGTACACGCCATACAAACTGGCTAATTGGTATGTTGCTACCACGACCCGGTTCTATAAACTGTTCTGCCATCGTGTTCCGGAATACGGAATGCACTTTGACCCTTGCTCCCCGTTAAATGGGTCAGCCTTATTTATCGCGACCGGGATATACGCTCGTCGTGCGATCGCCGTGCAAAATCACGATAAGATTTCGCCCCTTTGGGACCCGACACCGGCGTGTACGCCGCGAAATTTCCGCCCCGAAACTTTACGCGGATGCTCCTGCATCGTTGATGAGCATCCTCGTCGTACCGACGCGATTCTGCTATCCCGCGAAACTATGGAGTTCGTGTTTTTGGTTTGTGCCGCAAGCAGAAATCGGTCGTCGACCGAGGCGGCCATTTTTCGATGCAAACTTTACGAAGCTTCACGGTTTCGTATAGACAAATTCGACATGTGGTTCGGCGCAAATGTGACGGGACGATGAGGGTCCAGGTGTTAGGATCGAAGGTTTTCTGGTTTTTTCGACGATTTTCGAGAGTATCGTGTTGTATGGCCGCACGTTAAATTTCAAAGTTTCTCGGAGGACGATCATTCGCCTTACTTGTACAGTAGTTCGATAGGAAACTCAAAGCCCAGCGAAACGATTAATTACTTGCCGGGAAATGAAGTTCTCTGCTAATAGTATCTAACTTATTTATAATTTAAAGTTTGTTGCGGTAAGTGTATGCCTGTTAGAAAATTAATCATCAAAATTGACAAATTCTGCTAATACGGCATTATCGTTTATCGACGTAATCGATATCGATTGAACTATTCAATAATTAATGTTCCATCGGGCACGAGTATCTTTAACATACATTATTCCCGATTACCCGTCGCGATAATGAGCGATAAAAAGTGACTCTTTCAAGATATTACTCCGTATTAATTTTCTTATTTACTCCTGGTTTCCAATACTCATATTTTTTGTATAATATTGCAATATTTTTAATATTATGTTGCAATAAACTACTGCTTATCTATCCATATTTTTAATACTACATTACAATGTATTGTCCAATACAGATAAAAAGAGATATTCGTCTGTTCTGACGGTGCATCGAACATCGAGGCGTATCGATCGTTCTCAATATTCAATCAAAAGCTGCTGAATCATGTCTGACGACTAAATTCCGTCGAAGGTACACACAAAGAGCAACGATAAGAGTGAAACGGCGATAAGATTTCGTCAAGGAAGCAAATTCGTTGTCGAAACTTTGCCAAGGTGTCGGGGCATTTTCAATAAGTATTCGCAAACCGTTAAACCCGCGAAGTTTACCACAAGATATCTTCTTGTTCGCGTCAACGCTCGATACTTCGCTGTTTCTCGCCGACTCCTCGAGATCATTTCGAAAATAACGAAGCCGGGCTTGTTTTATTAGGCCCGAAATTAATCTTTAATCGACGCCAGTGTCGAGCACGGAATAACTGGGTACTCGATCGCGAGAACGCCGGTTATTAGCAATTTAAAAGAGTTACACGGATTGAATCTCGTTTTAAACCTTCGCCTCGTTACGACGAATGTTACATAAAACGTTTGCTTGGTTGTCTGAATATCGGTTTAATATTCAAGGAAAAAAGAAAACACGACCCTCAGGTGATTCAGAAGGTAGGCTTACGGAGAGAAGATTGTAAATGTGTTCTTCATAGAAATAAGTTTGTTTTACAGTTTCCCTCGGCCTCGGTTACTTTCCAGGGGATCTGTTCGACATTATGGAAATGTGCATATACTTATAAGGGATTTGCGAGAGCGTGTGCGTTCGAGAAAGAAGATAAATGTAACAGAGAAGTCGAGAAAATTGGTCTACGAGGTATACCACGGAAAGAGAACTTACCGGCATTTAGTATACGTAACATTTACATCGTTTAACATTCTTTTTCGTTCGTGACGGCATTAAAATATGTGCAGAAAATCTGTAACGTTGTTCGATGTTCGAGAGTCTCGAGGATTCGGTGACACGATTTATTTTTAGATAAGAAATCGGTGCAACATTCGCGAAACCGAATTTCGAATAGAAACGCTTTGGTATATTCGTCCATTTAATTCACCCTCTGTTTTTTCGCCGTTTCAATCTATATTTGTAATTAACCGAAACAAAAGTAGTTGGGTAGTTACGACGAAATTCAATAACGAAACCGATGCTATCTATTTTCATCTTCATGCAACGGCTATAGATGATCGCAACCGATAACGTTGTGGTTAATTGAATTTCGCTCAGAGAGTAGCTGTATTCCAATTCCAGTTTACCTTTTAACCCTTGAACGGCTGCGGCCGGGTCAATCGTGACCCAGACCTACAAAACGTATACCACGGGATATCGGCCATAATTTGGCACTCAAATTTCCATATCAGCGATGCTCGCGTATCGGAAATACATATAACATTCGCGGAAACTCGCAAATTCCGGAATTTCGCGATTTAAATTTTGGCTAATTTTCAAATTCTCAAATTTGATGAACTTCGAAATTTGCAATTTTACGAGTTTCGATAGTTGAGAAGTTGATCAGGTTAGAAGCTCGAAAATTCATAAAAATCGAACTTCGAGAATCTGGTAATTTATAAATGTGGAACTCTATGAGCGTTTAGAGTCTTGGAAAATTGAGAATCATACATGTTGAACTTGAAAATCCCCAAATTTGAAAGTGTTGTACTTTCACGATTTCGGAAAAATTTCTAAATTTCAAATTGTATAAAATTACAAACGTGAGAACTTGGGAATCTTGCAACTTCGGAAACTTGAAAATTCTTAACTCCGAAATAGCTGTAATCTCACAATTTGGACACTCGTGACGCACTTGAAGTTGAAATATGGTAAACTTCGTATATATTTTTAACACGGTCGAATGTTCAATTTCAGTCTAATTTTGATTTGCACAGTTGAGGATCCCTGAATGCAAAATAGTTTTGACATTCGAACTTTCTTCAGTCGTCTTATCAGTTTTAGCACCGAATACTTCGTTATGTCTGACGCATATGCCAAATGAAACACGATGCAAGTGGTTAAAGATATTATTCTGTTTTTCGTGGAATTTCGAGAATTATCCTCCCGTGACGGTATACACGCGAAACGAAGTGCGGAATTTGGTGTGCACAGAGTGCGTTTAATATGCCGTCGAAATAAATCCGACCACTTCGAGAATGGACGTATATTAACGTTCACGGGTTGTGCAGGGCGACCGCATAAATAAAATGGTTCAAGTTGCAGCTTGTTGCCCCATCGGAATATTTCCTCGCTCTCCAAGGCGCGCGATAGGTAACACGGGCACATAGCAAAAGAGGGTGAATGGTATCGAGTGACCGAAACAATTTGCACTCGTTCCAGGGACGTTGAATTTTATGAACTTTCACGGGCAACTCGCTTGGGCAATTCATTATCCCACGATGCAGTTCCCTTGTCGCTGCCATTTCAGAATAATCGCGTTTGCTCGCCGTGTCGTGGCCACCCTGTTGGCTACTTTCAAGAACGACGCTCGTTTAGTAATTTATACTTTCAAAAGCTACCTCTTGAAATATCGTTCGCTCTTTCATAGCGTTTAAACGGATATCGGAAGACGCACGTCCATTAGCTGTTGCTCCATTAAGGGATTACAGCACCGCTGACCAACCCTTCCACGTACATGCGTGAAAAATTCATAAGTAGCGTTTGTTATGTTCGTAAGGAGGTAGTTTGTGGAATAATGGGAAATTAACTGTTGGGAAATTTTGCTGCGACACGATGGATAGTTAATGTAGAATTTGATGAAATTCGCAGATTTTGTTATTTACGAGGTTTTATTTTCTTGGAAATATCAGTTCACAAATTTGTTATTCTCGAGTTTTTGAAATACCTAAATTCCTGAAATTCTTAAATTTGAAGAAATCTGTATTTTCAACTTCTCAAATCTTCAACTCCTCAAATTTCCAAATCCCTACATCCGCAAGTGCCCAACTTTCCAAATCGCCAAATCTTCAAATCCTCAAACCTCGAAATTCTTACATCCCCAAATTCCCAAATTTCCAAATCCCTATATTCTGAACTTCTCATATTTCCAAATCTCTACATCCCCAAATTCACAAATTTTCAAATCCTTAAACTTCCAATTTCTCAAGGGTCAAAATCTTTACATCCCCAAATTCCCAAATCTCCAAAACCTCAAATTTTCGACTTCTCAAATCTTCAATTTCCTAAGCCCCCAAACTCTCTAACTCCAAAATTTCACCGTGGAATTCTTAAAGTTGAAATTTTTCCAATACTAAATGTACACACCTATGCTCAACACCACTGCAAATCACAATTTGCCTCATTCAACATTAGTCGTTTGACAGTACATGCATGTATGTACGTACGTATTTAGAATGCATCGATAAAATATTTTAGGGTCAAAACGACCTGTCGTAGCTTTCTCACTGACGTCTCCAGGGGTTGAATGCACGCTACGAGCCACTAAGCTTCCAGCAAGTTATGCTTCATTAATTCGAAACACTGGATACGTAACGTCAATTGGGCAGGTTAAATTGTTGCCAGTTAACCTGTCCCTACCAAGATGCTTAATTTCGGATTTTAGTATCCGACCTCGTTGCGAGCATTACGACAATCGTAACCTGTTGTATTAGCTCAAAATTTTCATTAACATTTCGACGAGAAAGCTGGGCACCCAAAAACTTCATAAACTATCGCATATTTTCTATTTCGCTCAGCAAAATTCACACAAAGTTCCGAACCCCCGTCAAACATTTTTCAATAAAGTCTCGGTATCTTTTTATGCTTCCATTCATTTATTTTTACTTCATTTATTTCTTTATTTAGCATCATATTGACTTATTATCGCTCTATTTTGATATCTTTCTATGTTAAAAATGACGTTGAGAAGTAAGTGAGCAAATTAATGATAATCAGCATAAATGTGACGAAGACCAGCTTAACAAATTTTGCCGTTTGAAGTAGGAAATTTGTCGAAGGGTCATTTGACCTCTTTGGTGGTTTTAGTGTTAAATAAGAGATCTAAAATTCGTCAGTTCGACGGGTTCCGTAAATCTAGCGTTAAAGACATAAAAATGTATGGCAACGAGTTGTATCTGAATTTAACGATATAACGCGAGTACTATATTTGGTAACCGTGTTTCGGCGACGCAAATTGGTAACAAAATCCTTTCGAAACGAAAGACAAACCTCTTTCCAGAAGGTTTCCGTATCATTCGCAAATTAATATCGTTTTATCGTCTCCACCCGGCCGTTTCTCCAAACAATCGGATAAACGTCGCCTATTAGCGTATAAATTATTCGGAATTCTGCACGGTGGTTGCGTTTGTAACTCGAGCCGAATGGGCCGTATCGTCGAGAGAGTCAGGATCGATTCTGTCGCATCGCATCGACAAACAGACAGACCGATCTGAACGCGTCTCGTTTAAATTTGCCCTAATTCGATGAGCCGCGAATAGAGTTTTCGGACAGAAATGTCCCTTCTCTCTCTCTTTTGTTCCAATTTTCTCGTCGCCGTTCGACGAACGATACGCGAATTCAATTTCCCGCGACGCGTCGACGACCTTTTCGTCGAATTAAAGCGGATCGAGCAACCTGGATGCCCGGGCTTACTGAACCGTCACCGATACCCGATATACCCACGTGAGAACTTCTCATACTCGCCATCGACGGGATTATCCGCGATACCAACTTTCTCGCAACTTCTCGTCTAAACGTTCATCCGAGATTTGAATGCATAGTAACCGCCATCGAGTAGGTTTACACCGCGATACACGCAAATTTTCAATGATCGTTCGCCGCGGCAGTCCAAACATATCGAATGTCAACTCGCCATCGCGCGTGTAAACCGTCGCTCCTGCGAGAAAAACTCGTACCACATTTTTTACTGAAAATATCATAAGCTACAAATTATGTTATAATCATTTTTGTCGTACGACCGATACGTAACGGGATATTCGCAAATAATTATTTTACTTATGTTTGTAAAATATAGTATGTCAACTTGCCATCGGACGTAAAAATCCTTGTTCCTACGAGAAAAACTCGTAGAACCTTTTTTCTAGCAAATATCATAAGCTACAAATTCAGTCATGGTCATTTTTGCCGTACGACCGACACATAACGAGATATTCGCGAAATAAATGTCGTATGAAAGAACAACATAAAGATCCATACAAAAATAGAACTTCCTATGAACTATTCAACAGGTTGAACATACGTATAATGTACAGTTACACGAGTGAGCATGTAATATATGTTACTCATAACATAAATGATTAATGGAATTCATCAATAACGAGAAACATTCATGAAATTCGTTCATAAAAATCATTTCGATGAGGGATTAATAATAAAATTCTTCTACAAACTCGTACAATGAACCTGTCCATTTAACCTAACTTAACTTAGCCCACATAAAAATCCATGCTACATCCACCTCTTCGAGCCATAATTTAAAACAGCGTGCAAAGGAGGGCAAACACGATGTACCCGGTAATTTCGCGGTATAGCGGCAGCCAATTATCAAAATCGTAGCTTCTCGATGGAAAATGGCGTGCTCGAACCGTGAACACCGGCTTTCCTTTTCTGCATCGAGGGCTAGGTCCGCGTACAGCTGGATTTGCACGAGAAAGTCAGCCCCGCGCACGGAAATGGGACGCACGTGTCCGGTTTATCAAAAAGTCCCTTTCGTTCTCCCACTTTCCGCGAAGAAAAGAGCCGCAGAACATTCTACGACACCGGAGCCCGCCTTCTGTTGCCGTTAGTACGTAGTTTGCATTTATTGCACCGAGGACGTGCCGTCCACGAACGTGCTGCTCCTTCGCGGAAATCGAAGTATGATTGAACCTCTTGTTTCGTTAAAGTCTTCCCTCTGTTCGCGTAACTCTATGCGAATGAGAGGATAGAGCTCAGGACGTCGTTTCCGGTTGGTGGGATACCTGTTCCGGGACGCTTGAGCTGGATTAATTTATCTTATTACGAAATGTAGATACGGGGATGCAGGAATATAGGAATTTTTATGCGGAGGGCATGAAATGGTAATTTGTTGATGTACACTTTGAAATTTCTGTATTTTTACGTTTGTATATTTCTGTATGTGTAGATATTTATTAGTTGAAAGGGTCGGGGTGGACCTGATTAAGGATGATTAAGGTGACATCAACCCCGAAAGTTAACCCTTTACACCTGAAGCCACTTTTACTATCGACATATTTAAGACTTTCTAGTTGAGAAGTTTGATATTGTATGATACTATAAATTTAGTTAAAGTTATTTATTTAAAAGTGTTGCATCAAATCTACTGACGAATGCGAGTCGTCTCTCGAGTGGAAAGGGTTAAGAGGAGTATGAAAGTAACTTATAAGCCGGTGCCAGTGGCTAAGTGCGTAGGTCTCAGGGTACCCATTTTTTCTGGAGTCGACGCTTGATATCTCGGAAACTCGGAAATCTGGGGATGTGTGTAGTAATTTAGGGAACGTTAACTGCGAATTTGTGAATTTGGAGATGTGTAGTAATTTAAAAATTTGAAAATTTGAGAATATGGAAATTTGCGAATTTGGAATTCTCGAATTTGGAAACTTGGAAATTCGAGAACTTGGAATTCCAGAATTTGGAAATTTGGGGTTGTAGTAATTTGAGAATTTAGAGATATAGGAATTCACCTCCAAATTTCCAAATCTCCAAGTTCTCAAATCTCTAATCCGAATTCTCAAATCCTATACATCCTCAAATCGCCAAACCCCCAAAATCCCCAAATTCCTATATTCCAACCTGATATTATTCGCCGATCTATTCGTGAAACCGGAATACTTTAATGGAAAAGTTTGGGCGATACGAAACGAACAGAAACGCGTCTAATGACAGGATGAAAGAATTCCGTGGAACACGACGCTTACCGTTTGAAATTACCGTGAGAAGTTTCGGCGGTGCAAGTTCATTGAATGCAGTTTCAGCAACGGGCTGAATGTGTATACGACTCGCGAAAGCATTAGCGTGTGACGTATTTAAGTTTCGCGCGTATGAAATCCGCGACAGTCTGCCGCGAGTACCGGGACCAGCACCAGCTGGCATTACAATTTGGAAATCCTCCATTAAATAAGTCAACTCGGGGGAAACTTCGTTTCAACCAACCTAGCCGAGATCGTGATAGGCGTTAAGATTTTAATTAAGAACAGCCTGCACTTCCGTCGGAGATTTTCACCTTTTACGAACCTCTTTATGAACCTTGTTCTCCATCTAAACACCATTGCTTCCGCTATATTCTGATCCTCATCTTTTAAGTACGCCGTTGTTCCTGCCTGATTTATTATGTTCGCTGCGTTACTTAATTTTGCATTCACTTGTTAAAGGGGACGATGGTAAATGAAAAGTTCTGTATATTCATGGGTTGGCTAAAGGGGGTTCAAATTCTAGAATCGTGAAGTTTAATAATTAATGTAATTATGAATTTGTAAATTTTGAGGTTGATGATTTTTTAACTGGCCGGGTCGATGAATCGTTTAATTTGTATCTTTCTGAATCCTCGAATTTCTTGATGACCAAATTTCTATGTCACCAAATTCTGGCATGTCAAACTTCCTAAATTTTCAAATTCTTATAGTTCCAAGTTCCTAAAGTGATATATTCTTAAATTTCGAAATCCTAATTTCTCAAATTTCAGTCATTAATTCCTAGATTCGAAATTTCCTAAACCTCCAAGTTTCCAAGTTCCTAAATTCCTAAGTTCCTAAACCCGAAACTTACGAAATTCAAAAATTCGTAAGTTCCTAAACCCCGCAATTCGAAAATCCCTAAATTCCTAAATCCCTAACACCCAAATTCCGAAAACCTAACCTAATTTAACTTTGTCCATAAAATTCCAAATTTTTATATCCCTCAAGAATAATTTCCTAACCAAACCTAACCTAACCCCCAAATTCTGAGGTTCCAATAAAGATTCCTGTAAAGTAAACAATATAAAGAATGTCTCCTATAAAAAGAAAAGTAGAAACGTGACTAGTGTGTATGTATTTAAACGATAATTGCGAAAGTCCAGATCCAGCTGGAAACTCTACTAACGTTTAATCCCATTTATTGTGTTTTATCGAGTTTTCAGGGGCAAAGAAGTTTGTGCAAGTAATTATTATAATTATCGCGGCAAGCAACTTTAAGTACCTTTCTTTTCCCTGATAAAAGGCTTCTCCTTGTTTAGTATAAGATGAACTCGAGTTACGTTAATTAAGCAGCTTGACGCCTAGATAGCCGAAAGCCGAAATGTAATCAACTTTTGGTGCTAAACGAAACCCTATACAGACAGCCCTAATGAAACCTTTCCGACCTTCTGGATCTCGTGGATAAGAGAACTACACGAATCCCGTGAGCCCCCTTGGATTTTCGGCACCTTATGGCTAAATTGAAGATGCTTATACAATCGTTACGTATCAGAATATACAAAGCATTAACATAACCGTCGAACATTTTCTTCTCATCCTACATTTATCGACCAGAAAATATAATATTTTCGTCGGACATTGCTGCCAACTTGTTACTAAACGTTCGATTAAATATATCTTCGCAAGTCACAAATAAGAAAAATATTCAGCCAACAACGATCACGAAAAACCAATATACATAAATGTCCCAGTACATGGTAACCACAGGACGAGGGGATTAAATATATTGCACTCGTAGCCCGAGAATTTTCAAAAATTTCCAATTTCCTTACATATCCCCCCAATTTCGTAGATACTTTACAACTACTTGCCCGATATTTCCAATCTCCGCCAGCGTTCTCCGGGCGAACAATTTTATGCATCCAGAAAATCCGAAGAAAGTCACACGTACATATCTCGGAGAGTTCGCTTTAATTCACCGCGGCAACCGAAGTACATCAAAGTACGCGTATTATCTATGAGGCTGTAGAAAGTTTTACAGTCAGCCCGGTCGAAATAGAAACTTGCGAACCACACTTTGCGTCCCGGAGCACGAAATTGGACACGTACAAACGGAACAGAACTATCTGGGAGCTTTTCAGCTCGCGCAAGCGGTTACCACTATGGTCCAGGGAAATAGGAACGGTAACGTGATATCCAAAAAACATGATATTCGACCGACATACCGGAAATATACACATATATTAGCATGTACATACGTGCGCGTATGCCCGTATGGCGGTACGTATGTATGTATGTATGTATGTACGTATGGAGATATGTGTGAATGTACATATGGAGGTTCGAACTTTATTCGTGAATGGTGAGTGGAATAGAAAGCTTATAGTCGATATTTATATTTTTCATTGCATCGTTGAGGTGATTGGTTAATTTGTGGGTGGTTCATTGGTTCGAATGGCAGTTCTAATGTGTCGAGTTACAACTCGAGGAAATTGTAATTCTCCAAGTTGAAAGCTTTGGGATTCTACCGACCCAAGTTACAACGCGTTGGAATACTAACACGCCGAGTTACAACGCGTTGGGATACTAACACGCCGAGTTACAACGCGTTGCGATACTAACGCACCGAATCACAACGCGCGGAGATACTAATGTGTTGAATTACAACGCGCGGAGATACTAACGGGCCGAGTTACAACGCGCTGCGATACTAACGCACTGAATTACAACGCGCGGAGATACTAATGCGTTGAATTACAACGCGTGGAGATACTAACGGGCTGAATTACAACGCGTTGGAATACTAACGTGTCGAGTTACAACGCGTTGTGATATTAATGCGCCGTATTACGACACGTGGAGATTACTAATGCGCCGAATTACAACGCGTTGCAATAGTAATGCGCCGAATTACAACGTGTTGCGATACTAACGCGTCAAGGTACAACGCGTTGTGTTATTATTAACCCGAATTTCAACGTGTTGGAATACTAATCCATCGCGCCGTAATCTAACGTGCCGCAACCTAACGCACCGTAATCTACCGCGCCGTAATCTGTCGTGCCGTAATCTAACGTGCCGTAATCTAACGCACCGTAATCTAAAGTGCCGTAATGCAGCGCATAATTCAACATCCTATAATTTAACACGATGTTATCCAACGCGTCACACTACAAGCCGGCGCAAAAGGCAAATTGCGAATAAAAAAATTAAATGGAATTAATCGATGGATCGATTTCATTGTTCGTGCTAAACGAGCTTAAGCTCGATAGAATTCGTGCTCGAACGGGGCATTCGTGGAATTTTCGCGGCGGTTGATTCCGTAGGCATAGTGAGCGACGTAAGACGAATCAAAGGGTTCATTTTCAAAAACGAATCAAGACACTAGGCTCCCCGAGCAGCCGTGGCATTCGCTCATCCTTTGTGCAACTTCTGGGAATACGCAAAGGGGCTGCCGGTGCAGTTCAGTGCCGGTGGAATGCGCCCGACGAATGGCGTGCATTAATTGTCCATTGTTTTCCAGCGGTTCCAGAATACCTTACAGACCGGCTGCCGTCGTCGCGCGTGTTGATTAATACATCCATATACGTGAAAAACCGCGCTGGAATAAGAGAACCGGCGACACTCGGTGACTCGGTGGAGGTGGGCTCATTACTCGATTAACCGATCAAATAAAATGTAATGGCTATCTACGTCCGGTATTGCGAATCGAGAATAACCGATTAAGCGGGACATAAAAAAGATAGGAAATGCCTATGTGCTAAAGCTTCCATTTAACCTCGAGCTCCATTAAGAGCCCTGTACCCGAGGGGTTTAGCCTGAATGAATCGGCGAGTTTATCACTTGTAGTATTTCTATTGAAAACGATAATTGGAACTTTATTGGAATCGGAAGACCGATTAATCGTTGCGTTTATTGAGTACATATAGGACGATACTATGCGTGCGGGTATCACGTTTTGCGATACTACGCGTGGTATAGTATGGATGCATTCGTCTTCTTATGTGTCACGATATCACATGCGACGATATGATATGTGACGATATCACGCAATATGTCGATATTACACATGACAACATTGCAAGTATCGATATCAGAAGTGACGATGTCGCACGTGTCGATATCACACTTGACATCTTGCGTGACGACATTACACGTGTCGATATCTCATGTATCGATATCACACGTGTCGATATCACACATAGAGATACAACACGTTGGCGTTTTGAAGCGCAGTAGCCTAATCGTCTGTCGTTTTTATGCGCGGTCATCTAACGCGTCGACATTCTAACGTGTTGGAGTTCCAACGTGTGCTAATCTAACACATTTGAGATCCAACATCTGCTAATCTACCGTGTTGGAATTTGAACGCGTTGTAGCTCTATCATGTAGCAATCTAACGCGCTGAAATTCTAACGCGTAGTCATCTAACGCGCAGTAATCTAACGCGTAACAATCTAATGTGTAGTAACATGACCGGTAGCAATCTGGCGTGTAGCAATCTAATGCATGCTAATGTAGCACGCAGCAATCGTAACGAGTAGCAATTTAACGCATGGTAATGTAGCGCGTAGAAATTCAGTAGGAATTAATCTAACGCGCGGTAATCTATCGTGCAATCATCCCACGCGCTGTAATCTAAAGTGTAACGATTCGGCGTGTAAGGTTGCATATATTTAAAATTCATTTTATTCTACATTCAAATAAAAACAAATGCGCGTACCAATGTGAATGGAAATCGAACATAAAGTATGATTATCGACGAACGGGATATACATCGCTTAATAAAGCGAGCGTGCGAGTGCAGATGGACCGTCGAGGTGGGAAACTTGTGCGGCAGAGGAAGACGGCAGGTGAAGAAGAAAGGACGTATAACATCGATGGCTACACGTATGCATA
The DNA here is from genome assembly GCA_947623535.1 of Coelioxys conoideus. Lineage (NCBI taxonomy): Eukaryota > Metazoa > Arthropoda > Insecta > Hymenoptera > Megachilidae > Coelioxys > Coelioxys conoideus. Next base: position 17,566,795 of record OX392457.1, on the reverse strand, counting down.
GGTGGAAATTGGAAATGCTTTGCATAGTTGCCACGGGAAATTCGCCCCCAACTAGTTCGTGGACGATACGCTCCGGTAACAATTTCCACGGATATTTGTTTTCGGTGGAACCGTGCAAGTTTCGAGTGGACTAATATTATTAATTTAATTTCATTCTGTGGTTAATGGAAAAAGAATACGAATACAAAGTTTAAGTATACAGTTTAACGCATTAATTGCCACTTATACAGAGTACTATGCTATGAAATATCTGTAGTCGAAATATAAATCAATGATAGATCAGTTAATTAAAAATTAATTAAATATATTGCTGTTTGTACAGTTATGATGAACGAATTAAAGTTTAAACAAAATTTTTCTTACGTTTTCGTGTCACGTTGAATGCCATGTTGTATTTAGCTTCAGTTTGAGGTTAGGTTAAATCAATTATCTAATGAAAACGCTTACGAAATACATTTTCGTGAGTTCATAATATTAAACCATCTACATCATTTATGTTCTTAATAGTCGTAAAGAAGTCTGATCATGTACATCAATTATCATTAGCAGTCAGATTTATGATTGTTTATTAAATTTTCAATCTATACCTCAGGTTTATCATTGTATATTATATTTTCAATCTATGTATATATTAGATAATTCTTATTGTATTACATTGTTTAAACTATAGTTATAATGTACTTGCTCTATCGAGATCCTTAAGGGTTAAGGACGAAGGGTCAATGAATTGCACGAAACATACAGAGGCAGTAATTTTTTATTTCTCACGAAAAAGTTAATTTATAACAGAGACAAAATCGGGAGTACAATAACCGATGCTAATTAAGTATCAAAAGTTTCCTATCAGAGATTCCCCGAATCACAGATTGCTCAGCAGCGTCTGAGAAATCATGCGCTGTCTTATGTATGCATAATGCCCTTGAAAGGTGTGGTTGTTCAGTGGGGTGAAACAGAGCGGGAACAGAAATGTGGCATGTTTCGGCGGTGATACTAATTCTTGCATGACACGACAGCTGCGAAGCGAAACGTTCGAGCGAGCTTGGTCTTGTCAGAAGACTAATTCTACTTCTGCAACTCCTGCGAATGTCGTAAATTCGACGTAGAATTATTTTCGATCGAAAAACGCGTCATGTGGGATCTCGTACAACTTCGAGAAGTTTTTAATCGATTGTAACGGATCCTCGATGCACAGTTTCGGATCCACATTGCGTGACGGTAGTAAAGCTACCGCGATGTTTAGTTTACCAATTCAATTGTCGGCAATTAATCAATAATCTCTATATTCGATATTTCGTTACGCTGTCAGCTTCAGTGGCGTAGCATCGAGTTAATAGCAAGCAACCGGTTTCGATGTTGGATTCGTCAGATAATGTTGGATCCACAGGTTCATACTACTGACGCATCAATATTAGTTTATTCTACTCGATGGAGCTCGTAGACGCGTCGGGCGATTTACGTTCCATACAAGAATGCAGATTTTTGGAAAGTTCTTACGAATAGTTTAGAGAAAATGCAAAAGTAACGAGAAGAGAACGTAGAACCACGGGGAACATAGTAGAAAACCAGTAAAAATTTAAGGGCAGTATAAAACTCGTGGAGGTAAAACTTCCGAAGATCCCAGATAGTCCAAAGTATTCGGTGTTCCCTTCATAACTAAAAATAGTAGATATCCATCGAGAAACCGTCAACTTATTTCCTTCCGGTTCTCCGAACGTAACAGTTTGCACTCTTTTGTCGAATTCGATTTCGAATATTAACCTTTGGATAAGAGATAGATTAATCGATCGTGTGAGGAGGTTCAACTTTACGGATTTATGAATGTCCACAATTTCCAAATGACAACCAACGATCTTAATTATTGTGTGTTGGGATGCATCGAGTAACAACGCGTGGTGATACCAATGCATCGGCGAACAATGCCTGGTGATATCACTGCATCGAGTAAGAACACGTGGTGGTACCAATGCATCGAGTAACAACGCGTTGTAATACTAATGCATCGAGTAACAACGCGTGGTGATACGACAAGTGGTAATCTAACATATAGCAATTCAACGTGTAGTAATCTAACACGTAGTAATCTAACGCGTAGTAAAGTAACGTGTAGTTATTTACCGCACAGTAAAGTATCGCGCAGTAACAAAAACTTGCAAAAGCACCAGAAATCCTAAAAAAGTAAAAATATAAAATCTGTGTAGATGAAACTTTCGACAATCCCAGATAGCCCACAGATTTCGGTGTTCCCATTAAAACCAAAAAAAAAAAAAAAAAAAATAGCCATCTACCCAGCTCGATTATAACAATTCGTATTCCGGCTGCTCAATTTCGCCCTAATAGCTTAAGCAGCTTTGGTAGCCTGTAATTATCATTTGAACTGTTCGCGGGCTTATCGGAGATCGAATCCGAGGCAGCATCCCGTAAGATCCGGATCAGCCGTGTCCTTAAATCCGACGCAATCCACGTAACCGAGAGTGCAATAGTCCCGTAGCGAATTCGGATGCAGGACGCGTCGTTCGGGGGTTGAGAGAAGAAAAAAAGCTTCAAGTTCGAACGTCTCGGAGGAAGCTCGAGGTTAGGTGCTTCTCTCGTATCGGCGGCGTATGTGCAGAAGGGGTAGGCGTGGCACACTGTGCTTGCCCGTTGGATGCTCGCGCGTGCACACACGTAGAGACGGACACACGCATGTGATATGGACGACTCTATGTTCTAAATAAAGATGCGCCGTTCGCGATGGAAAGAGATCATATGCAACGCGAGAGCGTGGCTGCAACAAAGACGAAATAACGGTTAGCAAATATGGGGAGGATAGGCGCAGAGAGAAATGAATGGGTAGAAGTACGATAAGAAGGACTGTGGAAGAGAGAGCAATGGTGATACTGATAAAGGAAGAGCTGAAATCGTGATCATAACCTGGAACGAGGGATGCTGTACACTGGGAAATGCATCTTCGCTAATGTTTCAGAAGGCGTTCTCGAATTTGGAGAAGTATTTATTTGCAGGAGCAAACTTTTTGAAAAAATAGAAATTTAAAAGTTGCCAAATTTTCGGGATTGTGTACGAATTCCTGATTTACAGAATTTTTACACTTCAAATTCCTAAATTATAAAACTCAAAATTTCCGATTCCAACATTGGCAAATTCGAATTTTCCAATTCCTAAATTATCAAACTTAAATTTTCCAATTCCAAAGTTACCAAATTCAGAATTTTCCAATTCCTAAATTACTAAACTCAAATTTTCAAATTCCCAAATTGCCAAATTCAAATTTTTCAGTTCCTAAATAACCAAACTCAAATGTTCAAATTCATAAATTATGAAATTCTCAAAATTTCAAGTTCCCAAACTTCTGATTCATCAAGTTCTCCATTTTCCAAATTTCCCAGCTCCTGAACCTTGTCCCCAAGCTCCCAAATCCCTACAATCCAAATTCTTGACTTTTCAAACATCCGATCCTCCAAATTCTGAAACTCTGAAACTCTCTCATCCCCAAATTGTTACATCTTCGAGTTCTCAAAAATTGATAGGTCTCGCGATCTCTCAAATCCTCATATTCTCAAACTTACGCAACCTTCAAACACCTGAATTTCCTCGTTTCAAAATTCTCAAACGTTCATTCCCTGAGATCCTCACCTCCGTAACTTTCACGCGTTCGAACCGTAGGGTTCGGCAACCTCCCCCTCTCCCGAAATTCGCGAGTCCGCGAACCGTAGATCTCAGATATTTGTTGCGTGAAAATTGAAAATAAGTGGGTGTTCGTTCGTGAGACGAACAGACAAGAGGATTTGGTTCGTGATGGGGCGAAAAGAGACGAAGTGATCGCGAGTTTAGCGGCGGGGGTGGGGGGTTCGGTTGAACGAGCGAGCGAGAGGGTGGGGGGTCGAAGGAGAGCGAGACAGCACAGTGGCTTCAGTCACCGCCCGATCCTCGGCGCGCACGGTTTTCGAGTGGGTGTTTTTCGCGCCGTTAGAATCCTCGATTAACGAGGTCGTTTAAAGAGTGACCCGCGTCATGGCCATCGTTTGTTCCTTGCCAGTATCCCAATAATAACCGTTCGAGTCTCCGTACAGTGAAATTACCAGAACTTGTTCGGTGTTTTCGCGTACAAGTCTATTCGTCCGACAATCGAGTGTTCGCGGTCGCAACTTGCAAGACAGTTACGTCGAAATGGCGTGAAAATCGAGGACGTCGTTGCGACGTATTCCATTGAATACGTATAGTGTTCGTGACGTGCGGGTATGTTGATACAGTGACAGCTATGGCATAGCCTAGAATTCTGACGTTTGTGCGAGTGCGGATCGATGCATCGATCGAGGAGATCGCGGCTGCGATCGATATTGTTCGAGCGACACTACGGATCTTGACTTTGATGCGTGCACGACCGGATACAGTGCGTGGACCGACAATTTTTCGACCGATACATTTGTCGACGAGTTCGTGAACGTGTTTCTACGCGATTTACACCGTTCTGCGGATTTCCTGATTTACTGCGACATGCAGAGACTGGAGAACCGGTACCGGACGTTCGACAGGATTTAGGTGAGTCCAGCTCGAACTTATATTGCCGGGTCACTTTGAACAAGCGGTGTTCGCTCGTGTTGCTGCTAATCTGTAATAATCTGAAATATTATAATAATAATTACTTATGCGCTCTTTTATCGTATTTGAACAAGCTTTCAACCCTCGGATCTGCGAAATTATTTAATTTCCGCGAAATTATTTCGTGATATTTCTGAGAGCAAAATTAAGGGCGTTTCGTACGCTGGAATGTAATATTTCAACGTATAATATAACATTACACAAAATGGAAGTAGAACAGGATACGAAGTTAAATCTCATTTGTACGGAGGTAAATTCTCATTGTTCGAGGTAGTTTTTATATAAATTCATTTTATTAGAGGAAGGTAATCCTTCGAGCTAACCGTGTGTAACGACTGTTAAAGTCGAGAATATGCATTAATATTACTGGGTTACGAATAATTAAATAAACTGTTGCTCCGACGGAAACGGGAAATATTTTCCGTTGGGAAATCTACTCTAATTTTGCGTTAAACCCTTTATTAGATTTCGACGCAGTTATTTCGTAACGTGACTTATACTATTATCTCCTTGTTCGAAAGTAATTGTTATCGAGGAGGGCTTGCAAATCCGCCGCAACGAGCTTCGAATATTCCAATTGTCGTAATGGTGTACGCGTTCCCTAATTTAATACAGACCACGCCATTCTGTAGTACAATTCTTGTAAGGGTACGTCCATTGTTATTGTTTGCTGAACGGAACAGACTTTCATTATCACTACCTCTTCTTTTAATGCTGTTCGACGTTTTCTCAACCTCGATTCTCGATCAATGTTCGCGTTCAAAATATTTATTCACTTATTTCTCATAAAAATTACGGCCTTATACGTAAGTGTTGTTGCTATAAAAAAGTTGTTGGTACACAGACAACTTAATGAATAACAAATAACTCAATAAATAATTTAATTAAAAACGATTAGGTGCATCACCGGTTGTGACATATGTACATATGCATTGCATCAGACACGCGCGTCTCTAATTGTATCGAATAATCATATAAAATATACAAGATATAATATTAGTCGCATTGTACAGATTGTCAAGATGTACGGGACGCATTGTTAGGTACATTGTATAGATTACCTACGACGCATACGGTGCGTCGTCAATTACATACAGCGCACAAATTGCAATGTCAATAGCATCGCATAGATAGGTTGCAATGTACAATGTATGTAGTTGGTTGTATCACACGTGTATCGTAGGATACACACGACGTATCATAAATTTATATTGAATAATTGACAAGGGGCACATAAGATGGGGCCTCGGTTGCATATAATACATGGCTCCAAACGCATAGGGTAGATCATTAGTTGTATTCTCCGAATAACACAGGACACATGCATGGAAACATTAATTGTATTAAATAATTACAGCGAGATACAATAGTTACATTATCCTCTGCTTTGCACAGACAGTTCATGGCGGACAGAATATGTCGTTGATTGCATTTACATGTACAGCTTAGAACGCAGATGGTGTCACTTGCATCGAACAATTAAGACAAGCAGTACAAGGTACCTCGTCAGTCGCATAAATAGTTTATAACGCGACGATTGTGCATCAGGGTATCTTAGGACGCAACCCGTGTGTCACCAATTGTATCTAAATAATTAAGACGAGCGTCGTCAGTTACATTGCATAAATCATTCAGAACGTAATAAGTGTGTAATGAGTTCTATTGAGGTGAGAGTAGCGGACGCACACGGTGCGTCGTCGATTGTGCCGAATAATTAAGATGGGACGCACAAGGTGCGTCACTCGAATTACACGTGTACCTAAGGTGCGTCGCTGGAGAGGAATGTACGTATTAATCCCGAACCGTAAAAGGAACGGGAAGCAAGCGAGAAAATGGGGAAGGTAGACAAAAGCGAGAAAACAAGGGTGGCAAACGTATCTGAAAGTGACGACGACCGTTCGAAGGAAGAACGCTATTTCGCTAATGGAAAGTCAGATCCACAAATCGGTGATACGGCCGTTTTCATTTCTTTGTGTTTTAAGATCGTTCAGGGAGCTTTTCGATTCGGGTCACCTCGAGCACATTCGGCCGGGATCGATATCGAACGAGGCGCGGAAAATTGAAATTGTTACCGATAGACACGTTATCGCGAACGACATTGGCGGCGTAAAGAATTTCCCTCGTCACTCCCGTGAATTTCCGCGGAAATCGCGAAACGGAGCTGGCTCGATTTCGATACGTCGTTGAAACAATCCCCCGTAGTGATCGACAATGGTAAAAGTTTTCGAGACAGGAGGTCACGTTGACGGTAACCGTTACTGAAACAATTTCAGGGCATAGTCGGTTCGCGTACTGTCTAATTACGTGCAAAGATTGCACAGTCGGGTATATAGGACATTAATTTATTACCGGTACTTACGAAATTGTGTAGGTTAGAATGATTGAAAAATCAACATTCTCGGCGGTGCAAACATCCGTAGGATTAACCCCTTGCCCTATAATAATGAGCTACACACTTGACGCACTCGTAGTTCAAATGTGATAAACCTTGTTTGTATTTTTAATACAGTTGAATGTTCAACTTCATTCTAATTGCCATTTGCATAGTCGAGGATCACTAAGTGCAAAACAGTGTGGACATTCGAACTTTATTGAGTAACCTTAATGTTGTAGGAATTAATAGTTCGTTGTGTCTGACGCACTTGCTGAATAAATTGTAGCACAAGGGGTTAACCTTTTTACGATTCAATTTCTAATTGCCATCCGTTCACCAATGATCGTCATATCGAAAATATCCCTACATTTGACCAATCTTTGTCTGTCTTAACATTACCACGATAATTAAATCGCTCTGTCATATTCTTACAGTACTGTTTTCCAAACGTATTTGATCCCTCCTTTCGCGACTTCTAGATGCCCCACGTAATTCAATACTGTTGTAGTATCGGACATTTAACGAGGGTATCATTTACTCGTTCTTTAACCCTTTCTCTTCGAGCGTCGTTAATAGACGACATCCACGAGATGATAAATGCCTATATTATCTATAATTTTGTAAGTCTTATCATATTAAAAATACTTGACGTATTCGAGCAACAATTGTATTCAGCACAGTTGTTATTTAAGACTCAGGAAAACGAAAGGATTAATGCGACTTGGAAACGTGTCATACAGTTAAAAATTGTGAACGATCGGAGAAAACTTGTTTGACGAATGATCTCTGATCATCTTATGAAATCGGAAGATAAATATAAACGTCGAATAAAGCGTAGTTTTAAAGAGTTCGTCTTGTAGCGAAATGCATGTGCTCAATATCCAAAATAAACGTCGGCTATTTTCCAACCCCCGTGAGAACGATACGAAAGCTCTAATTAGCGAATCAAATGCGAACAGATCAAAGCCTAGTGACTCGGGTGTATACGCGCTCTCAGTGAAGTAAGTTTGACTAAAAGCCACTTGACCCATTTTTCTGCGTCGACGAAACAACGACTGGTTCGGTAAACTTTGAAAAAAAAAAAAAAAAAAAAAAAGAGAAAACACTTTTCTCCGTGTAAACACTTTTCCGGATTCTAATGTCACCGCGACCAGACTCGTTGCTGTTCGAGTGTTTCGTAGAGGAGACACCGTGCGTGTCTGTGTGTCTCGCTGCTATCGATTGTAAACATCGAAGTCGAGCCTCACGATTCGATTTAAGAAGTGTTTTTGCGCATCCGACGAAAATCCCGTGAAAGAACAAACTCGAGACGTTGCCGGAATGCGGACTTTGCGAGAGAAGCAAAAATAACCCCGAGAGAAACTCGGAGAATATTATTAAAAATATTCCTCTCTGGATTTCGATTCCGCCGTGTCTTTATTCGATAGAATATGGAAAACTGCGCGATCCTTTTATTTTTATTCGACGGATCGTGCACGGTATCGATGGGAACGCGTAAAGGCTGGAAAGGCGATAAGATCCTTTTTCGCACGAATTTTCTTGTCCTTTTTTCATTTTGGAAAAACGGTTCGCGAACGAATCTCGTTACAGAGTGTTCGCACTTCAGTTAATATTTATTGCCTCCAACAATAACGATCCGAAATCGAGAGAAACTCCGTTCCGTACCGTTTCATTAACTGAGAAATTCACTTTGTAACAATTTCGTTTTATTAACCGAGATATCGTCGGGAATACCGCTCGATTTTGTATGGGCGTCGTTATTCGCGACAAGCGAAATTCGTTAATTAAAAATGTATACAAACGCGTCGCTGTCAGATGAGGTTTTAAGAATCGATACTCCACAAATGATATGCTTGTATAGAATATCTGATTTCGTGATTTCAATTTATTTGTTCGCGAAAAAGTTTCGCGCCCGCTTAAATTAATGATCAAACTGAGGAAGCACCGGTTTTTACGAACGAGATCGTAGAATATTATGGCGGACCGATAAGGAGAACGTAGGAGCTGATATTTGCTTTCAATTTATCAAAATTAACATTGCACTCATAAATTAAACCTTATCACAATATCGTGGTTCGCCATCGTACTTCTCTTGGATCGTATACATAATTAAGATAAATAAGTTGATTGAATATATATTTTTTCATTTATTTACAACTTGTAATAACTCAAAAATGCATTTGTTACCTACCCTGTACTATCGTAATACATTTAATATAAAACCCACATCTTGATCAATTTTGCAAATTAACCCTCTTAGTGCCACCGAAATCTATTTTTTAAAAAATAGTATGAAGTTACTATTTTATATATGAATGCAATGCTTTTTTATTTTACTAAAAATTAATTAATCGTTGTTTGTGATATTCCAATACATCGCATAGAGGCTAAATGCAAAAAATTAAAAAATTGATAACCAAAATTTTACCGACGCGTGAACGCATACACGTAAAAAACATATCAAGTTCTAAGACTTATAAAATCACTCATACTACATACTCAAAATAAAAAAAGTACTTTAACGATAAAGTACAGAATACACTCTTTCAAATGATACCAAAACTATTTACCGTCTATTACAAATGTATTAAGTTATTACGATTTTAATTATGGCATAAGAGGATGAATTAAACAGCCGGTAAAAGAAATTAAGGGGAGCGAAGGGTTAAAGGTGGCTCGTTCAAATCGCGAGAAAATAATATTGTGTTGGGATCCGATCGCTTTACGTTGCAATTTCAGAAATACTAGGCTGCGATTTCCGGCGACACAAGATGGCGTAACAATATCCTCGATAACGAGGGCTAGTTAGGGTATCGCGTGTATCTGGAGTTCACCTGCGTATATCGCGAACTTGCACGGTTGAGATCCGATTCTGTGGCAATCGCGTACAATTCCGTAGTTGCAGGTTGCAGTAACATCGTTCATAGCGTGATGTTATGAGTTTACACCGCGGTGGATACGCGGATTTCATGCAGACAAAGACACGTTCGAGCGAACGCTGATTAACGCTGTGTATACGTTGTGTTCAAACAAGGTGTCTATATCGTTGCACCGATAGTCGTTAAATTGCGATATCACTCGCTGAATTACACACGCTTTGTACATCCGTTGAAACCCAATCGCTTAACCGATTCACGTTCATTCGATACCGGCCGCAAGAATACTAAAATCTTAACCCTTTTTGCGCTCTCGCTGGTCATTGGATTTGATGCAACAATTTTAAACAAATTACTTTTAACTGTATTTATAACTTATAATTGTGCAGTATACGTTGGTAGTTTTAGTGTTAATTGTTCGGTGCTGCTCGTTTTTCGAACATTTAACTCGAACGGCGATTTTAACTAAACTCATGGTATCACACACGCGATGTTTGAATATAGCAAAATAGACAGTATCGGTGATTGACGATGAACAAATAATAATTTCAATAAAATTCATCAAACTTGCCTATCAGGAAGTTTTGCAGTTGCTTTATGTCAATAGTAAAAATGCTTTCAAGGCGCAATGGTATAATATTATTCTAACAATGGATGATATTAAAATTGAAGGTAGTATTACTGGATCCATATTGGAATACTACCTTGATTAAATCACTTGTTAGATAGACTCATAGTAATCAATAATTAACCCTTTAGGTACAGTCGAGCTGACAGCTTTATTGATATGATTAACGGTATCAGTGTTTGTGGTTCCACATTGTGCAATCTGTCATACATGCATTAGCGCAAATTAGTTATATGTTGTACGAGATACAACGTGACAGTACGTTTAAGATGCACGCACAGTACATCTTCATATTATAATAAATAACAAAGTAAGATTAGTTTGACGTAATGCTTTTGCACATTGATAATCTTGAATGCAACTCAGTGATTTCCATTTGGAACTATTATTGCAACAAAAATTCAATTTATTTATTATTTCAATTAAAGCTTGCGAAATGGTACCAGTATGAAAACTTCATACGAGATTATTTGCTGCAAACACTCTGCTACATAATGTTCCACGGTTCTTTATAAGTACTAAAGAAATATTCTTTCTACTTGCGAGATGAAATTGAGAACAGAACGGAGTGCATCTTTATACGACTTACAACGAATACAAAAATAAGATTACCTTGACGTAATGCATTTGCACATTATTAATCTTGAGTGCAACTCTGCATCTTTTGTTTGGAACTTTTATTTCCATTATACCTTGCGAAATGGCACGAGTCTGAAAATTTTATGCGGAATTGTTTGCAGCAAACATAAAGTTTGACGGTTCTTTATGAATACTAAAAAAATATTCTTCCTACCTGGTGAAGAAATTGGGAGCAATATGGGGTTCATATTCCTCGAACATGATCGCGGAATAACCCTTTGCACTTGAGAAGATTTTTGTTATTGGCAAATGGTATCTCGAAAGCTTTCCATCTGAAAAGTATAATCAACTTCTTGGAAATTATTATTTTCCATTATTAATTATCACGGTTTTGCTATATTTAAACATCACACATATTATTTAGATGTTGCTAAAAGATATTTATTAACCCCTTGACTTACAATATCGTCTTTCACGCGTGACGCAAATAATTGTTGAAATGCGACAAACCTGTTTCGTATTTTTATCGCGATCGAATAATTTTATGGAGGATAATTTTAATTACAAATAATCCACCAATGATCGCCAAATTGTAAACACCCGTAACAATTGAACATTCTTTGTAAGTCTTGAGACTAACCTGAGAACGATATCTAAATCGCGCTAGCTGACGCACCTGTCGACAAAATCATAAGTTAAGCGCTTAAAGTTGTTCCATTAGATCAAATGGCGAATGTGACACGTCGCTCGTGTGCAAAGAGCTAAAACGTGTAAGAATTCTCAAGTGGGAATATATTTCTGATCGAATAAAATTGACACGAAAAATAATATTGATCGCGAAATTGTACATCGAAAAGTCATTGATCCGTCGTGATAGCCGTTGTTACGTAAAGGATCAAGTTATAAAGAATCACTTCTGAAGAAAGCGAAAGCTCGGCTAACGAAAGTTGATATCCCGAGGTAAGTCACGCGTCACTCGAAAGCTCGTGTTGGCGAACGAATTGATTTATGGGTGCCGAATGTTGGCTGTTCGGACGCACCCATGAAGAGGGATTTCGTGTTCCCTGACGATAACAAAGCACGGTAGATCTCGTCTTTCATCATCCAGGATGGACAAGGAATCCGGACTCGCACGTACCGGAATTAAGCTGTATCGGGCAACGTAATAAAAAGTTTCCTCGATGCTCGTTATACGCGAAAACTTTCCCGTTACGTTGAAACATTTCGTTCGTGTACCTTTCTCATTTTTTCTTTTCTCTTTTCTTTTTTTCGCCGTCTCACGCTCTCTTTCGCAGAGTCGACCCAGCAGCGGAAAACGCGGGACGATGTTTCGACGGAAGTTTCGCCGATGACTTTTTCCCGGCTAATTAGATTAAAAGTAAAGCAAATCGCAAACGAACGGCCAGAAACAGTGGCCATCTTTCCTAAGAAACGGTCTTTGGTTATTTCTTCGCTTTTACGTTAGCCGTTTCGTCGACCTTTGACATTCACGCCGTCGGAACGACGCTTTGCCGATTTGCGTCCGCTTTCGGGTCCCCGCGAGAACTTTTTTCAAACGAATGATTACGCTCCCTTCACTATACACAAGACCTTCGTTACGCGAAATTTTTAGATTCGACCGTCGTTTCGCGCGTTGCGTTTCTCTCCCGCTCTTTCATTCTTCCGAATTCATTTTATCCTGGGAAAAATATTAAGTTGTACAATTTTTAAAGTTTCTTTATGCAGTGTTTTTTATTCATGACTTAACCCTTTGTGCTCGAGCGGCGACTTTCACACGAAATTTGATCGAATGTGACAATTTTTAGTAAATAACTCGTAACTATATTTGTGAAACACGTGATATTTGAACACGGTGAAACAGACAATAATACAAAAATAATAATTAGAAAGAAGTTGATCGAACTTTTTAACCAGATCATTTTACAGTCGCTATTTGTTAACATTAAAAACGATTTCACTTACAAATGATTAACTTCATGTTGTGTTCTTTGAGTGACTGGATTTATATCCATAAAGTGACTGCATTTCGTTAACCCTTTCGCTTCCATCGGTTTCACGGTAAATCCGCATAATCAATAATTCGTTTCTCAAATCCAAAAGGTATTTAGTGCTTGTATTTGATGAATCCATCAAAGTTTTGTCAAACTAATTTTCCATCTGAAATCATGTTTGCATTGGTGTGCACTAATTAGGTTGCAGAGTGTTCTTAACCGTTCGCAACAGCACTGTTTCAAAACGAGAAATAGTGCAATAAAGCGTCAATTGATTCGCGGATTGCAAGTTCTAAAGCGTCGCGCTAAACGGTAAGATGACTTATGGGTTACCTTGTACAAAGGATTTGCAGTGGACGACACATTTAATAGAAAATTTCCTGGATTTTCTCGAAAAGTACATCGTCGGGAGTATCGATTTTTCTGTCGTCGAAAGAACTCCGCAATCGAGCCACCGAGTTACACGTAGAAAATGAAAAGTCTTGTATAAAAATAAAAGGAAGTAGAACTAATGCCGTCGAATAAGGTCGTGTCCGGTGGTTATCGGTTGTCCGACACGGCTGTTTACGGCACCGATCAGTTTCGTTGTTATAAATCATTTAAATTCCATCGTATCGGATTAAAACGTCGAAATTAGCCGGTTGTGTCTCTGGCGGGCAGGTTTTAAAATCGCTGGTTGTCAAGCTTCCTCGAAAGTTTCGTCGATAACCAGATCAAAAGCTCGTTAACTATGGAAAACTCTTGACACGCCGATAATGTCGGGCGTGTTTCGATCGTCCCTTTCGTTTTTTTTTTCTTTTTTCGCCGTCGATTTTATTTTTGTTCGAAGGCTCGCTTAGGGCCGTGATTTCAAGTTTTCCCTCGGGATCACCGGGTAATTAAGGCTAACCAAACTCGCAAGTTTCGGCTGACTCTTTTGTCGGGAATAATGCACCCTGGGGACAGGGGACACTCTCGAATTGATCGACGAAGACGTACACGATTAACGAAAAAAGCGTACCGATCGTATTTAATGTTACGAAATAACTGGATCCGTTCGATTATTGTGCAATATTATTAGTGTTGAGCGAAACTGTGCTACTTTTTTTTTGGAATTGATATTTTAATTATAGCTTGCAAGTCATACGAGTCTGAAGATTTGATGCGCAATTCATTGTAACAAACCGTCTGCAACATAAAGTTCGATGGTTCTTTATAAATACTGAACAAAAGTTCTTCATATTTGTGAGAAGAAATTGAGAGCAAAACAGAGTTCATACTATTCCATCACGTGGAATTCCATTGCGGAGAATTCCAACGCGTGGAATACCAATATGTGAAATTCCAACTCATTGAATTCCAACATATCGAATTCCAACACTTGGAACTTCAACGCGTGAAATTCCAACTCACAGAGTTCCAACACGTGGAATTCCAACGTGCGAAATTCAAACTGATTGAATTCCAACAATTGAAATTCCAACTCATTGAATTTCAACACGTTGAACTCCAAGGTGTGAAATTCCAACGCGTGAAATACCAATATGTCAAATTCCAACAATTGAAATTTCAACGTGTAGAGTTATTTCGCGTCGAGTTCCGCTATATAGAACTCCAACGCGCTGAATTTCAATCGCATCGAGTTTTCGCGTTTAGAGTTTCAGTATTTCGAGTTCCCACACACTAAATTTCAATACTCCGAGTACCAACTTCGAGTTGAACACCCACTCGTTCAGTTCCATCCTATCATCGACATCGAACGTTCGATTATCAAAGCATTAAAAAATGAGATTCGATTATTAATGGACAAAAAATGTACCACTCTCATCGCCCCTAAAATTACGACTTAAGAAAATTGAAAAGTCCATGCCGTCTAACGTTATTCGTCGAACGAAATACCGAAGATGAAACTGTTCAACGTATGCGCGTAGCAAGTCGGCAAAGATTCGCGTAAAAACGTAATAAGCAAGTCGGAAATAAAAGCGTCTCGGCGATGGTTAAGGAAGCAAAAGTTTCGTAGGCTGAAAACCGTTAGCGGAGGCAGTACTCGTGGGTGCAGTGGCCGAGGAGCAAAAGACGGTGACGGAAACTGTAAAACGAAGGTCTAAGTAGCGTAGAGCAGCTTAAAGCTC
This sequence comes from Coelioxys conoideus, assembly GCA_947623535.1. Taxonomy (NCBI): domain Eukaryota; kingdom Metazoa; phylum Arthropoda; class Insecta; order Hymenoptera; family Megachilidae; genus Coelioxys; species Coelioxys conoideus. The sequence continues at coordinate 17,551,640 of OX392457.1, read as the reverse complement.
CCGCAGCCACATGTGCGGGTATTCCCGAGAAGCATGTGGCCGGGCTCGAGTAGTAATCCGGACTACCATTTGCAGCCACGAAAACTAAGTACGTGAAACGAATTATTATCGGACCACGGAACGAGCTTGAAGCCGCAGCCGAGTCGAGATTATCAGCCTCGGTGTTTGCCTCGCCTCTGAACTGTCTCTACGGGCTGATTCCTCTGAATTTAACCGGTTCCCTCGCCCCTATTTTTTTTCAACTCGACTCATTCGAAAGCCGCCGCGATTCTTCCACTCTCGAGACGACCTTCCGGCTAATTAATGCGCCCTACGATTTCACGATCGTCTCGTAGAAAATTTTACGCGAGCCACTTTTGTCGGAGATCTTGGAGTCTAGCTGGTTCTAGGATCATGCAGCGATTAGCAGGGTCGCTTAAGGGTTCCAATGTAAGGAGTTGTAATTTCTGCAGTTACGATGCGTGGAGTTTTTAATTATCGAGTTCTAATTAACGGAACTGCAATTTGATGACTTTAAATGGGTCTAGTTTTGGGGCGTTGAGTTCTGATATTTTAATATTCGTTGCGTTGAATTTTTATGCAAATTTTGGAACTTTGAATTCTGGCTGGCTGAGGTTCAATGCATGGAATTCCAACAGGTCGTCGAATTGCAACAGGTGGAATTCCAGCGCATGAACCTGAACACGTGGAATTCCAGATCGCGGAATTTCAACGCGTAGAGTTTCAATACGTGAAATTCCATTTTGATGTGGAAATCCATTTCATGAAATTTCATCACGAGGAGTTTCAATAGTGGAGGTTTCAACGTGTGGGGATCTGACATTTGGAATTCCAACATACGCAATTCCAAGTTGTAGAATTCCATCACTTGGAATACTATCATGTGGAATTCTATTCGACAGAATCCGATCACGGTGAATTCCAACGCTTGCAACTGCATCATAGGGAATTCCAGCTCCTGAAAATTCATGTAATGGAATTCCAAGTCGTTGAGTTTCAAGAACTGAATTCCACGAGGTGAATTTCCAATTCATTGAATTCCAACAAATGAAATTCCAATTCGTGGGGATCCAACATACGGAATTCCAACACGTGAAGTTCCAACTCATACTGATTCAACATGTAGAATTCCAACACGTGAAATTCCAACTCATTGTATTCTGACAAGTGAAATTCCAGCTCATTAAATTCTATCAAGTAAAATTCCCATAAATGAAATTCCAACTCACGGTATTTCAACATGTGGAATTCATTGAGTGGAACCCATTGAATTCCAGTAAGTAAAATTTCAACTGATGGTATATCAACATGTGGAATTTCAGAATCGAAAATTCTAACATTGCGTCTTAATATGTGAAATTCTAAGATATAGTATTTGAGCATGGAATTCGAAAATGCCGAGTATGAACTTGTCCAGTTCTGTTGCTAAAAATTTCAGTGCCACGAATTCCCTCACGCCTAACTTCAACACGTACAATTCCAATATGTCGAGATTCAAGGCGTGGAATTCCAATTTGTTCGAAGTTGCAGAATCCTCTGCACTCGAGTTCCATCTCCATTTCGTTCGTCGAATTTCACCGTGTTCGTGTAAACACCGGTAATCTCGTGCTTTTCGTCGTTCGCATACGAAAACGTATAAATCACGCATGCTTTTTCGCTGTTAAAACTATCAAAGTTGCAGTTCCCTCTGTTTGCGATCGCTATTCGGTACGCGCATTTTTGCCCGTTTCGTTCAATTAGCTTCCTCTTTCTCCATGCATGGAAAATTTCAGTTGCACGCTGTTTACTGTCTCTTGTCAATACATTAAATGAGACCACGTTTTTTTCGAGTGCAAAGAACTAACAAACTGTTGGAGGACGACAGAGTAAGTACTTCTAAATTCGAAGGTATAGCTGTAATTATGTATATTTACCAATTGCTACTTGAATATCACGGACGTATCGTTTATGACCGGCTAATTAGCACGGTATACCGGAAAGCGTCTAATTAGAATTTACAATTCCTCGGCACGTAAACTGGTAATAAAAATTGAATTGCATCGGTGTGTTCACGTATTAAACTCGCTGAAATTCTTACCCTTTCAACGTAACGGTGACCTAAATTAGTAATATTGTACTATATACTGTATTATACTAAATAATGAAGTACATACTACATTATATTAATGTTATATTCAATTATGTAGGATATACTGCATTATATTAGTATTATATTAAATACTGAAGTATATACTGTATTATATTAATATTATTTTTGATACTGTAGTATACACTGCATCATGTTTGTATTATATTTAATATTGTAGCATATACTGCATTATATTAGTGTTCTATTAAATATTGTAGTACTTGCAGCATCATATTAGTATCACATTAAACATTGTAGTATATACTGCCTTATATTAGTATCATATTAAATATTATAGTATATGCAGAATTATATTAGTATCATATTAAATATTGTAGTATATGCAGCATTATATTAGTATCGTATTAAATATCGCAGTATATGCTGGTACATAAACGATTCAGTGAATCATAAATAAAAATGGCGGCAGTAAAAGATAGTCGCGTGGGCGCGTATCGGGGTTAAAAACGATAAAATGTGCGTTCGAAGAAAAAAAGAGGAGGAAACAGGAAAAGTAGGAAAGGTGAAACGGAAAAGGGAGGATAAGCCGCGATGTCCAGTTGTATTGCCGGCGATAATTTGTATCGCTGTGAATTATGCATGACCCCGTGCGCGATAGATTATGCGTCGCGATGCCACCCCGTAAAACTCCCAAGAATATAATTTTACCGAGTGTCCCCGGCCATTATCGAACATTAATTATCCGCCGTTGTAATTTTATCGTATACGTGTCAGTAATACGGCCACCCGCGCTCCTATTATTGTTCCATTAACGATCCGCGGTTGAAACAACACGCGCTGGTAGAATCAAATTGGCTGATTTTAATACGGTGATACACTTCGGGATATTTACCGTTGCCGATGGATTTGCGATCGCACGCACTCTTTTCGCATGTTCGATGGAATTTTATGAACGCATGTAGGTGGCTAGCGTTTCTGGGGAATTCTCGCGAGGGTCATTTCTCATTGCTGCGTTTTGTATCGCTTGGTCTTTTCGCTATGGACAAACTTATTTAGGATTTTTTAGCAGAACCATTTGTAGACACAGTTTGCGATCTTTCAAGTTTTTAAATTTGTAAGCCTCCATGTTTGGGGACCAAGTTTTCACGTTCTTAGATTTCCGAGTTTCCACATTCACAAATTTCCAAATTTTCGGATTTTTTAATTCATCGAATCCCCAAATTTACGAACCTCTAAACCCTCGAATCCTCAAGTCTCCGAATCTCTAAATTTACAAATTCGTAAATTTCTGAATTTCTAAAACTTCGAATATCTAAATTGCGAATTTTTTAATTACCAAATTTCTATGTCTGCGAACTTTCAGATCCCCGAATCCTCAATATTCCGAATTTCTAGATTTCCCAGCTTCGACATCCCCAGGTTTCGAGATGCCCAAATCCTTATATTTCCAAATTTCTATTTTCCCCAATTTCCAAATTCCAGAATTTCTACACCCCCGAATATTCAAGTGCCCAAATTTTCACACCCCCAATCTCCAACCCCCCAAATTCCAAAGTCCCCAAATTACATAGTCTCAAAATCCCCAAATCCCTAAATCTCCAAATTCCCACATTTCCACATCCCCAAGTCCATAAACTCACAAATCTCCAAATCCCCGAATCCTTAACTACCCAAATTCCAAAGTACCAGAATCCGAAAATCCCCAAATCACGAAGTGTTAAAGCCCAAAAACTCCAAAATTGCAGCATTGTAAATTCACAAACGATCAAATTTCCAAGCCCCCAATCTACAGACCCCAAAATCCTCGAATCTCCATCCCCTAAAAAACGCCTTAGAAAAAGTTTTCAGTCTTTCTCTGTCCGTTTAATCTGCCTTCCTGCGAAATCCAACACGTGGCAACGCGTTCCTGGAACATTAATTCGACGTCTAGTGCAGTCTATTCGCGATAAAATTATTCACGGTGATTGTACTGTGTGGAAACAACGTAATATTTCGTTTTGCGGCGGTGGTTGAGTTCGCAGTGGCGCAACCAGACCAAAACGTTGCGGGAAAGTCAGTCGTCCGGGTCATGCTCGGGATTTATCGCCGCGTACTTCTTACCAACGAGCCGCACATTTTGAACGCGTGTGCGCCATCATTTCCCCTGTTCTTATAACGCCGCCAGACACCCTTTTGGCCGGTGCTTATAAGCGGTTTCTGCATCGATGAAGAATGCGAGAAGAAACATCTTCGAGAACTGCACATATGTACACATATCCTGGCCAACTTCTTTTACAGACGTTCCACGAGGTTGTTCACCTCTCGTTTCTTGCTCTTCGTTTCTTCCTCCATCGCGACAACGTAATAATTTAATTTCGTACGGGAACTCGACGAAATAATAAAATATTACTTAAAACGTTACTTGCGTCGAGAATATTGTAATCGTTAGGGGTAAAAAGAAATCTGTTTACTAAGTTGTTATATGAATTTTGTAAAAATATCTTTTTTAATGGTTTTTACTTTGTCTTTTAACTGCTTCGATACTAGCTGCGAAAGTGTTTGTACTTTCTAAATTAAGATAGATTAATTCATAAGGAAGAAAATGACGGACAAAACGGGAGAAAAATTTGCAATTACGTAGAGTGGTTGGAAGGTTTCTCTGATAATTTGTTACCGGGGTTATCTTCTACCAGGTTACTTTATTAAAAAGTCTCGTGAAAGCGAGAGTGTCAAAGACACTAATAATTTCCATAAAGCCTTATAATTGTCAAAATTCTCTCTTATGAAATCTCGGAAGAGCGACATCGACAAAGAATAGTTTCGTACAAACGTGTAACGGAGAATGAATTATAATTTTACGGTCAAGTAGCATTTAAACTCGCCATAATGCAGGTACCGCCATGATACGCAACGAACAAACGAACGAAGCGTTTGCTCGAACGATCAAAATCTGGGTTCCATCGCCAGAAACGAACCAGACAATCTCTGTTCTCCGTTGAAATGTAACTCCTCTTTTCATTCGGCCGACACCGAAACATCGCGGAGTCATTCCAACAACGTACAAAACATCCCCCAAGATTATTCGCACGCAGGCCCACGAGGCATTTTTAATTTCTCACCGACCGCCATTAGATTTCGCGTTCGTCTTCCTAAACCTTCCACGCTGTCATTCATTCTCGTTCGTAATTATCTTGTGCCTTTTTCCACTCTCGTTTTCCCCATTCTTTTTTTTTCTCACACATTTTTCATATTCGCCGTTTTCATCTTTCTGTGTTGTGTTCGCCCTTTTAGTTACGTCGTTTAAGTATCTGTTCGATTATTCGAATCGCCGAAATCGGGATATAAATTTTTAATCGAACCTCGGTACACTTTAATGTGATTATTTGCATATTTAATTTCTCTAGAAATATCGATGGATATATGTGAATACAAATAGTAACGCTAATTGTGGATAAATCATTGATGAGATATATAGAATGCAATTAGGTAATTGGGACATAAACTTTCAATCAAGCTTTCTTCGATGCGCATTAGTGCCAGTATTTGGAATATAATTTTTCTAGAATTATGAATGTAATCGGTTGTCTCTAAATTCAACATCCAAGAGCCATATATGTGGATATGCACTTTCTTCCTCATATTCTTATCAATAATGATTTTCGACGCTTAAAATTCTCATACATTAGATTTTCAACGCACTAATTCTCAACACATGCGTTAGATTTCCCCCACATGGATCTCTCACATTTTTTTCGACGCATAAAATTACTATATCTTGAACTTTCGAAATCCTCACACATCGAATTTTCAAAGTGTATAATCGTCACGCGTTACATTATCAAATTACGAGATCCTCACCCGTTAAATTTCGACAAACAAAATGGCCACGCATCGAAGTTAGGATTTCGACGCGTAGAATATCGAAGCGTTGTTTCCCCGTCCGTCAGGTTTCGCGCAAACGTTCTCGGAAGTTTCAAAGCGAACAGTTTCGAACAGTTTCGAGGATCTATAAAATACCGGGCGTGGATAGAAATTTCGAATTGATAGCGAACGAAAGCATCGAGTTTCCGTTCGTCGGTTCATACGGTCAGTACATAAACTCGTTCGCTAACTTCGCGCATTACGCGGCTCGATTTATCAAAAGCAACGTCGAACACGGTTCATTTGCGATCTCCTTAGGTCCTATTCCCACCGGTGATATCCTTGTTACAATGCCACCGTCCAAGTTAAGGCCTGTTAGTTAAACCAGAAACTCCATTACGTAGTCGAACGGCGTTCGAATGGTGGATGGTTCGCATGGATAAAGCACGGAGACGACGTTTTTGCAGCTACCTCGTCGTCCAAATGAACAAGGTATCGTCAGCGACGGATTCTCATTTCCTTCGGCTTCCACCCATAATAATTCGGTGGAATTGTTGCGAAACGGTCTCGCACAAATATTGACCGTCTTCTTCGTCGCGCACGAGGGAAACGTATTTTCTCTCCGCCATCGTTGAACAATACTTACTTGCCTCTCTGCGGATGTCTCGCTACTTGTTATCTGCTCCGGCATTAACAAAAGGAACACCGGGAATCCCTTTCTCGTTTCTACCTCTCGCTAAAGTCCGTTGTCTGTCCTGTTAATGCCTCGCGGAAAACTTGCCTTTCATTTCCTCGCGTTGCATCGTGAATCGTCTCGTTTCCACTGCGCCAACTTTGATTTAATTCCGTTTGTGCCGCACGATTTCTTCGGTGTTTCCATCCCTTTGGCGTTGAGACACGCGTTATTCGCGCCAAACAACGTTTCCAAACTTTAATCGCGCCACGACCATTCTACGGTTGAATTGTTGTAAGATAAAAAGCTAACAATCCCACTGACTTGTTGGAGGAAAGATGTAACGAGTAAAAACGTAACGCGACGACTTTGCGAAATTCTATACTTGTATACAGGCCGGGGTAATAACTATGTACACTTTCTATGTCGTTTGTAATGATATGAAAAAATGTTATACACAATATAGAGGTGGCCATATGTGACACAAACATTTTCTACGTGGGTGGTTGCATACAGGAGATTTCAAGATCATCTAATTTTTTTAATGGAGTTTTATATTTTTTTTTTATTACAATTTTTTCTCTAGCTCCTCGTTTAAACATCAGTAGCCTCGGGGTTGTTTATGGCATGGACGTTTTGGTCATTTGTGTCGTATTCCGAGTTTTACTGCAAGTCAAATTGGAATTTCCCTACATTATGATATTGTGCAACGATGATATTATTATGAACACCTTTTCATTGTAAATTAAATATCGCTCCTAGAGCGTGTATCGTTGTCGCATTTCTCCTGGGTCGTGGAAATAATTCAGATAAATAGATGGGTTGAATATATTTCCATTTCTTTACTGCTTATAATAAATTGAAAATATATATTCTTTATTTCGGAATCATATTCCGCAACCGAGACACCATGCAAAGACATAAGCAAATTAGACGGACATGAGACTCTCTCTAGCAACCGCGAGGTAAAGCGATTCAGTGTAAAGTTTAAGTCTCCAGTTATATTACCGATCCACCCATCTAGATTTTACAAATTCTACAATACAAACCACGTGCAAACGATATCCGGCGGTATGAAGTATCGATGACGCGAAGTTGGAGGGTAAGTTGGAAAAGAGACAAGCGATATCGTGACACATCGACGAGAAGCTTAGTCGGTGGGATATCTGAATGCGTTAGGAGTGTACGTGACTCAACTAACATTAGTGTTATCAGGAGGACGTTCTGCCGGCAGGAGGAGCCGAAGTTGCTCGAACCTAAATCGTGTCGGGCCAACTGGAGATCAAGAGTTGACGCGAGCGGCGAACTTTGAAATCGGCTTGCATTAATACAACGAAGATAATACCGGTGTGCCCGGAGACGGAATTTCCTGGCTTCGCAGAAAATCGTGAGTTCACGCTCGAACGGAGTTATCGAATCGTCCCGTCGTGTCGTCGGGAAGATGTACGCTCGACGAACAGACCGAATCCTGTCTTGGGAAGATATACAGGATGTTCCACAAATACCGTTGGAGCCGGAAAGGGGTGGTAGGTGATGCCATTATGAACAACTTTTTCCTTTGCCAAAATATCGGATGAGGCTTCGTTTTTAAATTATTAAGGAAAAACACTGACCAATCATAATGCGAGAATTGCGCGCGCTCAGAGGCGGGAGCGTAGGCTCGAGTAACCGTTGAGCGTGAACAAGCATATGTGATCAGTCTATTGAATGTTTTTCCTTAACACTTTGACTGTTATGTTTCCCATATATGGGTGACACTCTAATTTCTACATAGTTTCACAGCTGTATTATCCAAAATTTGTTCAATATTCTAACTGAGAATACTCTCATTAGGAACTATGGAAAATAAATATAACAAAGTATCGTGAAAATATTTGGTGAGATTTGTTAAAAATGAAAATACTACCTCATGCAATTCTCAATTGCTCCGATGTGGCAGTCAACGTGTTAATAATTTAAAAATGGAGCCTTATCCGATATTTTGGCAAAGGAACAAGTTGGTCATAATTGCCCCACCTACCACCTCCTTCCGACAGTATTTGTGGGTCAACCTGTGTATCGAAATAACTCAGACGTTAAATACACGTTCGGCGAACCGTAACGGAAGCTTTCTTAATTTTCTGCACGAAACCCGATCGACGTAGTGATCCGTCGAGCTGCGGCGATACTTGGACGAACGACGAGCGATAGCTCGCTGAAATAATCGCTCGAACGACGTGATCGTACGGGAAGGAATTCGATGGAACGAAGTCGTTCGAACGAAATCGCCAGAACGAATCGCGCTCGATCAGTCATTCGGAAACTTTTCTCGACGCGCTTCGAAACGGCCAAGTAATTTCATGATAGTTTTATCGAGTTTCCCCCTGGGAAAATGCATCGGGAGTCGCGACAGAAAAAAAAAAGAGGACGAAAGATCCGATCCCGAAGTAACCGATTCGAGACCGGAGGATAATGGGGATCCAGTTTTAAATCGTCGGGTTAAAACGGAACCTCTGTTCGTTACGTGCCTCGGTTTATTTGTTATACGCGAAATTAATCCATCGCGCTCGAAAGGGTTTTCGTTATTGGCGCGAGATGTATCGAGAACTTTTTAACTGAGTGGTTCTATCACTTTTTTTTTGTAAATTATTATTATCGGGCCGTCCCAATTACAATTACATTCTATTAATATTTTAATATTGCAGCAGTGAATGGTTATGTCTAACGCGACTATCATATAAATCATAGTGGGGATCATAACAAACTAATTAATTTATTTCCCGTTTAATTGGAGAATTTGTCTATTTATACATGTAGTATGTATACACAATTGGCTGTTTATATATTCAGTATGTATAAGAGCGTATATATACTCATATGTACGTATATGTATTCATATGTGTATATGTATGTTCATACAAGTTAGCAACGCCAGAAGTGTCGTACAACAATATTCATTCTGTAGGTGTAGCACCTTGGTAAAAGTTATGTTAAGTGAATCGTTTATTATGTCATTTTAATAATTGTGTACGCATATTGTAAGTATTAACAATTAATTTTTGTACACGTGCAAATGCTGTATGTGTAAGTAGCCAATCATGTGTACATACCGTATGTATAAACAGCCACATCCGTAATTATAAAAGGTCGTCAATGTTTAACGTCAAATTGATTTATATAAACGCGCGAGTTCGTTCGACGAAATTATCGACTGGAAAACCGCTTAACTTACAATTCGCTTCGGAAAGTAAATGATTTTGCGAAACAAACGTTCCGGACACAGTTAGAATCGTTTAACGAGCGCGGATATCGAACCTGTAGCCATGAAACAGCAAATAGCAAACCGCCGTGCTTCCATGGCGAGCTAATTAAAATTCAACGAATGTAATTCGGCGAACGAGAGACGATTGGCTCATAAGCAAATTGCGTCCGTAGCAAACGGTCTCGTTAACGACGTTGCCGGTCGAATTCGTTCCGTTTCGCCTACCGTCGACGATCCACCTATCACAATCGTGTGTGTACATGGTTTTTCTGTATTTTTCTTGTTACGTTATCAGCGAACGGTAACGAGGGCAAAGTTGATCGAAACCAAACAGCCGTGCGGGAAAAGAAACGTATAACCTGTCTCGCAAACAATCGGCTGTGTTTGATGATGATTTTACGTTCGATTGACCGTGGATATTGGAACAAACGATGTATCAAATCGCAAACACAAATCGTTGTACGAAAATTTCCGGGTATCGTACTCTCGAGGGAAATGACGTTCGTGGACATAGTTCGCTTCGAATGCATCGAGACGTGCTTCGGGAAATAATCACATTGTTCGATTGAAAACTTTAATGGTGTGCAAGTCTCTTTGCAGCGTTGCCACTATTTTTTATGTTAACGAGATTTTTGACCCAGGTTGTTATATTACTGCGCGTTAGACTATTCATGCTAGATTACTACACGTTACATTGCTTCCCGTTCGATTACCACTCGTTAGATTACTGGACGTTTGATTATCACCCGTCAGATTACCTCGCGTTCGAAGACTGGACGCTCGATTAACACGCGTTGGATAGCTTCACATTTGATTACTACGCGTTGGATAGCTTCACATTTGATTACTACGCGTTGGATTGCATCACATTTAATTACTACGCGTCGAATTACCACGCACTGAACTATCACGCGTTAGACTTCCAATGCGTCGAATTACCAAGCACTGAACTATCACGCGTTAGAATTTCGATGCGTGGAATTACTACGCATTGAATTACCACGCGCTGAACTACCACGCGTTAGAATTTCAATGCGCCGAAGTACCACACGTTGAATTATCACGCGTTCAATTACCACGCGCTGAACTATCACGCGTTAAAGTTCCAATGCGTCGAATTACCACGTGTTCGAATTACCAAGCGCTGAACTATCACGCGTTAGAATTTCGATGCGTGGAATTACTACGCATTGAATTACCACGCGCTGAACTACCACGCGTTAGAATTTCAATGCGCCGAAGTACCACACGTTGAATTATCACGCGTTCAATTACCACGCGCTGAACTATCACGCGATAAAGTTCCAATGCGTTGAATTACCACGTGTTCGAATACCACGCGCTGAATTATCACGCGTTAAAGTTCCAATGCGTCGAATTACCACGTGTTCGATTACAACGCGTTGAACTCTCACGCGTTAGATTACCACGGGCTAAATTACCACGTGTTAGATTATAGTGCACTGGGTTATTAAGAGTTTAACTGTCATGTATCAAGTTAGTACTCCTAATATCAGCATGCGTTGTATTACCAATTCTTTCATTAAGTGTTATAGCACCGCGTACTATATCTCCTGGTATTGCACCGTCGCGCAATACATTGCTACCTGCTATATTTCCTCGCGCTATATTTCCCCATGCTATATCTCCTCAAGCTACAACCCCCGTGCAATATCTCCTCGTGCTATATCCATGACATCGCCACTGTATTCGAGTAACAGTTTACCTACGAATTGCATACTAAAACTTCGTGTGCAGGAAATGACATAAAATATTGCGAATTGATAAATGCTACCATGTGCATGTATCGTACGACGAATCCGAAGGAAATGTTACTCTGTTGGAACTGATTTCGAATGGAAATAGGAAAGCCAGTGTTCAAGTTACGCTATTGACAGTCGGTTTACACCGATTCCTGTTCCCTGTCTGCCATGGTTAGCCGAGTCGAGTATGCATAGTGGGCGTTCAAACACTGTCACTGACAGCTTCCTCTACGGTCATATCCATAATTAGATATTAATCCCGGCGTTGAATGACCCTTGTAGGTTCGATGTTAACTGTTTCGATAACTGCGCAACGTGTTAACATACAGGTTCTGCTTTAGGTGCTAATACTTTATTCGAAACTAAATTTACCTTCGCTGAACAATTTAATTTCTTCGAGGATACACGTACGTGGTCGTTTAACTAGGTCTTAAATTCATCGATGGGTGATCATATATTTTTGTTATAAATAATTCAATTTTTTTAAAACTTTGTATAAAGACATTTCACACGTGTCTTCATTCGTAATAAAAAAAAAATAATACAAAATCTTACATGCATCACTTGATTTCAACAAATTGTTTTTGTAAACATCAGAGGTATTTATTTACATAATTGTTACAGATTTCCGATTTACAAAATATAATTACACCAGAATATTCAGTTATTTATTTCTCTTATTAGTATTTTATTTATTTAAAATCTTCCTAAATGGGGTCTTAAATCGTAATAGTGTTCCGATAGAAACTCATAAGCAACTAAGATATGAACCTTCATTCAGAAATTTCGTTCATCATAATCTCATTCTGATATCTCAAAATATCCAACAAGTACCAAATACGACTTCGATTTGCAAACAAGTTATGGAATATGCGGTTTCTCCGTAAAATCGACGGGGACGAAAGGGTTAATCAACCAAGATACACAGTCATCGAAGAAAATTGAGTGGATATAATCGAAGATACTCGAACGATACGAAAAGAAAAACGATTTCTGGTAACACGAGTGTCCAATCCATAATACCGGTCCTTCAAAGACTCGATTCCCTTTGAGAGCTTGTTTCGACGCCTCGAGAGTGCAGCTCGTTTCAGTCGGAGCGTGAAATCGATAGAATCGAGCCGAAGTCGAAGATTCAGGGGTAGGACGGTCGCATTAATAACGCGTTTCCGCTCGGTCGGACGCTTGTATCGTGTGCTCGCGAGCTTTCGTCGCTTTTCCATTATCCAGTTACCGGTTATCCGCAGATCGGAAGTCGAGACCATCCACAGCATCGACGGGAGAACACCGGCAGCGTAATTGGAATGTTGCCTGCTCGTCGTTCGATGAAATAGTGAGATGAAAAAACGTCTTTCCGATTCTTTGATCGACGCGTGTTGAATTACCACGCGTCGAATTACCAGGCGTTGAATTACCAGGTGTTGAATTACGACTCGTTGAATTACCACGCGTTGCATTACCACGCATCGAATTACCACGCGTTGAATTACCACACGTTGAATTACCAGGCGTTGAATTACCACGCGTTGCATTACCACGCGTCGAATTACCACGCGTTGAATTGCCAGGTGTTGAATTACGACTCGTTGAATTACCACGCGTAGAATTACCACGCATCGAATTACCAGGCGTTGAATTACCAGGTGTTGAATTACGACTTGTTGAATTACCACGCGTTGCATTACCACGCGTCGAATTACCACGCGTTGAATTACCAGGTGTTGAATTACCACGCGTCGAATTACCACGCGTTGAATTACCACACGTTGAATTACCAGGTGTTGAATTACGACTCGTTGAATTACCACGCGTTGAATAGCCAGGTGTTGCATTGTGCATGTACCATATACGTATCATATTGTACTCCATGTGTCATATATGTCACATATGGCAACATATGTATCACATTGTACTTCATGTATCATGTACTATGTATCATGTACTATGTATCATGTACTATGTATCATGTACTATGTATCATGTACTATGTATCATGCATTATGTATCATGTATTATGCATCATGTATCATATATAATGTATCACGTTGTACTTATTATAATATACTATCATCACATTGTATTCATAATACAATATCAGTGTGTCACGTTGTATGTAATATACAAACTTATCCTACCTCAATGAGAATCTCAATCGCAAAGCGATTTAGCAAAAGTTTGCAAACTACGTTCGCGTCTGTCTTGTGTCGAGTGTAGCGTAGGAGAATGCGGTTGAATATAGCGAATGAAACACTCGACGGTTGTGTAACAACTGAAACAATCGCTTCCTAACGTAACGTTTTCCCCGCAAGGGACGTCGAGAGCAAATCGCGTTGATGCTTTCAGAGTGATGCGTGCGCCGTTTCAACGTTTGAACGCTCGCGAATTACAAGCATCCGTGTTCCCTGATAACGTATCATTCCGTTGCTCGGATTTTTGACGCTCGACTGCCCGATTAAGCATCGCAACGGCGAACAATGAAGCGGTTGCTGTCGGATCTGTGCGGTTGGCGTCGGTTAGCTCGTCGCGAGTTATGCGCTGCCTACGTGGACCATTCTTGGACAGAATCCAACCTCGGTGATCGCGACGGTTCGATATATCGTTCTGCGATTTCCGATTGTTCGGGATTCCATCATTCTAAGAGCGAACGATGGGGTTTATGGTCGATGTCACGGCGACCGTGTTCGCCATCGACAAAACTACATCTTAACAGTGTTAGATGCTGGTGGTTTCCCCAAAAATCGAGCTTTATAACAGTTTTGCATGCTTGTGCCTGTAAAATACAAGTTCTAACCCAAAGTACCACCCGAAGTACATGTCACTTTAATAATTGTGCGCTCATATTGTACGTATAAGTAGCTAATTGTGTACACGTACCGTATGTTATATTACGCTTGTTATATTTTACGTGAGGTCTACCTATCCCTGCACCATCGAACGAGGACTTCTTTGTTGAACAAGAAAAACCATGACGATTCCGACGGAAGCGAATTGAAAGACGAGGAAGAACCGCGTTGCAATTTCGGACGAGACAGAAATTCGTTTCCCACCACGAAACTCGCAACTCGCCTTCTTACACGACGTTCGTGCAAAAAGCATTTAGAGGAAACCCTAATTCTATTGTTCGCGGCATCGTGAAAAGTATTGGCTGAGAAATTGCGGCTAAAACCGATCTGGTCGTGTCAAACTCGACTAGCGAACCGGAAGTTCTTCCGATTCCATTGTTTACCGATCGCGAGACAGTAAATGAGCTTGCAAGGAGCTTGTAGAGAATCGGCGCGGTTCGAGTAATTGGATCCAGGGATAAGAAGTCGAACCGCGTTCGAGTACGAATCAAAATCACGGATATGATTGCAGGGTGGAAAACACCGGCCCGTTATGATTCCATTTATCGTCAAAAGCGCGAATTCCTCGATTTGAAATTCGGCAAAGTGGAATTCCACACTTCGAAATTCGGCAAAGTAGAATTCCTCGATTTAAAATTCGGCAAAGTGGAATTCCACGCTTTGAAATTCGGTAAAGTGGATTTCCACGATTTGAAATTCGGTAAAGTGGAATTCTTAGATTTGAAATTCGGTTAAGTGGAATTCCACGCTTTGAAATTCGGCAAAGTGGATTTCTACGCTTCGAAATTCGGTAAAGCGAAATTTCACGCTTCGAAATTCAGCAAAGTGGAATTCCACGCGTTGAAATTCGGAAAAGTGGAATTCCACGCTTTGAAATTCGGAAAAGTGAGATTCCACGCTGTGAAATTCGGCAATGTAGAATTCCACAATTTGAAATTCGGCAAAGTGGATTTCCACGATTTGAAATTCCGCAAAGTAGAGTTCTGCGATTTGAAATTCGGCAAAGTGGAATTCTACGGTTTGAAATTCCGCAAAGTAAAATTCGACGCTTTGAAATTCGGCAAAGTGGTATTCCACGATTTGGAATTCGGCAAAGTGGAATTCCACGATTTGCTTTGGCCCTGGGTATCGAAAAAAACACGGTAGTTAGCTGGATAAATACACGGAGACAGATTTCGCGGAACATGGTCGTTGTACCCGGTGAATTTCATTGTCGATTTCAAAGCGGGTTTACGCGAGCGTAGAATCAATAGCGCGAGGTGAGACTGCATCGGATCAAACTGCACGCGTTACCCTTTGAACTTTCGACAAATAGCCGGCAACCGCTGAACGGGATGGAAAAAAATACCTGTAGTTCGAGATCGAGCCTCGCAGGACCGCACTTCATCAACATTTTTCGTACCCGGAGGGTTACCCCTCGCTGAAATATTTTCTTTCTTCCGGTATCAGACTGTGATACATTTTGATCGATGGCACGATTTCGGGACAATCGAGATAGCATGTGGTGATTTTATGGGGTACAATATATGTGGGGATATTACTTGAGGAGATACGACGCTCACGAGGATGGATCGCGTGGTTGTATTTCAGGTGGATATTAGTACGCATAGTATTAGGTCGAGTCATAAGTAACTTCCTATTTAAACAAAACATCCGAGAGGAATCAGGTATCAAAAAAATATCGGATGCAACAGATACCTGCACCGATCGTCGCGAAGCAATAAAAGGAAATGCATTTTGTTGTAAACAAGCAAACAGTTGCGACTAGAAATAATTTGCGGTTCAATAGACGATCGGAGCGAACGAATTTTAATTAAGGCATGCGGAAAGCATGATAGCGAAGTGCACGAGTCTGCGTCCCGTGGAAATTGAACGGGCAGGAACGTCAAGATAAAAGTATTGGCCGGTGGGACAAAGGGGAAAAAAAAGCGAAACGCTAGATAAGATATTGATTTCCGCGGGAATTTTGCTCGTCCCCTCCGTTTTTTATCGAGTCCGCGAAATTTATTTGCGGTAATGTATTCCCGATCGCTGGATTCGCAATCGCGGACGGGCATATATCCTCCGGGAGTGACAAACCGTGGAAATTCGAAATCAGCGTGAACCGATCGTGAAAAGATGAGAACTTTTTCGGCAACGATTTGCGTTGCTTTCGTTTATGAAAAATCGATCGTTTCAGGAGAAATGATCTGTTTGCGTTCCGACGATGTTGCTCGTCGCGATGAGTGTATTTTTCGGTTGCGTCCATATTTAAATACCTTGAATCTAGAGTGAATCGAAGCGGACTCCGCTTTCGATAGCGATAAAGAAAAGATCGATCTCTGATCGTGATGATTCATTTGTGAATGGTGCCGTTTAACGGGGAGAAACGTCGATCATCCAGGCGAAATGATAGAAATTCGGTAAAATGGAATTCCACGCTTTGAAATTCGGCAAAGTGGAATTCCATGCTTTGAAATTCGGCAAAGTGGAATTCCACGCTTGAAATTTGGCAAAGTGAAATTCCACACTTTGATTTCGGCAAAGTGAAATTCCACGCTTTGATTTCGGCAAAGTGGAATTCCACGCTTTGAAATTCGGTAAAGTGGATTTCCACGATTTGAAATTCGGTAAAGTGGAATTCCACGATTTAAAATTTGGCAAAGTGGAATTCCACGATTTGAAATTCGGCAAAATGGAATTCCATGCTTTGAAATTCGGAAAAGTGGAATTCCCCGCTTTGAAATTCGGCAAATTGAAATTCCACGCTTTGATTTCGGCAAAGTGGAATTCCACGCTTTGAAATTCGGCAAAGTGGAATTCCACGCTTTGAAATTCGGTAAAGTGAAATTCCACGATTTGAAATTCGGTAAAGTTAAATACTTTGAATCGAAAGCGGATCTAAGCGGACTCCGCTTTCGATCGCGAAAAAGAAAAGATCGATCGGCGATTGCGGCGATTCATTTCCGCGAACGATAATTCGCGAGAATGGTGCCGTTTAACGAGCAAAAACGTCGATCATCCAGACGAAATGATAGAGTAATGAAGGCGAACAATCGTGGTGGCTGCTCTGTGATTAACAGGCCCGACCGATCGTTCGATCCGATGCCGTTCAATTCGCGAAATAATTTTTTTCACCGGCTCGCAATTATTCAATGCGACCGCTTTGAATCACCCTCGTCGAAATCGTTGTAATCGGTGTGGGTCAAATGAAAGATTCCCAACCCCGATTAAACGCGAAATCCGCTCGACTGCAGTTTCACGGTGCATACGAGATTCTCACCTCGTGGGGCGAATCGATCTTCGTCCTCGATGCCAAGTTGAGCCGTTTTCGTGATGTGCATCCGTGGAAAAGCTCGGAAACCGCTCGCCACCCCTGCGTTTATACAAATGTTTCGACCCCGTTGGCGAATCGATTTTCCATATTTCTCTTAATTTTATTACGCGATCTTTTACGGCTACTTTGCTCGTCTCTCGGCCAATTTTACATATTTTCGTTGGGTTGTCTTTTTTTTTTGGTAATTTTACACGTTCATTTACAGCAGTCATTTGGGCAATTTTGTAAATTTTGTTATTCTATTCTTTTGGGGAATTTTGCAAATACCTTTTGGGCAATTTTATAAATTTTTTGATACACTATTCTTTTAGGCAGTTTCGGAAGTTTTATTATGTAATTTCATTGCACTATCTTACGAATCTTTTTATGCGATTATTTGGAATTGTTTCGCAATTTTTGTTCCACAAGATTTGTTCGACAGATTTTGCACGATTTTTAGGCAGGAATTTAGCGAATTTTGTTAAACGACGTTTTAGACAATTTTACAAATACTCGTGTACGATTTTGGAGGAAATTTTGAACGTTTCATTAGACGATCATTAGAAACGCTGAAATTAAGTACCAGAATTTTAGATAGTTTTTAGATAATGAAGTTGTCACTTCGATCTGGTCACAAATTGGACGCATTAATCGAAACAGTTTTCCGTCATATAACGTAGATTACATTTTCGTGATTGAGATGGGGGATTTATATATTCACCCCCAAATAGTTTACTTTCGTCATTGTATCCGGGGTCGGACCGTACATTATTGAAAACGTATAATCGCGCGAAGACGAAGGATTTCGAGGCGACGGGAACCCCGAAGAATCGTCGACACATGTCGCGAACGAGCGAGAGAATTGAAATTTCACGGAAAATTTGATAGGCGCATAAGCGTCGTAAATTAGAGAATCGTCGAATGGAAGGCTCGGTCGTTGAACGGAACGGGGTAACACGTACCGGGGCAAAGAAGATTCCTTTGTATAGAAAACGATAGATCAAGCAGCGGGGACGCGTACCCGGCGCGATATATTTTCGCGAAAAGAAATTCGGAATTTTCGTTCGTCATATATTTCGTCGAATCTTGCCGGTGGACCGATCGTACGACAAAAAAAAAGGGATAAAAATTCGGTCAACCTTTTCGCCCCGAGTTATGGCCGCGTGCATGATTGCTCTGGCCCCCGCCACGAATTTATGGCTCATCGCCCGGCTGAAATAGAAATCGGTCGTCGACGCGAAACGTGTCTCGACACACTCGTTCGCTCGCGGACGTTTAATCGCGAACGGAGAAGCACGAAACGGCCGATAAGTCGCCGTAGACACGGCAATTGCCTCTTAGATTGTTGCAGCAGAGACAGTCATTACGTTAACGGCATCATAAACAGCGATTCAACGACGATACACTGTACCATTGTGTTTCCGTTGCCCTCTGCTTTAATAGACTCCCGAGACGTATAGACCTTGAACACCCTGATCTATGGCGCCTCATTTTTTTCCACTTATTTCGCCGACAGGAAATTAGTGTTGTATGGGATCACCCCGTTAAACTGCTTTTCAGGAAAATCTGATCGATGATCGTTAGCTCAATACGATCGTTTTTATGAATTATTTTAAATGATCTTTTCTTCGATTTTGACACATTTTGTTTCGTATGAAAACTATGGACACGGTCGAAGTTGTCTACAATGAGTAATAACGAGTACAATTTTGATCGAGATAATTGATGATCATCTTAGCAATTGATCGGGAGAATGACATTGATAAGGTATCGATGAATTCGGTTCTATGTATATATTCTATGTATATGTATGTGTACTGACATTTGTGTGAGTATGTGTATATTAGGATGTCCAATATGTATCTTTTATTTTTAATATGACATATAAATGCACTTCGAGGAATTGCATCAAGGAATTCATACTTGGACTCTATCTATTTTAAACGATAAATAATGTGTATTCTTTGAAGGAGCAAACGTAACGCGAAATTTTATAATTTCTGCCTCGCGATCTCTGAAAGGTGCATTACAAAAAACATAAAAGACTCGCACGACTCTGTGAAGTTGCGAGATAAAAATGGACCAGCGGATAAGGTAGTAGATTACAGCAGAAAAAGCACGGTTCCGGTGCCGAGAATTCCTTATTTTCCGCGAATACCTACAACTCGTAGCCAACATCCAAAATGGTAACATTGTTCGAGCTATAATGCCGTTCGAGTGGGAGTTACCGTAACCGGTTCCCGAAAATTATACCTTTCTTAGGGCAACGGCGACAGAGTTCTAAAGACTTTCCGATAGTTGGCCCTTCCAGCTGCTCGAGAAGTTTCACGTAATTAGGGAACGGAAAATCGTGGCTAGATGGGAATGTTTATTGCTCATGCAGGTGGACCAAATCGAACGCCATTAACCAGTTAGAGTATACTCGTCATGCAAAAAATTTAGTTACCATTGGTTTTCTCAATTGTAATTTTCGCAAAAGTTATTTAAACTTTAAACTAAGATGTTCAGTACATTTGGAAGCCAAGACGGAGAGAAACGAACAAATAAAATGTATAAATAATTTGTGAAGAAAGAAAGATGTTATATTTTGGCAATTTTTGGTATTTTGTACGGAGTATTAGACAGCACATAATGCAACAAATACTATGGTGTAGCGGGTTTTTGGTAATCACGTTACTGTATACTTTGCTAGCTGATCCTCGAAATAGTAAGATCGATTTAATCTAGTGTCCAGGTCAGTCGAAGAGCGGAGAGATTCGATTTTATAACAAATTTCGCGAGGATCGAAGATAATGTGTGCAGTGACATTTTTGCCTTAAACGGGCAAAAATTGTTGGTAACACTCGAACGAAGCCTTATCTTAAGTAAGGAAAGTAACGACGCGTGGAAATGGCACGTTGTAACGATAAAACTAGACGTTCCAGGTTGAGATTTCGTGCGACCCACGAGTCGATGTTGAAGAAAACGGAATGACTATCAGTGAAAATGTTACGATAGCAGCGATCTTTAGGTACGTGTGTGCATAATGATATAGAGATTTGCGGGAGTTTTGACGGAGTGGGTGGTCGTTCGTGGATATCGGTTCGAAGTTCGAGACGAATTACGGGTACGTGGACGGACAACTTTGATCACAAAATTTAAGGCCGAGACGCGGTGATTTAGTTACGAATTGCGATACATAGAAATCGAGAAATTGAAACATTCGATGTGCTTGACTTTTATGCGATGGAATTCGGTAGAATGGAATTCAAATTGATGGAATTTGGTATAAATGAATGTAACGCGATGGAAATCGATACGATAGCATTTGTTGCGACGGAATTCGGAATGGTGGAATTCCACGCTTTGAAATTCGGTAAGGTGGAATTCCACGATTTGAAATTCGGCAAAGTGGAATACCACGATTTGAAAGTCGGTAAAGTGGAATTTCGCGATTTCAAATTCGGCAAAGTGGAATTCCACGATTTGAATTCGGCAAAGGGAAATTCCACGCTTTGATTTCGGCAAAGTGGAATACCACGATTTGGAAGTCGGTAAAGTGGAATTTAGCGATTTGAAATTCGGCAAAGTGGAATTCCACGATTTGAAATTCGGCAAAGTGAAATTCCACGCTCTGAAATTCAGCGAAGTGAAATTCCACGATTTGAAATTCGGCAAAGTGGAATTCCAAGATTTGAAATTCGGCAAAATGGAATTCCACGATTTGAAATTCGGCAAAGTGGAATTCCAAGATTTGAAATTCGGCAAAGTGGAATTCCAAGATTTGAAATTCGGCAAAATGGAATTCCACGATTTTAAATTCGGCAAAGTGGAATTCCAAGATTTGAAATTCGGCAAAGTGGAATTCCAAGATTTGAAATTCGGTATGGTAGAATTCAACGCGCCGTAATACTTCATAGTGGAATTCCAATAGACGCTTGCGTGCAAAAAATGCCATAATTCAATGAAGACATAAATGTAGAACGACTTAATTATTCCAGAATTAGTATCACACGGCTGCGTTATGTCGCGGTTAAATAGCAAGCTTCGCAAGCGCACGTCGCTTTTCAGTTTACGAACTATGTATTGCAAAACAAGTTATGGTTGCGGCGATGCTTCGAATCTAGCCCGAATTTCTCATTGTGACTACGTAATTTGAAACTCGCGCGGTAATTAATCGTCTTTTGAAGTAACAATAAGATAACAACATTGTAGAAGGGTGGTGTTCCGCTCTGAACAATGTTGTAATGGTATACAACGTAAGCTTCTTGCGCGTGTAATTAGCATCCGCATATTGAGCCAACGCGTTGCGGAACTTCACGGTCGAATTGAAAATATTTGGACCGACGTAATTAGGGTGTGCGAGATGATCGCTGTACACTCGAAATTATTACGCATTTAATAGTAGAAGCGTAATTGAATACGGAATGTGTCTGAAACGAAATATTTTCAAGAGAAAAAATGTAGTTGTATACGCATTCTATATTATCTCAAATTAAAAAAATTTCGAAATTGTCAAATGTTTCAATTGACTGATTCTTATATTTACAAATATTCAAGTTATCCAGTTTTCATATCTTCAAATACTCGAATGGGGAATTCGAAAAAATTGGGGAAATTTTCATATTTTCAAATACTCAATTCCACAATTCTCAAATCTCCAAATTCTTACATTTCGAAATTTTTTAACCCCCAAATTCTCACATCCTCCAAACTTTCAAGACCCAAATTTTCAAACCCCCCAATTCTCAAGTTCCCAGATTTTCGAGTTCTCCAAATTCTCACGAATCCGAAATTTCAAGTTCTCCAAATTCTCACACCCCCCAAACCTTCAAGTCCCAAATTTTCAAGTTCCCAGATTCTTACATTTCCAAATTTCAAACCCCCAATTTCTGAATTCTCCAAATTGTCGAGTTCTCCAAATTCTCACATGCCCCAAATTTTCGAGCTCTCCAAATACTCACACCCCCCAAACTTTCAAGTCCCAAATTTTCTAACCCCCGAATTCTCAAGTTGCCAGATTCTTACATTTCCAAATTTCAAACCCCCAAATTCTGAAATTCCCAAATTTTCGAGTTCTCCAAATTCTCACATGCCCCAAATTTTCGAGCTCTCCAAATTCTCACATGCCCCAAACTTTCAAGTTCCAAATTTTCAAACTCCCAAATCCTAAACACCCCAGATTTTCGAGTACTCCAAATTCTCACGAATCGAAAATTTTCAAGTCCCCGTATCCAAGTGCCGGATCGACGATTGCACGCAATCGTGTCCGGATAGTAGGTACATCGTTTTGGCGTGTTGGCCGGAGCTTCGGAAAATATATTGCACTTTCGGGACGTGGTCAGCTGCAACTGTAATTTTGGTACAACATTTATCTCGTGAAAACACCATGGTTGAGATCTTTATTGAGTCGGATCGAAATATATCGGGTTTGAACGATACTGCGTAACAAAGCAACCCGTTGTATACAAACCGTGCACCCTGTTCGATCTTGTATCCGGTCGTGAAATAATTGGAATCGTTCTGCACAATGCCCGATTGATCGGACGCGAGCGGGTGAAAAAGCAGCTTTCTACGGTAAAAAACATTGTTCGAACCACCTTTGATACGCTGAGTTGATAAAGGTTTTTGTTCCCTCTTCCGCTGTTGACGATTTTTATGCTCGATCTCGAAACTCAACTTTTAATTGCTGAAAGCCGTGCGCGAGAACCTCAATCGATATCTCGAATTAATTTCTGTGGACCGAAAAAGTAAGCAGTTAATTGGAAAATCTTTATTATCATTATTCATATTCCTTTATTTACGGTCGAGGACCCTTTTGCACACACAGCAACACAGTATTTTATTTGATCGTATTGTACGGAACAATACATTTGTTGAATTCACTTGAGCTACATACATACATACATACATTGTATGATACAGAGAATTGTACATGCATAGCATACATATACAATCTAATTCATGTTTTCGTACAAGAATAACATGCAAACATAATTTGATACATGGTATCATACGTGCATTGCACGCATGCATATTCTAGTGCACGGTATCGTATATGTGTAGCATACATGCATAGTCTGACACACGTTTTCCATGAATAATATTATACACGCATAGCCTCATACATGGTATTGTATATGCATAGCATACATGCATAGCCTGATATATGATATCGAACATGCATAGTATACACATAGTCAAATATATAGTACCAAACATAGAACTGTTATTCAAAGAGAGTGAAGTAGTGAACATGCTACAATGATATATGTATCAAGATACTCGTTTTCTGGCAAGACATTGAAAACTCATCGTGTGAATGTATCTGCGTTCTTAAAAAAGAACATTGCACTCGTGGCATTTGCATGATCAAATTCTGGTTGTTACTCAAAATTTGTTTCATCAGAACCGCCCACCTTCTGCGGTCCTGTACACGCGCTGTTTTACATTGGAACAGATTGTAGAGCAGTAACCTCGGAACACGATACCGGCTTTATTTTCGATAGCTTTTAGCGAACGATGCAGAGTTGTTTGAAGTTCGCGAAGAGAAGACGGAATTCCACTTTGGTAGGAACGTCGCCAGGGAGGTGATCGATTCGCGAGCTTTTAAGATCGCGACACAATGAGAAACACGATGCCACGGAAGTAGGACGGTTTTAATCGGTAGATAGAAATCTAGGAAACCGCTTCTCCGTATTATGCTTGGTAAGCTCCCATTGTCTACGAAAGACATTTCCGTTTGGCCCTGGATGCATCCTCGAATCTCGCCATCCGGCATTGCTTTTCTCTTAAGCGTCCTTCTTACTATGACATCGGCCATTGTTCGATTCGCCGATCGTTCCCCGGAAAAATTCGTTAAATCACGAGGAAATTTTCGAAATCGTGCGTTCGCTCGCGTAAAATGCGATCGCAAACATTGACAGAGAGCATTGCCGAAACGAAAAAAATCTAAAATATAAACGAACATCGGAGGCAACAATTTGCTTTACATGTTGTGCAAATATTTCGCCGCGTCGAAAAACGGAACAACGCTCTGTGAAACTGGATTCCGCTGCAGGAACACCGTGCACGGTCAAATTATTATCGTCAGATGATATAAATCGTATATTGTATCACCGTGCCTCGAAAATCGTCGAGCTTCGGATTACTACGCGTCAGAAATTGCAATACGGTTGGTTTCCGCGCGTAAAAAATTACTGTGCGTCAAAATTGATATAAAATGTCTATACAGCGGTGAAAAACAGATACACAATGTCAAAAATTGACATTTGGCTGAGTTACTTTGAGTCAGAAAAATCTAGGAGTGAAAATTGTTACTCGTTAAAGTTGCTACGCGTGAACTTAGCCACTCATCATAATTGCTACACGTCAAATTTGTTATTCGTTAAAATTGCTACGCGTGAACTTAGTCACTCATCATAATTGCTAAACGTCAAATTCGTTACTCGTCAAAGTTGCTACACGTCAAATATGTTACTCGTCAAAGGTGCTACACGTCAAATTTGCTACATAACAAATTTACTGCACGTCAAATTTGCTACGCGTGAAATTCCTCTATGCATCAAAGTTGCCACACATCCAATTTTACTATGCGTCAAAGTTGCTACGCGTCAAAGTTGCTACACGTCCAATTTACTACGTGTCAAAATTGCCACATGTCCAATTTACTACAAGTCGAAGTTTCTACGCGGCAAAGTTGCTGCACATCAAATTTACTGCGCGACGAAGTTGCTACACATCGAATTTGCTGCGCGCCCAATTTTCTACGTATCAAAGTTGCTACGCGACAAAGTTACATGTAAAATTCATCACGCATCAAAGTTGCTACGTGCGAAATTCGTCGCTTAACAAAGTTTCTACGCGTGGATTTTGCCACGTACCAAAGTCTCTACGCTTCCAATTTACCAAGAACCAAAATGGCTACTGTAAAATTCACGACGCATCAAAGTTGCTACCCAACAAAAATTACAACGCCTTGAAAATTGTCATGTATCAAAGTTAAAACTACTCATCTGAAGCTACTTGTCAAAAACAGTCAAATTCACCGGGTTAAAGATGTTCACTGGTCAAAAATGCGACGCGTTCAACATCGCCTCGCGTCGCGTTACCGTGCGTTACATCGCCGCGTATATATCACCACAATTTCTCCACTTCCGTGTTTCCATCATTTTCGCAAAAAAAAAATCGAGACAGGGAAAGTTCGCGGGATTAACGTGTCGGTCGTATATTCGTCGACGGATCAGCGTGTTCCGCGGTTCGAAGATAAATGAAAGGTGGGCCGAGTCCGTGAACGCGGACGAGTTTAACGAAAAGACATTTCAATTTTGCTAAAAGCTTTCATCGATTCAGGGGGGTGGGGGCCACGCTTCATGGTGCGTTTAATATGCTCGCGATCGATTAAATAGCGCGACACGGTGTAATTTATGCGCGGCTTGCGGTCCATTGTGCGTTTTACGGAGCACCGGATACGCGAGACAGTTTCTATTTGTAGATCTGATTTTATCGAAATCATCGGATCGAACATGATAACGATAACCGACCGGGATATTCGGAATTCGGGCGTTTCGGGATTCAACGAGTATGGAAAGAGTGTCGTATATTCGCTGCATTATGCAAATTGGCTGTGTTCCGCGTAGAATTTATTTGTATTAGGTTGGTGCATATGAAATGTCGAATTTTTAAGAGATTTTAACTAATCACTAATTAACCTGTCAACTTAGTATGACGTAATATTCGTGGCGATATTTTTCGTCGTGAAAATTAACCATGATATGTCGAACGTAATATGCTTTATGTAGGTCTTGTCTATTAACACTTTGACATCTACATATGGGTGGCGCTTAAATTACCATGCGAATCAATCGTTTATATTATTAAGAATTTGATCAGTTAGCCAATTGGAAATACTCGGATTGAGTACTTGGATCTATGAACAATAAATAGAACAGTATACCGTGAACATATATTATGCTACCGATCATTTTCTCTCGAACAATATCCTCGATGGCGAACTTTGCGAGGTAAAAACTTGCGGAAACTTCCGGCCGAGCCGTACACACGCAGCTATGCACGCAATTTGAACTTCGTAACCTTAAATTCCGAAGTTCCGCGTTCCAATTTAGTAATTTTGAATGCAGGATTCGTCAACTTCAATTTAGCGGCTTGTATACTGTAACTTTGTGACCATAAATTGCGAGTTTCAATTTCATAATTTTCGCTCTGCGTCAGTTTCGATTTAGCGGCTGCGAAATTTCGACTTTCTAACCTTAATATCGCGGGTTCACGGCTTCACTTTGCAAGAACTTTGCTAGTTCTTTATCCGACGTTGTTTTGGACCTGGTAACTTTCGTATCGCGATGTTATATGTTCTCCACACGCGATAGCCAATTAAATTTTGTTTTTTTAAACGGCTTTTCCGAAATACCTGTCATATGATGCTAAATAAATTCAACACAATAACAAGTGGTCTAATATATCTACTACGTATGTAGATACGTAGCAAGTATACAAATGTAAAAATTTTCATAATCAATTATAAAAATCTTTTT
Organism: Coelioxys conoideus; assembly: GCA_947623535.1. NCBI lineage: Eukaryota > Metazoa > Arthropoda > Insecta > Hymenoptera > Megachilidae > Coelioxys > Coelioxys conoideus. The sequence goes on along the minus strand of OX392457.1, from coordinate 17,524,369 downwards.
ATTTTAAACGACACATAATTTTAACATTGATGTTTTAAAACAAAGTTTATAATTTTTATTTTTGCTTTAAGGGTACAAATTAACTGGGTTCGACGTATATACACGTCAATCAAAGACTTCATTTCGATGCTATTAAAATTAATAAATTATTAATTGTTCATCGAATAAAAGTGAAACTTTTCCTAATTTTTTTCTGCTCTTTCCATATAATTTATAATAGGAGCATTTGTCCTGCGTTCGTCGTTTGTTGATTTTAATAATTTTAATATGTTTATTATCGAAATTAAATTCCGCGGTTAACTGATCGAGGATTTATGGTACACCCTAACGCGACAAATCTCACTCGAAAAAGAGGCGAATATGTTTCGATGCATGCAATTCGTATACGTATGAGCGTGCACGTGCAGGAGGGAACCGCGATAGCTACATTTACGTTACGGTGACGTTACGTTCATAATAAGAAACACGTTCTTTTCATCCATCAAGCCAACCTCGATCGGTTGGAAATTTTTTCGTTGTTCGACTACGAATAGCAGCAGATACGGGATCCCGGGAATTGCTTCGACCAGAATGTAGTATCCGGGGGATGACTTTGACCGAGCAGCTCGAAACCCGTCGATCGAACCCGATGAAACGAGTACCCGCCAGCGATCGAACCCGGATCGATGGAGTTTGCTTCAGTCGATAGACCTCTAGCTACTAATCCTCAAATATATATTAATTCTCAAATTCTAAAATTCTTACATTTCCAAATTTCACCCCCACCTCCCATCCCCCAATCCTAAACAACCCAGATCCTGAAACCCTCAAATTTGCAAGTTCTCCAAATTCTCATACCCCGAAATTTTGAAGTTTCCACACACGTAACTCTTCAAGTCCACCAAAATCCATCGAAAACCTAGTCGATGCTCTTCAATGGCGTTCAGTACTGTGCGTACAATCATCCAGGATCGAAAGAAGTGAAAATCGTCACATAAACTCCTTACTAACCATAACCATAATTGTCTGGTCAGAAAGTCGGTACACTGGTTCGAAGGCGAGTGTACATATCTAGCTTTCATCGGATAATTCGTGCGTAGTCCTCCGGCATCGGTATCGTGCGACGTTCAATTTTCGTGAATCCCGCGGCTATGGTGGCTCGGATGTTTGGTCTACCGCACGCCAAAAACGTTTCCGCTCGCTCGACGTTCCGAAACGGACACAGTTTATGAAACGCGGTACGTTCGGCCACGACGGGCCACCTCCTTTGACGTTTCCGCGTAACGTATGGCCTCTCGGGTTCACGCTCCAGCCATTTTCCCGGAGGATAATCGCGAACGGTAACGTTTCTCGTTCGGTGAAGTCGCGCGTCCCGAAAGAAGTCGCTCGCTTGCGACCTCGGACGTATAAAGTCGTCTCTCTTTCGTGTGCGCTCCACGTGGATTCGCCGTCGCGAAATTATTCACCGTGCAGTCGTTAGATCTCGCGCACGATCTCGTCCCTTGTTATCCGTCGGATACGCGCGAGCACAGGGAATAACGAAAAGGATATGGGATCCGCGAAAGCCATCTTTTATTTCACGAACGGCTCCCGAGGATCCTTATGCACGCTTTCAGACCACTTTAGCTACCGCTGTTATTATACTCGATACTCGCTTCGGCCACCAAAGCGTTCTTCCTCCTTCTTCCTTAAACCCTCTCAACCATAGCCCTTGCGAGCTACGAACCCTCTATAGCAGCAATAAACTCATGGAGCCACTACGAACTCCGCCGATGTCTTCAAAATCACAGTTTTACCTATATTTATTGAATGCAATAGTTTTTTCGCTTTTCGCTATTCTTAGAAATATGTTTTCTCAATGTCAAGACGCATCCTAATTTTATTGCTTTCTAAAGTCAAGGGTCTAAAGTAAGAGTCTTCCGACTCTTCGAGTTTCTAACGTCTGAAATTTTCAGCTTCCCGAATTTTGAACCGCACAAACGTCGATCGTTCCGAACAGCCCGCTCTGCAAACTCTAACACATAAATTTGAGTTCTCCGGGAATTCCCAACGCGTCGGTCCCGTCACGGCGCGGCTCATCCCGTCCATAAATGGCCGTCGGTTGTTCGTCGGTGTGGAAATTCTTGCGTGACCGATTCGCGGCTCGATACAATCCGAGATTTCGCGTATCTCGGATGTTTAGATCGGAGTCGTGCGCAAAATTTCGTCGGGGGATTCGATCGTCGCGTTCGTGTTCGGAAAACAAAGGACCCACGTTCCGGACACGGGCAACATTTAATTCCGTCGAACGTGTTCACGGAACACACGCCACGAAGTTTCCCCGTTTATGAATTCTCGGAAGCCGACGCGAAAACTTGAGGGTGGCTCGCATTCGCGACGAAATCCTCGTCGCTGGTCCCGCGAGGCTCGTTTCTCACCCTTTCGGAAACGGTCCACCCTTTTACCGTTAATCCCGCGGGCGCCACGACGACTGTTTTTCATTCGAAATCCCGCGACGGATAAAATACGTATTTATAGCCGATATCGAGAGGTGGTTGCACGGCGACTCGTATTTATGGAGCAACCTGCTCGCATCCGGAGCGCTCGTAAATCGATAACGCTTTACGCGATGTCGGTTTGATCATTTGAAAGGGAAAAGCTGGCACGATGTTGAGTTAGGTGCTGTCGATGTCGCGACTGGAAGGTCGGGATTTGATTAAAAAAGGGTCGGTATGCCCGAACGCATCTTCCTCGATTGAAATCGTTAATCCGCGTCTGGTTGATCTTCGGATTTCACGATTTGACGTTCACTGTCTTCGGCGTTTAGCAATCTTTCAGTTTTATGAATTCTCATACTTTCGTAATCGGCTTCGGTTACAATTTCGATCTTTTTTAATTTCACTTAAAACGAAACGAAATTTCCGTTTGGAACGAAATTTTTCCAGATTGCAAAATTCCCAGCCTAAAAAATGTTTGAACCTAAAAATGCGCGAATCCGAGTTTAAAAAAAAATCGGGAAGAGACGGGTTGTCTTCTTGATCAGAATTTTCCCTAGGGAATACCGGCAGGGCCGGTGGTGTACAAACCACTTTGGAGATTACGATCAAACGTAAAAGAAGGAATCCTCTTCCGATCTAGCCGGAATCACCTATTCCCTTTTGCATTACCTGTAATAGGATCTCAGCTACCGTTCGTTCGATAAAAATTTTCCAATTAAAACGCGTCAAACCGACACCGGTGCTTTTCTAAGAGGATTAAACGGATCCCGATGCATTCGCAAAGCCGGTTCTTCGGACACACAAAGACGGACAAACTCGTTAGGGTGTTTCGTGCTGGCGATAAAGCGGGAGGAAAAACAGGACTCCTTCGTTCGACGGTGGTCCAAGTTTTCTGAGGCGGTTAACTAAACAGTTTGCGAAAGGCGAGTGTTCTCTTTCGTCTTGTTCGATACCATTTAACCGGTAAATGATTACTCTTGTCATTACTCGACATTCGAAACCAACGAGGTTCGATTAGCCTGCAGTTTCCTGAAGGGTTGAACTCTTACGAAGTTCAAGCACGTTTGTTCAAAATGTTGGTTGCAAATATTTCCTCAGCTTCGATCAAGTATAAAGAACATTCGAAGCTGATACTATTGTCGGTGTTGATTTCGTTTTTTATCCATTTGATTTGTATACCTGTCGATTTTGATATTCTCGTCCAATTACAGAGTAGAAAATTTTGAAACAAAAAATTGCATTCTCGCATAAAAATCATACTTTATCTGTAAGATATAATACTCATATTTTATCTGCAAAGTAAGATGCTCATATTTTATATGCAAAATACAATACTCATATTTTATCTGCAAAGTAGATGCTTATATTTTATCTGCAGAGGTATAATATTCATGTTTTACCTGCAAAGTAAGATGCTTATATATTATCTGCAAACTAAGATGCTCATATTTTATCTGTAAAGTATAAGACTCATTTTTGATCAGCAAAGTAAGATGCTCACATTTATCGGCAAAGTATGAGACTCATATTTTATCTGCAATGTATAATACTCATATTTTATCTGTAGAGTATAGATACTTATATGTTATTTCTCATAAAAGATATTTGGTATATTTCCTCAACAATTCCATCATCTGATTTATGGTGTCTTACGCGCGTCAAACTACCTCAAGATGGTTAAATACCTTAAATCTGAATTTTACCACAAAATATAATAGAAACATCGTGCGAAAGAGTGTAGAATCTGAACGAAATCGCGCAATTCGGTGAGAAAATGCGGCACGCCGTTGAAAATCCGCGAACGTCGGACGTTTTTCGTGAAAATACGCGTTATCGACAGGTTCTTCCGGCAGCCGGAAATCCGTCCAAGTAACCAAGGGAATTTCCATGAAACGCGCAACCATTAACGAGCCCCGTCGACGCGCAGCGTTTCCAAAATGTCAGAACCGCTCATGCTTGTCAGACGTAATCGCGGTCTCGCCGGCAGCGAACAAAGGAGCACTTAATCTTACATCGCTCGGGTTTGAATTGATTTTCCGCGGGGCTGGAAACGCGGACTCTTAATGGACGTACATTAATTTTCGAGTTCCCTTTCAGCTGTCCGTCAACAACTGTCGCGTTGCATCGCGTCAAAATATTTGCTCGTCCTCGCGAACGTGCATACACTGCCGCTCAAATGTATGTGGACAGCTACCATGTTCGTGGAATGCGTGATATATAATGTATATTTTTATTAACAAGTAGTACCACTAATTAAACAAACAACTTCACGCTTATACGCGACAAGGACCCGAATCACACCTCCGCAATATGTAGAAATTATTTAAGACAATTACGAGGGAACTGTGAATTGAAAACAATGACATCGCTGGCTCAATCATTTGATTTAAATCCCATAGGAAAACAGTGTTTCAAAACCAAAGAACATTCGTAGGAGATCTTGGAATCTGTGTGGAACATTATTGATACTGAAATAATGCAGCGACTAGCATGTAATTATTTTTTATCTTAATCGGTAAGATACTTCACGAATATGTTCGCCAACCATGTAGGAATTGAAATACCTGCTAGGTAATCAAATTTACCGAAGACATCATAACTTTTTTCGGTAGTTACAAGAATCAAGAAAGTGTCCACATATTTTTAAGCGGCAGTGTACATACACATTACGGTTATGGTATCGCGAGCGCACGCTCCATTGAAATTCGTGAGAATAATTTGGACGATCGTTACGATTCATCCAGGAAACGAGCAACCATCTTCCGCGAGTATCGCAAATCGATCGAAAATGAGAATAAAAAAAAGATCGGTGGAACAAGAGAAGTGATTCGTCGGTGAATCTCGACTTCGATATGTTTTACGCGTGTACATTTCTTTTATTCCACTGTTATTTCGCTATTCTTTTTTTAAACGGGTAGTCGATTCGATGGCGAAGACCCGTTTGCTATTCGACCAAGTCGCCTCTGGCTCGAAATTTCCGCCGTGCGCGAAATATTGCATGGTTTCATGGAAATTGAACTTTACTGGTGCACTACAATCTGTTTGATTGATTATGCGTATCGCTGGTATAATTGCGTTGATAGACTGTTAATATTTAATCAGGGATTTTGATATTCAATAGCAGCTCCAGGTACGTGGGCGAAATTAACGTCAGTCCGGGTTGAAATAGGGATTCGTGGAAAATGAAGGGAATGGATGGAAAGATTTGTAATTTTCCTTGATAGACTTGTTCAGTTCAACGCATTGCAATTTTAAATCTTGGTAACACAACAGATCATAATCGTAACACACGATAATTGAATACATTACACTAATAAAACTTGGTAGTACTACTGATGAAAATTTTCTATTGTATTAAATTTTGACTAATTTTGTTGTCTAATTGTATTAAATTTGTTAATACAATTTACAATTCTACGAATATAACAATGAACCGCATTACAGTAAAAGAACGTTGATATTAACACACGGTAATACGACACATAGGGATTCAACATTACTCTTGTCTCTCCCAAAAAACTCCTGCGATCTTCAAATCTCAAACAAAATTTGGAACAAGTATCTGCATGCAACTATTGTTCGAGTTTCAAATTTCGAACGTGTTGAAAAGGTGAAGGTACTCGTAACTTAACACTAAAACTACCAAAGGGGTCAAATGACCCTTCCACAAATTTGCTACTTTAAATGACAAAATTTGTTAAGCTGGTCTTCTTGACATTTATGTCAATTGTCATAAAAATACAGAATCTATAAATGTATTCATTTATGTTTCATCGTCTGTTCATTTATTTTTCAACTTCATTTTTAACTTAAAAATAATTGTGCTTTATACGTCGGTAGTTTTAGCGTTAAACCATTTAATTAGTACAACCAATGGTCGAGAACCGTGAGGTCCGGCGAGAGAATGACACTCAAAGAATCCTCGAGAAAGCGGGAACATACTTGCATGAAAATTTTCATTTGTACAGTAACCAGTCCAGTTTCGAGAGGAGCGTGTGTATTAGCGTTGGCCCCGCTTCCAAACGCAGTCGCGCGAGACGATCAAAGGGCTTGAAGGTTTTAATTGCTGCCGCTTTGAGAATTCTGGAGGATCAACGAAACCCTATTATGAGGCGAAACGAAAGGAAAAAGAGCGTTGACTGGCAAACGATTCGCTCGCGCGCTTTCACATTGCTCTTTTACGCTGTTTTCACCTGAGCTTCCAAGTGTAATCAAAGACGCGACAACTTCCGCGGACTCGATGGAATATCCTCGTCGCGATTACGTAGTTTCATACTACGCGCGTATTTTTCTTTTTTTTTTTTGGAGAGCACGGTTTTCTTTCATTTATAATTCCCGTAACGATGGACGAATGAATGAAAAGAGAGTTTGAATGGAGGATAAAGTTCGCGGAACTTTGTAGGGCACGGAAATTGTGAAGTAAATGAAGCGACCGGATAGTTTTCGCGGAAAACGCGGGAGCAACGACCGCGAAGCGGACGAATGGCGAAGTAACGAAAGTTTAGATCCATGGTATCATTTTTAGTATTTTGACAGTGTTAGAACTCTAACGCTGTGACCACCACATCATTCGCATATGGCTGACGACAAAATTTTCATGTGAATCAATCATCTATTTTATAAAAATTTGTTCACTTACCTAATTGGATACACTGGTATTAATTACTTGGACCTATGGATGATAAATTCGACATACTCCAGGTACAGAAAGGGATACTAGACAAGAGTCTATCTGTCAGTCTGTCAGTCTATTTGTCTATGAGTTTGCCAGTCAGTTTGCCTGTCAGTTTGTCTATCTGCTAGTTTGTCTGTTAATTAGTCAGTCAGTCATCTGTCTGCCTGTCTATCAGTGAGTCAGTCAGCCTGTCTATCAGTCAGTAAGTCTATCTATTTGTCTCTCTGTCTCTCTGTCTATCTGTCTATCTGCTTATCTGTCTATCTGTTAGTTAGTCAGTCAGTCAGTCCGTCTGTCTATCAGTCAGTCAGTCCATATATCTTCTATCAGTCTATTTGTTTGTCTCTCTATCTATCTATCTGTGTATCTGTCTATCCGTCAATGTGTCCAACTGAAACATCCTTGAAGAATTCACGAGTGTCTTTCTTCCTGCGTCTCCATTTTTTCTTGGTAATATTTGAAAGGGGAACACACTCTCTCTCTCTCGATAGCGTGCAATTAAAAAAATACGCCGACAAAGAAGCGTAATTGTTCTAAATTTCGTGGCGATCGCCGGCACGCGAGGGGAAGTTAATCAAAATGCGTGGCCACGTCGGTCCGCGTTGTTCGCCAGGAGCGTGCCTTTTTTTTCTCCCACCTCGGAAAATCCACGAAATGTACCGCTAAATCCAGTTTATTAAATTTGTGCTCGGCGACGCGGGGACACGTAACGAAAGTTAGAATTAATTAAAACCAATTTCGAGCTGTGGCAAAAGTTTAAATCATTAAGCTCGGCGAACGCAGCTGACGCGCTCCGGTGATAATCCCTTAAACACAATACGCGTTTATCTCATTCTGTTCTGTGTCGAAAAAATATGGCGATTACCGGGAGAAAGTACATTCGAAAAATTCCACTCAATTAACAGGAATATAGTTCGGTTACTGTTCTAAATCATTGGAATTTTGCGTTGCATTCAAATACATGCATCGATGATACGGATGTTGCGGTCACTACGTAATATTAGTGGTTGCAAGCAAAAACGAAGCGATACGCTAACGATCGATCGTGTCGACTATTTTCCCTGAAAATTGGCCGAATGTTCGAAGGCAATCGCGCACGCTGTAATCGCGCGTTCATTTCGAGCGGTTCGCGATCCGTTGAACCTGCTGTATTTAGCGAGCCAATCTGTAAATTGATGTAACCGGCTTACAACGGAATAATCGAATTCTGCGCACGGTTTACTAAAGTATTTAAATCAACAATTTGCACCGAACATCGTTGAGCTAGTCATGATGTTTGATAAGGACGCACTGAACATTTGCGGATACATACTTCGACCCTTTGTCGTGTCACATTTTCAGTTGTAACAACAAACGTTTTATAACTCTCGGATAATATGCGAATAACACGAACACTTGTTCGTGAAGGAAATTGTTAAACAAATTGGACACATATCATAAATTTATTTAATAAGTAGAATATAGTATTAAAAACTTGCAGCATTATATTGTCATCAGAAAAAAATTATTACACAGGAGAACAAAATATGTTCAATAATTTTGATCATAGTAGAACAGATTACTTTTGACAAAAAAAGATTGCATAATATTTTACTGTATATAACAAATATTTGACCGTATTCGAACGACATGTTACAAGAGGTTAAAAAAGTACATGAAAAAGTAAACGCACAATTTTGATAGTTGAAACTCGATGTTGCACACCGCGCAATAGAATCGTGCAACCGGAAGCGACGTATACGGACGTCGTAAATAAGCGACCGCGATCGGATTCGCGGGATAAAAAAGAAACGAGGTATATGTGCGGCGTGGAGGAAACGATTTGGCCATAAAATGGCTGCTCATAAATAAAGAACGCGACAGATGTGCGTAGACGTACGTCCGTGTTTCGATGGGGCGACGAAACTTACACGGAGGGTGTCAAATCAAACATCGGGGTGCTCCCGGGACCCGTAAATCTCGTAAGATCTTTCCAGCTGTGCATTCCATGGAATATTACGTTTTTATAGGCGGGCCGTATCACCGGCACGCATAAACAGTCTTGCAGATTGCTACAGATGGAGTCGCGGATTTTCACGACAGTTTTATGCGACTTCCGCTCGTGAAAACTCGCTTTCGCGTATTACGGCGATATTGCGATCCTCAGACCACGGATTATATGATATCGCGCGATGCTTTTAATACGTTGAGTAACGATACGCGATCGCACGTTCAATTTTCACCCGTTACGTTCTACATGGACGTGTGCGAGATCGCGTATTGTTCCGGTATACATGGTAATTGAACGTGGTGAATTATTATGCGGTGTGTTACTCCGATTTGTGTATACTGTAGCAGAGACTATACATACGTGCATGTAGTATATTCGTATACACGATATACAATATAATGCGTGTATAATATGTATGTTATTATAGCGAGCGTGGAGACAAGGGATAGGTTCTCTTTCGTTTTTCACGCGGAAATTGAGGCAATCATGTTGTAATGGTCAAAGTAACACATTGTCGTTCTGTAATTTTTGTACTTTAACACTTTGACTGCCATGTCAGCCATATATGGCTGATACTCAAATTTCTACACAGATTTAACAGCTGTATTATAAAAAATTTGTTCAATATTCTAACTGAAGATAGTCAAATCAGTTACTTGGAACTATCAAAAATAAATATAACAAAGTATCGTGAAAATATTTGGTTTGTTAAAAATGAAAATACTACCTAATGCACTTTTCAATTGCTTCCATGTGGCAGTCAACGTGTTAATTCTTTAATTCATTAAACCATTTTGTTATCGTTAACCCAATAATATCCGTCAACCTCGTTTTATTAGATCCTACATTATTATATATAACGTAATAATACGTAGTAAAATATCCATATATGTTGCAATGTAGTTATTTGTAGGTAGTGAAAATCACCAAACATTTGCCAATGTAAACTGCCAGAATTCCTTCCTGAGGGAGGAATTCAAAGGGAAACATCGCGAGGTCCTCGTTTACGTACGAAAAAGCCGTTTTATTTGTTTATTTGCATGGAAATAACGAAATAATCTGCGGCGCGTCATCGGAAGGATATTCGTTCTCACTCTCGGAAACGAAGTTTATTCGTCGATTCAATATTTACCAACATGAACCAACGTAGATTCAACGGTGGTAGAGAAATTTCGGTGCTGTTTTCGATCTTATACAACCATCATCCTTCCGGAGGGTTAACGAGCGTTGTTTGTCGAATAATATTAAACCATCGGAGATTCAACCGAATAACGTAAACACACGGACAAATATTTGCCCGTAGCTCGGTGAAAACAATTTTTTTGAAATATTTTCATCCGGTATTTCGCAACCGTACTATCCATCAGCGCATATGCTCGCTCCGGATCGGAAGCTTTACAATCGTGCTCGTATATGATACTGAAAATAATAATTAACTGCTACTGAAGTGCAATGCAATATTTGTATTGCCTTATACAATATAGAATGTACAATATAGACCGTACCATATGCAATATACAATATATAATATACAATATACAATATACAATATACAATATACAATATACAATATACAATATACAATATACAATATACAATATACAATATACAATATACAATATACAATATACAATATACAATATACAATATACAATATACAATATACAACATACAATATACAATATACAATATACAATTTACAATTTACAATATACAATATACAATATACAATATACAATATACAATATACAATATACAATATACAATATACAATATACAATATACAATATACAATATACAATATACAATATACAATATACAATATACAATATACAATATACAATATACAATATATAATGTACAATGTGCAATGTTGCACGAAAGTGTGCGACGCATGGAGCCACAAAGTATAGCCACCAATATCAACCCATTGCGGACCACAATGTTTTCTTATCTATTAGGTCCATAATTAACTTACAAAAGAAGTGGGTTCTCAATGAAATGCATTGTAATGGTGAATAGTGTGTAGATTATGTACGGTTGTTAAGTATTCATTAGGATCTACGAGAAGAGAACGAAGAAGCAGAGACTGCTAAGCGATGAAAGTTGCACAGCGTGGGTGAATCTCGAAAAAATGAAACAAGCGATGAAAACCGTCGGCTTCGTCATCGAGAAAACTGCACTCGACGGTCGAAGCAAACGCGAGCAATCGTTATCGTCTCTCGAACAACACTCTCGAACAAGGTGGGTCGTTTGAGCCGTCGACGTGGCGCTCGGCTCGTAAAACGGCATCCTCTTACTGCTCTTAATAACGAGAATCGAGCTCGCCCGTTCGTCGCGGCGTTAATTGCGAGTTCCGATCTAGAGATCGAACGGTGTCGCGTTCCGATTCTATTTCGCGCCCCGATCGCGTGTAATTGCCGGTAAATCGACGTCGCGTCGCGTAAAACGAAACGGATCGTTGTTTCTCGGGATCGACGAAAACAATTAATCTTCCCTTCAGCGTTATCGACGCCTGTCGGGAATCTATCGGTCGACATCCGCGAGACAACGTCGAAACGACGAACGACCACTCGTGTCATCCGCTCGAGAGCATACTTTCGATACTTTCGCGATCATTCGATGCTCGAGTATCGATAACAGCTCGTCGACGCCGTTGCGTTCATCCCGCCGTCGACAAGACACTCCCTTGTTTGCGTTGCGACTACGACCACCGGTTTATTATTAGCGGGGCTAAATAAAGAGAGGTACGTTTGATCGTTTACTTTTTGCTCGCTGCGACGCGGTTATGGCTGACCGCCGCTACTGCGCTCGCTGACGGTATTATTTCTGGATATACTACTCGCGAGTAGATACCCCGATTCGCAAAAGGGTATTTCTAGATTCGTTGTTTGGCTAATTCGATGCTTTGTTATCGGATGTTTGGAGGTTCGAGGAGTCGGACAATTTTTAGGTCTGTGAATTTGGTGTTCGAGAATTCTCAAGGATTTGGAGACTCGAGAATGTGTAATTTTTAAAATCTGGAGACTTTGAAGTTCGCAAATTTGAGAATTCGGAAAACTGAAAAATTTGCAAATTGGAGGATTTGTGGAACTCGAAAATTGTAAAATTTGAAAAACGTCTTTTGAAAAAATGTACAGGCAATTTTGAGGCAAAATGTACCAAAATCTTCAGAATCGAAAAGAGAATCAAACAATCAACTAATAAGTCAAACGGAATCGAACATCGAGTCAAACAATCATCTAGTTCGAATCACACAAGTCAACTAGAATCAAGCAAACTTTAAAACATAAAACACACTCAACATCAAATACAATTAATCATACAAAGACAATTAGTTCGTTATCGCTATAGTTCTATTAAATAAGTCCTTGTTCTGCAAAATCAGTGTCCATTTTTTATAATATTCACCCGCGGTTGTTTGAAAAACGTCTTTTGAAAAAATTTGGAAAGCTTGAAAACGTCTTTATTTCCCTATAATAAACAAGGAATGAAATCTCCTGAAAATGCACGCAGAAAATCTGGACGCCCACTCTGAGATAAGAAAAAGAACGGCCTCAGGCCTTCAGTGCGTATATTTCTTTACACCCTTGGGTCTGGTACGACTAGGGACCCATCGTCTCCTGTAACAGAGATAGCCCTTTTGATTAATATACAGTGCCTCTCAACGTAGATATTCATTTTTGCACCGACTAAATAATATCACACCAACAGGCAATTTAATAATTTAATTCGATGGCTTGGGTATTTAATTCGACAATTTGGGAATTTGATTCGATGGTCTGAGAATTTGATCGACAATTGGAGAATTAGATTTGATGACCCGGAATTTATTTCGACGGTTTGAGAACTTGATTTGACGATTTTGAATTTTAAAAATTCATAGAGATAGAATTTCCGTACATTCGTCTCCAAATCAAAAATTTGCGACGTAGAACCTTGATTCGATGGTTTGAGAATTATATTTGATGACCCGGAATTTATTTCGACGGTTTGAGAACTTGATTTGACGATTTTGAATTTTAAAAATTCATAGAGATAGAATTTCTGTACATTCGTCTCCAAATCAAAAATTTGCGACGTAGAACCTTGATTCGATGGTTTGAGAATTATATTTGATGATTTGGAATTTATTTCGACGGTTTGAGAACTTGATTTGACGATTTTGAATTTTAAAAATTCACAGACATACAATTTCCGTACATTCGTCTCTAGATCGAACATTTGCGACGTAAAACCGTAGTTGAATTCGTGCACGTCTATCCCGTATGTAATTCCGTTTTCCTAGTCGAATAAAATATGGAAATATTTGAGATGATCGTGCTACTTTCACGTTTTGTTGCGCGTTACAGAACCCCGAAAGATAGTAAGCTCCGCCGATGGAGATAGTCGCGGAGCAAAGGTCTCGTTTGCATTTTCTTATTGGAAGTGTCACGATAAAATGAAGAAACGCAAACGTTTCCGGCGCGAACAAAATGAGCCTTCTGCAACTCGCCCGGATATTGTTTCGAATATCAAAACAAAAGTTGCGAGTCTGGCGAACACCAAGAGATAGTCACCGCGGTACCATATACGGATGAACTACGACGCTCATGGGAAATCTTATAGGTTATGCGGGAAACGCGATGCTAGTTGGATACGCGGGCAAGCCTTAAACTTTCCATGCTCACACTCTTATCGGCCGTTTGCGTCGAACTTAATCGCCCGATAAAGCATGGTTGCGACTGATTTACGAATATTAGCGATGTAAAGTTCCCGGGAACTCGCACTCGTATGTAACACGTTTCCACGATATCGAGATGATATCGTCATTCAAAATGAACTAGTTATCATCCCAACAATTGCACGGCTTTTAGATTATATTCAGATTCTATAGTTGTTAGACACATAAATTTAGATTCGTGATTTAGAGCTTCCTAATATTTGAATTTTTAATATTCAGACTCGTCGATTCCAAATTTTTCGATTTTCCGAAGGCACACATTTCTATGTTTCAAAATACCCAACTGGACGAATGTTTTAATCTTAAAATTCGCGGATACTCAAATTCTCAAACCCTCCAATTACCAAATACCTAAATTCTTACAGCCCACATTATCACGATCCGTATTCTCAAACCCCAATTTCACAAATCTCAATTTAACTAACCCCAATTTCCCAAATTCCAACTTCTCAAATTTCCAAATTCTCAAATCCCCTAATTCTCACACCCCCTAATTCACACACCCCCAATTCTCAAACCCCTTAATTTTTGCGTCCCAAATTCTTATATCCCAGTTTCGCAAAACCCCAATTTCTCAAATTTTCAAAATTCTCAAACCCCCCAATTCTTGCATCCTAAATTCTCATACCCCGATTTCTCAAACCCCAATTCCTCAAACCCCAAGTTCTCAAATTCCAATTTCTCAAACCCCAATTCCTCAAACCCGGATTTCTCAAACCCCAATTCCTTAAACCCCAATTTGTCAAATTCCAATTTCTTAAACCCCAATTCCTCAAACCCGGATTTCTCAAACCCCGATTCCTCAAACCCCAATTCCTCAAACTCCAAATTCTCAAACCCCAATTCCTTAAATTCCCCAATCTCCAAATTTTCAAAATTCTCAAACCCCCTAATTCTTCCTCCAACAGACCTTATACCCTAATTTTTCAAGTCCCAATTTCTCAGATCCCAATATTCTCGACCATTCACATTGTCAAACCCCAAAACTGTCAATCCCTACTTTCCGAACCCCCAAATTGTCACACCTCACTTTCCCAACCCCTGGGTCCTCAAACCCCAATTTTTCGAGCCCGAATCCGAAACCGTCGTATCTGGTATGGCTAAAAATAATGTTGACAATACGGATCACATATCTATTATATTGTTCCTGTGTCCGAAATCAATGTAACCAAGGGAGATACAGTTTCTTAGGGAGGTTAGTGGGCAACAGTTGCGCCTGTCCGGCAATATTAATTTGATGGTCTCAAAAGCAATTTGCTGCCTTGTCAGGGGAAGACGAATGTTAGAGAGGAGTCGGTTCGCGTTCCTCCTTCGTGCTAGTCGCTCGATTTCGCGCTAATAAATCGAGCGGGCGATCGTGTTGGCAAATAGCTGGAGATCCTTTCGCGATTCTGTCGAGACGTAAACGGAGGTGGTCTCGAGTGCCTTCAGCCCCGTCGAAACGGCCGTTTTCGAGTGGACGATTAATGTTTCATAATGAAGTGGCCGCGAGAATCAACGAACGATGTACTTCTCCACGTTCCGTGGCGAAAGTGCCGAAGAATTACTTCCGAGAATTTGAACCTTACACGCTGATACTTGCCCGGAGCCCGTATAAAAGGCGTTCTCCCACTAATCAGAACCGTAATTAAAACTTCCCGACCGCAACCAGATTTGCCTCTTTATTCGCTGCACGATGGAGCAGTTAAACTGTTAAGTACAGTTTCCTTTCCTACGCTTTTATTCCGACATAGTGACTGATCAGGCGCGGTTTAACGATTTATCATGGACATTCTTCGGACTTGCACACGTTTTATGAGCGTAATACGACGCTATGAAATTTTAACCCGTGCTAGTACGTTGTATTGCGATCCTAATGTGTGGTAATACGATGTATCGTAACTCTAATGTGTGCTAGTTCGGCGTATCGCGATTCTAACGCGTGGTAATTCATCGCGGTTCAACAATCGCCACGAACATTGCGTGACTGCGTTACGTGCGTTGCTTGACCGATGTGAATGATTGTCTGACTTATCTTACTTTATTTCCCTCGATTACATTTCTATATGAATGTTATTCCAACAGCTTTTGAACATGGCGGTCAGAAGCTTCTGTAACATGGCATTTAACGTTAAATTAGTCTCTAAATAATTTATGAAATCCAAATTGGTGTTTAAATAATCTGTAAAATTCAAATTGATGTTCAAATAATTTGTAAAATCTTAATTGCTCTTTAAATAATTTATAAAATGAAAATTAGTATTTCAACAATGTAGAAAATCTAAATCAGTCTTTGAACAATTCAAAAAATTTAAATTACTCTATAAATAATCTAGAAAATCTACAATACTTTTTAAATAAAATATACATCTAAATTAGTATTTAAATAATACAGTAAATTAATCGATAACACACACGTGTAGTACGTTTTCCGATTTAAACCTCACACGCGAGTGCTAAGAGTGTCGTACGTTATATTATCTACAAAAATATAAAAAAGGAACGATAGAACGTTGTATAAGAATGGAAATTTAATCGGTATTATTATTATCGGTGAAAGCGAGTGGCAGCACGTAAGATGGAAGTTCGAACGTTTCACTGGAAGACGACCCAAATGGGTTAAACCACTGCTTGGGCCGGTAATTGGAGGAATTTGATTGCGTCGGACACGTACGGAGCAACGAATCGTTACCCTTAATTACACTATTCGATTACGAGAGTGTCAGCCAGTCGAATTTCCGTACACGAGACACGTTCGACGAGCAGCCGTCAACGTGATATACGCCAGGGCGGCGACCGATTGAGATTCAATGTGTTGCCGACTATAATCGGGTATACGTTGAACGAAGAGATGCTGGCTGACACTTGAAGGAGGAATATTCGTCCGACGCCTTCAGCAACAGCTTCGAATTTCTACTCGAAGAGTAGAAATCCAATGCATGATAATTCAGAACGTGATGATTCAACGCATGGGAATTCAACGTGTAAGGATTCAACGCGTGGGCATTCAGCGCGTAGGAATTTAACGAGGGAGAATTCAACGCGTAGAAATCCAACGCCTGGTGAATTAAGGCATAAGAATTCTACGCATAGCTATTAAACGTGTACTAATTTAACTAGTGGTAATTCCACGCGTGAGCATTGCATATATAGGAATTAAACGCGTGGGAATTCAGCGCGTAGGAATTTAACCAGTGAGAATTCAACGCGTAGAAATCCAACGCCTGGTGAATTAAGGCATAAGAATTCTACGCATAGCTATTAAACGTGTACTAATTTAACTAGTGGTAATTCTACGCGTGAGCATTGTATATATAGGAATCAAACGCGTGGGAATTCAGCGTATAGGAATTTAACCAGTGAGAATTCAATGCGTAGAAAACTAACGCCTTGTAAATTAGGGCATAGGAATTCTACGCATAGCTATTAAACGTGTAATAATTTAACTAGTGGTAATTCCACGCGTGAGCATTGTATATATAGGAATCAAACGCGTGGGAATTCAGCGCGTAGGAATTTAACGAGTGCGAATTCAACGCGTAGAAATCCAACGCCTTGTGAATTAAGGCATAGGAATTCTACGCATAGCTATTAAACGTGTAATAATTTAACTAGTGGTAATTCTACGCGTGAGCATTGTATATATAGGAATCAAACGTGTGGGAATTCAGCGTATAGGAATTAAACCAGTGAGAATTCAACGCGTAGAAATCCAATGCCTTGTGAATTAAGGCACAGGAATTCTACGCATAGCTATTAAACGTGCAATAATTTAACGAGTGGTAATTCCACGCGTGAGCATTTTATATATAGGAATCAAACGCGTGGGAATTCAGCGCGTAGGAATTTAACCAGTGAGAATTGAACACGTAGAAATCTAGCTCGTGGTGAATTACGACCGATTGAGATTCAATGATGCCGACTATAATCGGGTATACGTTAAACGAAGAGAATGCTGGCTGAAACTTGAAGGTGGAATATTCGTCCGACGTCTTCAGAAACAGCTTCGAATTTCTACTCGAAGAGTGTGCGAGGTGTCGTTTAATTTCAAACCAGGCTCAAATTGTTCGACAAATTCGTGCTTCTAGCGTGTCGTCCTCGCTTTTCTCCGCTCTTCTTCTTTCGCTTGAAAGCTCCGTTGCTTCCACTTAGGCTCTGTTAAAAGCTTTCTGTATCGTGACCAAAATTTGTAGTTCGGTTGCGTTGAATTTTTGCATCAATTAATTTGGAGAATAAAGGAGTCACATTTTCGTTCTCTCGAGTTGAAGCTTTTGTTTTCTTAATTTCGGGTTTGTGCTTATTCTCTGTACTTGCAGTTGCTTTGTGCATTCTTAACTTGTAGTTGATTTCTAAATTTGTAACTTCAAGTTGATTCTCATTTTTATAACTTGAGATTGGTTTATAAATTATTAACTTGAAGTTGATTTATAAATTCTTAACTTGTAGTTGATCCTCATTTTCATAACTTGAGCTCTAAATAAATTAAAGAAATATTAAAATTATTCGTTACCCTCATCAAATATTCATCATGGAATTTATTAATATTTATTATGTTTCGAATTCTGACTTTGCTATCAATGTTCTTAAAACTGCACAATTTAATTTCGTTTCGAAAGAAGACGAATGGATGAACCAATAGGTGTGTCAGGACTTGAAAAACTGCACAAACGAAAGGATTGTCAGAGTGATATGTACCCGCCGAAGAAATACGAGCGTAAAACGCGTCGTCTCGATTAAAAGTCTCAGTTAATAAGTAGAAAAGACGACTTGTACAGTGAGAAGGCGATGTCAGAACCGTGACTTACGAATCTCTTTTCGCGCACCGGAACCAGTTACAATTCTTTTTTTGTTCTCGGGTATTCTTTTTCTCCCCGAGACTCGCTTTATATCGTCTCTCGGCCAGACTCCGCGCATTTTCGCTCGGGATTTTATCCGGGAACTACGCAAACCGAATGAGCCAGCTTTTGTGCGACAGCGAAACTTCTCGAGTTGTCTATGGAAAGAAGAAACTATGCTCGCGTATCTCCGCGTTCGCCGTGCCAGCGATATAAAACGAAATACGCGAGAGTATAATGTTTTCATTGAGCAACGGCTGCGCGTCGCTTCTCGTATCGCGCATGCCGGCTTTTATAAAGCGAATTCGTCTATCGGATACTCTCCTTTGAATCTTTGAACGATTCCTTTTGCCTCTTTACCCTCGCCGTGTGATTTCTTTTCCGTCTGCTATATCGCGCAACCAATTCTGCATTTCAAGTAGCGACAAAGTGACTTCGAGATACGCGAACGTTCTTTGGATGAGTTTCAAGTGCGCTATGGGAAAAAGTTCACAGGCTGGAATATAAAATCATAGCTTCGATACAGATACTGATGATCGATGAAATTTCAAACGGACGATACTTTGTAAATACCGTCAACAATCATCAACAATTTCTATTATCCCTCAAGAGCGATATTAACAATAACACTGCCGATAGTGTTATATAATTATTGTGCGTATAATGCACAATTATTTTCATGTTAAAAATGGAGTTTAAAAATAAATGAACAAACGATGAAACATAAATGAATACACTTATAGAGTCTTCATCACGATGACAATCAGCATAAATGTCAAGAAGACTGACTTAACAAGTTTTGTCATTAGACGTAGAAAATTTGTAGAAGTGTCATTTGACCTCTTTGGTAGTTTTAGTGTTAAAAATTATAACCTATCCGACGAATCTATAGAAAGATATCGAGTATAAACACTGAGATAGCACCGAGAGATCTTCATTGACTACTGAAATGACGCCCTCGCGTTTCTCATCAACTAACCTAACATAACGTAACAGTCTAGGATGTAAGAACGTAACAGGAAAGGGGTGAGATTCATCATGAACGGTCAATGTTTCTTACAATGGAAAACTAGTCGTACAATGCACCCAAGTGTCGTTAGTCCGCTAAATTCCGGTCTTTTTCCCGTTCAGACTGGCATGGCAGTCGGAAAAAAAGCGGTCTCCGAGTTAACGTACGAATAAAAAGAAGAACAGAACACTTGCCGGCGAAAGTCGACTCGGAGGCAGCTTGAAGTACTTTTCGAGTCACCTCGAGAAAGAAATTTCGCGACAAGGAATTCTCCATGTGGCAAAATACGAGAGAAAAATGACAGTAAACGTCACGGTGCAGCCGGTTATTTCTGTCTTTCTCCTTTTTCTCGCCGTGGGCTTCGGAATTTCGATGCAGTTCGACACCGGTGAAATGTACCGTGAACAGTTTTTATTTCTTCTTCGATTTTATTTCGCGAGAGACGCGGTGGATTAATGCGAAATAAACGACGGGTTCATAGAATAACACGTGCAAAGTAGAATTTAGGTTTCTCTCTCTTCGCACGTAAGGGTCATGCAAAAATATTGTTCTCGTTCACGTTTCGCGCAAAGTGATAAATAGATAATATTTTTTCCGCGCGAGATTGATAATTTCATGCAAACTGACTAGTAGATAACAATATTCTTCTCCGTTGGTTCATCCTCGTTATACTTCGCTTAACTTGATCAAAAACGTGAATTAACACTTCTATACAGATTTAGCAGCTACTTCTCAGCTATTCAAAATTTGTTTGCTTATCTAAGTGAAAATACTTGTATTAGTTACTTGGAACAACGGAAAATATTTATTTTTATATAACATATTACCGTGAAAATATTAAGTAAGATTTGTTAAAAGTGCAAATACTATGCAACGCAATTTTCAATCGCTTCCGTGTGGAAGTGAACGTGTAAAATGTAAGTTAACTCCAGAAGATGAAACGTGTTTAACGATCACACACGACGGAATAATAGAGTATGATGCCGAAATATGGAAGTGGAGCCGAGAAGAAGAAGTTGGCCATTAAAGAGGTCTCGAAACGAATTCCAAGAAAGTCAGCGTCGGGAAGCTTCTGGCCCGGAAGTCGCTAAGATGGGCCAAAGTAATTCCGTGAAACCCATCCGCGGAGTCTGGCTGAAACTCTGGAAAGCCGCGGACGACACGGAGCACGCGAGTTTCGCAGTTTAACTGGCTAAAACTGCAAAGAAACACTTCATCACCGGTGGAACACGTTAAGCCATCGCGACGACCCGCTAACTTTCGCCTTAGTTCGCGACAACGAGCCTTCTCTTCCGGTAGAAAAGCCGTGAACCGTGCTACGGTCTCGAGAAAAACATGCACGACAAATCTTCCTTACGAAAACTACCTCGCTGTTATTTCTTTGCCTCTGTAATTTCCGTGTCAGTCAACCGGGACCGGCGTTCGGAGGAAATTCATACACCGCGGACGATGGAAATTGGTAAGCGAGTTGGAGAAACCGTAAGAGTTGCGGCGATATAACGCGATGATCTCGTACTGATTTGACGCGTTGTAAATCTATGCAGGGAAATTCTCCGCGCGCGGTGGTCACGCGATTAGATGTTTTCTATTCGCGGTGATTATGTGATTTGATATTTTCTACGCGCGGTGATTCTAAGTGTAATGATTCATAGTGTAAGGATCCAACGCGTGGGATTTCAGCGCGTAGGAATTTAACGAGTGAGAATTCAACGCGTAGGAATTTAACGAGTGAGAATTCAACGCGTAGGAATTTAACGAGTGAGAATTCAACGCGTAGAAATTCAACGCCTGGTGAATTAAGGCATAACAATTCGACGCATAGATATTGAACGTGTAATAATTTAACGCGTTGCGTTTGAACGCATGAGCATTGTATACATAGAAATCAAACGCGAGTGAATTTAGCGTGCAAGAATTAAGCGCACGGGAATTCAATGTGTGGGAATTTACCGTGCAGGGATTCATCGCGTAGGAATTTAACGCGTGTAGATAAAACGCATAGAAAATGCTTGGTTCGATGCTTCGTAATTTAACTGATAGAAATGTGACAAGTAATAATGCAACTAGGTGAAATATAACACGTGGCTATATCACCTTTCCACCCTCAAAGCGAAACAACAGTAATTTCCCCGAGCAAAGGTAGTCTTAAATCGGCAGAGTGCGTATCAAGATCGCAGGAAAAGTATCGGAACGTGTTTGATCGCGCGACGGCGCACAACGAAGAGGGACGCGTCGCGACGCTACGTGGCGTACACGCCGACACACGGTATTTGCGTTGGACGAAACACACGCTAATGGCTTTAACTTGCTCGACGCGGTGCGACCGAGTTGGAAATTCTCCAGGCAACTCTCCTGGCCTCCATTCTCTTCGGTTACATGCCGGACTCTGCAGGGAACGCGTCGCGTGTTCCAGGGGCTTCTGTTGCTCGATTTAACGGAAACTGATTACGAGGGCGAAACCGGCGACGATAAAACGGAGAGAGCATCCACGAACCAGCGGAAAGATCCAACGATCTCGGGCCACGAATTTATGGGCTGCATCGCGCCTCTCCACGGTTACGAATTTCGTTGCAGTGTTCGTTCTTTAAATAAAAATTCGACCCGATGCTTCCTCGCTTCGCTGCTATTTCGCTTAAACCAATTCTCGAAGCTTTTCGAGCCACTGCGACCATTTTATTTTATCGCGCGAAGACACGTTACTGTACGCGCGTCCTGTTATGAAAAGGGTTTTTTTTTTTATAACGGGGGTGGTATTCTGAAGGGAGACTTCTATGACGGTGGTAGAATCTTAAACAGGGATTTGTATAATGGGCGAAGAATTTCACAGGAAGATTTTTATAACAAACTGAGAATTTTGTAACGGAAAAGAATAATAAATAATCATTTACGGTGACTAAATTCCACATAACAATTATTGAGGATTTACTCTAGCAATTCACAATTTTTTGTAAATTATTCCAAATTAAATTAAGCGTGTCTCGCATTACAGTAACAATAGTTCTGTAATTGTAGAAGAATAATAAAGTTAAAATTATTAGTAATTGTGATACTATCGTAGTTTGTAAAATAAACTTCTGAACGAATTTACAGAGTGAATTCTACCGATAGTACCGATAAAATGATTGTTACTATTCTACCGATAGTTTCGAGCGAAGTGTAAGTTTTTCAACTTGTAAATGCGATGAAATATCCGAGAGTCAATATCGGTTCGAAAATTACTTGTTCGTGAGAGATCGGGGAAAACGTGGAAACTTCTTCTGCTATTAACGTTTCGAAGGTTTATGCTAGGTGGCGAGTTTAAGGAGCGATCGTTGGGTATGAACACGTGTGTTGCCACCCTCTCACAGAGGCGGTAGTTACCTTCGGGGAGGAATAGACTTTTTAGGGGAGAAGTTTCAGGGTTCGAAATTCCAAGGCTGTGAAACTGTAAAAGAATACGAGGGAAACCTGAGAATCTGAAGAAAACCAATTAGAGGGCACAAGCAAATAGAGTATCATGAATTACTATATTTCACAGTCAACTATTCTATATCGCACTTCTATACTCAACTACTCTACAAAAATATGTTCTACACTCAACATGTGTTGATATACTAAATTCAACATATATTGGTACTCTGTACTCAACTATTCTACATATATATTACTATTTTATACTCAGCTATTCTTCATATATTGCTATTCTGTACTCAACTATTCTACACATATTGCTATTCTATACTGAAAAATTCTACATATATTACTGTTCTATACTCAAACGTATTCTACGAAACTGAAGGAAAGAACGGTAATTCGATAAAATACGTGGGTGGGCAATACCCGAAAGTAAGCCGAATCGATTTCCGATTTCATCGTTTTTCGCGCACGAACAGAAATACGGCGTTAAACGTTTGTACTCGTCGAAATTAATTATACGAACGTTTGTACGGCACGCCGTCGACGATGATATCGTCGGTAATATACGAGGATAATAATGTCCGGCGAGCTAATACGTCGGTGGTGAACGATCGCGTCATTTCCTTGCATCGTGCTCGGTGCCGCAAAATAAACTGTACGGTGAAATCTCGTTGCCGCGGAATTGATTATCATTACAGACGGATGTGCACTTATTTTCCGGTCGAACAGCCCGACACGTTCGGTCACTGTACCGTTTAATCGCGTAATTACAGAGCACTTGGTCGCAGTCGCGCGAATTTCCACGAGACTCGTCTACGGGAAACTCGTTCGCCGCTCTCGAGCCGAACGAAATAAACGACACGAGAAACCCAGACGGAGAAGTTTGCCGCGGTGACTCGAAAATTATTCGCGTGCCAGATTTTTACTGGCGAATAACGCTCGATGGACTCGATTCGGAAAGATGTCTGAGGTTATTATTGTAGAAAATCAAATTGAAATTGCGTTTAGTGATCGTCGCCTCTACGAATTACAATTGG
Source organism: Coelioxys conoideus (assembly GCA_947623535.1). Classification (NCBI taxonomy): domain Eukaryota; kingdom Metazoa; phylum Arthropoda; class Insecta; order Hymenoptera; family Megachilidae; genus Coelioxys; species Coelioxys conoideus. The sequence goes on along the minus strand of OX392457.1, from coordinate 17,500,269 downwards.
ACTGAAATTCAACCGTATTAAATATATAAACTAAGTTTAGCATATTTTAACTGCGAGTGCGTCACGAGTGTAGCTCATCACTATAGCACAAGGGGTTAATATATTTTATATAACAAAATGCATACAAAATTATATTGTTATACACATACTTGTTTCAAGCTGGAACAAGTATGTGTATGCTCTTCTGAGCCGCATATGGAATTTGTGCAGCAAAACATTGTTGTAATAATTAAGAATAAAAAATATTTTTCTTGGTAAAAATTACTGTTTGCGTAAAAGAATACAAAAAAAAAATACCTATGCATTTTATCCCACACTTTTATTGTATATAGGAAGAATCTTTCTATAAACCGGTTTATGTAATTATCCATTATCTACGTATTTTTATACTTCATTTTCGATTTCGACAAAAAATGGTCGTTAAACGTCTGTCACTCTACTATTAATCGCCCGTATCTGTTGGATTTATCGAATCGATTAAAGCATCGGGAATGTATGGCTACCATAAAAGCAAAACTCGTGTACGATGTTCGGTCAGGCTCGCAAATAATTCGAAGCAACTTGCCCTACCGATTTTCAAATATACACGGTTCAAGTATTTCAGCAGAAATAAGGGTTGATGTATAGAGATGAAACGTGAATGCACCGCAAAGTAGCAACGCCGATGGAAAGTGTCTCGAGGGGTGTTGCTTGTCTCGCAATTAGCAGACTTCGGCGTGTGTTCGCGAACACGAATAAGGCAGCGTTGTTACGTGGAATCGTTCGGTAATTGCTCGTGCCACCGTGAAGCTGGCTAAAATCGGTCGATTTCGAGGTTCTCCGCATCATTTGCCGCCGCAAGGGAGTTCCTTGGCTCCTGTTTACATCGGATACCGCTAACTATGTTTGACGTTCCCGCGTATCCCTTGTTACCCGATTGTTTTGTCCGCGGTTCCCGAGCGGATAATTGGCGAACTTCGTCGACATCGAGCAACGGGGGGTGGAGAAAGAAAAATTCGCCGGAAAAATACTCGGAACGATCAATTTCGTACGAGAGCAATGTCCGCGACGCGATTTCCCTCGTTGCTTCTGTTGGGTAGTAAGATCCGTTAGGTATAAGTGTACCGTGTAACATATCGTAGGTGAACCCTTTCAACTCGAAAATATCTTTATTGTTGGCAAATAGCTACTGTAAGACCTTCTAGCTGATAAGTTTGGTGAATTTTTCGAAATTGATAGTTCTTCATTATTAGTCGCCAGTATTGTTTGTTTCAACGTGATTCAAACATCGCGTGTATGGTACTATAAATGTAGTTATAAGTTATTTATTTCACACTTTGAGTGCCATGTCAGCTACATACGGGTGACGTATGAATTTATACATAAATCTATCGCTAATTTTTGTTGATATATTTAACGTAACAAAGTATAAAGAATTTTGGTAAATACATTAAAGCTTATGTGTTGTCTATAAAATTGATCGGAAACAAAATTACTTCCTAAAAGGAATTGAAACTGTTCTAGGGTGGCACCCAAGCTGTTAATCGTTCCAAAGAATTTTCTTACTACAATAATTGTACGTGGAAATTGCTTAGTCGTTTCAAACCTGATTACAAGATTTGTAAACTGCGCTATTCAGACAGTAGCTCACATTCATCATCTCTCGTACCTGGAACAGATCAACCGATCGATCCATTAGAGCCCATAAACTCGGCTAATCCAACAGATCCAGTAAATTCGGTAGATGTAATCAATTAATCGAAGGTCACCGAAACAACCGTCGCAATAAACTGTTTATTTCGTCCCTTAATCCACGCGGTATCGTGGTTGTATCTGCTCTGTCGCCCATAAAAACCACCCTCGATAGTTTCGGGTGAAAAGATCGGCCGACAGCCGATAAAATATCTGGTCCGGTGACACCGGGTGGCTAAAGGCCGGTTTACACGAAGATGACCGCGCGTGTACAAGCACGGAACAACGCGAAAACGGTGGCTATCGACATTACAAATTCCGCGATCAACCAACTGTTGGAGGTCGGAGAGCAAACCTGGTGGTTTCGATCGCGGTTCCAAGTGCGCCAATCAATCTGACGTATCGAACACGACGGGCCACGCGTGTACGCGCGTGGCCCGGCTGGAAAACTTTCGACCTTTTCGATGGATCGCTCGTTGTTAGGTCGCAGAATGCACATTTACATTCACCGATCTTTAACCGGGTCATGTGTAACCCTTTCTGCTGATAAATGCCCACAGTGGAGTTTAAAATTTCGGAGCTGCGAGAAGATTCGAAATTTTGGACGCGTGAGAAGATTCTAACTCTACATTTACAGACTATTACACATTTAAATTGAAATTAAACTGCATAATTAAATAATACGTACATCAGCATACACAATGATTCTTTATCTGGGCGAAACTTAAATTTCAACAAAAGCTACTTGCTAATTTTCCTAATATAAAATAAGAAACTTAAACTCCGTCATTTCGACGGGTCCCGTGAATCCAGGGTTTTTCGAAGCTGCGTGAGAGTACAACAGTTAGTAAATCTGCAAAAGTAGAAAATTGGGAACTCGAAAGTGATTCTGACCATGGAATTGCCTTCGTGTCGAATCGTCTTCCGGGCCAGTAGAATCCTTGAAATTGAAATTGGTAGTCGGGTATCGCTTCCGACACCGTGATACTTGACGGGTTACAAATTCTGATCCGCTTATACACGAAGTTACACAGAGGGTGCACGTGAATGTACATACGTGGTCCGATACCGATAGGGACGCGGAGGCCATGCAATTGTCTCTCTCACCTAGCTAGACGCGAGTATAATCATTCCGGTGGATGGTTGAAATTCGAGATCTCCCTTCGGTGTTCTGTCTCCTGTTTCGGGATATAACCCGTTCCCGTGCCGTCTGCCTGGGGAGAACACGTCCGAACACGCGGACAGCATACGTACACCGATATCCGTACTCCATTTTCAACGATGTACGTTTTATCGCCTTGCGGTCCACCGAACCAGAGAGCTAACTTTGATCTTGCGCTGGTTGCCAACAGGGAGAGTTTCAAAATCGGTCGACTGGCTCGGATATCAGCTGCGATTCATTGCCACTGCCCGATTTCGAACTATAAATTACACTTACTTTGCTTCTGCACGAACTTGCCGGTGTTCTGCCTCGAATCTCCTGTCGTTCTTTGTCTTAAATCTCCTGTCGTTCATTGTCTCGAATCTCGAACGAGACAGAGCTACTGTTATTGATACTTTCATTTTTCCAATGTTTCAAGCCCAAAGGCATCAAATTGCAACCTCCCTGACACTTTTAATTCTTAGGTTTCTAGATTTCCAAATTCGTAGATTTTCAAATAATTTTATATACCGAGATTTTCTACATTACCAAATTCCTAGATTTTGAAGTACCTCAATATACGAAGGACTATGCCTTCAAATCCCTGCATCTATAAATTTCTCCGGTTTCATATCTCTGCGTTTCTACATTCCTAGATTCCCAAATTTTTACACCCTCAAGTTTCGAGATTCCCAAATCTCCATAACTACAAGTTTCTAGATCCCCACATCAATACCCCTAGTCCCACGGTGTCAAAATCCCAAATACCAAAATTCTCCAACCGAAACTCCCTATATTTTCCATATTCTCAAATTTCTATAACACCTAAATACCTAGTTTCCGTCATCTCTAGATCCGCAAACTTGTACGCCTCGAAATTCTCGTATTCGCGAATATCTCGTTCCGGATCGAAAGATACCGGAACTCCTGACATCCTTAAATTCTAGCCCGACGTCTTAAATCTTAAAAAATCCCCGAACATCCTTAAAAATCAACGATAAAGGTGTCTCGTCGTCCCACGTCGCCACGTTTTCCGTAGATAAGTTAAGATTTACCGTGGACCAGGACTCACGGACGTGTTTGAACTTCTGTTTTCAGATCGAGAGAACAGAGCAACGCCATATCGATCGGACCCTCCGATGCTCCATTCATCCCCTGCGAGCTCGAAGGTCGGACAGGCAGGGGTCACAGCAGAATCGGGGTAAGTTCATCTTCCTTTTACGTCGATTATACTGTACAACAAATTTTAACTAATTTTCCGACGTTCTAATAACCGTTCAATAATTATCATAGTGTTTTTTGTGTCGATCACGAATCTGTGAGCCATTTTCCTTCAGCGCGCACAGTTTTTGAGAAACTTGATTTTGAACAAAAAGTACATTTTCGAAAGTCAAACCAACTTTGTGAAGTAACAATATAAAATATACTAAAGTTTGGTATATAAAATGTATTAAAATTCTGTTTAAATCAAAATATTCTTTTTAACTTGATTTTTTATCTCTGCCATTTTATCTTTTAGCTTTATCGCTTTCTAGGCATGTATATTTAAACGTGTCTGAACGATCATTGAACACGGAGAGACACCGACTTTGCACATATTTTTAAGTATATTTTTCAATTTATCTTAAAAACTGTCTGCTCTATCGCGTGCTATAATTCGATTTTCCACTAGACCCTTACTTTTTAAGATAAACTGAAAAATATACGTAAATGTTTGTGCAAAATCGGTGTTTCTCGGCGTTCAGTGATCGTTCAAACATGCTCAAATATTCAGATTACATAGAGAGCGATAAAGATAAAAAGGTAATGATAAAAAGATGAAAAGAATCTTTGGATATAAACAAAATTTTGAGGAACCCAAACATTGATATTAATCTACCAAACGGATATTAGATCGTCGATTGGCTGTTGGCCGGTATGATTTTTCACTATGAAAAAGTCGATCAGCTGCGCGAAAGTTACGGGGGAAACGGTGAGAGACGTTTTCTTCGAATCGATGGAAAACGTTTTCGCGTCGTGTCGAAAGTTTTTGGCGCGATTCCATGACGTCTCTGTTCGAACGAGAGCCGGCCATTTCGTGGACGATCTTCCGTTGTCGTTAAACGACGCGAATTTGTCGTGAACGGTAACGAGCTCGGCCTATTTTCGCCGCTCGAACGATACAGCATGGCGGAACCGGTCTCGATTCGGTAACCTATCACTCCGTGCACGATAGCTCACCGAGATACACGAACGACTCGCGTTATACGGATTTTCTCAAACTGTTTTCTGGCACGATGGACCGTGAAATTGTTGGCAACGTCCTTAATAACTCCCGTCATAAAGCGAAGCCGTTCGCGATATTTCATCCTTGTTAAATCACCGCGAACGCCGACGTTGTTTTACACCGCCATGCTTGAAGGATCGCCTTGTAACGAGGCTCTATCGTTTCGTGATCGATCGAAGAAACGATCAAACTTTGCTTTTTGCGTCGCACTTGCTCGCATTCGAAAGTACCGAGCGAATAAAATCGACTTTGTGGCAAAGTTGTTGAATGAAATTTTGTATGTTATTTTAGTATGACGGGCGGTGCTTCAACGCGGTGACTGTCATGGTCGACGGTGTTGCGAGTGTGGTTAAATAAATTATACGAAGGAAGTACGAAAGTAGGAAACTTTTGGCTGGTCTTAATAGCGGGACGGTGAAGAACGCTAAATTAAAAATGAACTTGCCTGTCTACATCTTTAATAATGTATGCCCTACCATGTAGGTCAATTTCTGCTGCATAAGTTTGATCACGGTTTATCCCGAACTAGAGAAGGGTAGAGTGTCATGCATCAAATGAACGAGGGTGTTTATGGTAGACACGATTTATGAGTTTTGTCATAAAATAAAAGAAGCATTTCAATAATTCCCTTCCTTCCGCGATATCTGATTTATGGTAGAACCACAATGATTCGACTCTCCTCGCATTACGTGCATACGAGTTATTCTAATTAGTATGCAAATATTTCTGAAGCACACGTATTATCGCGATAACGCGAAAATGTGTGATGTGTATCACTCTATCGATATTTGAATTACTAATTATTTGCAACGCGGATTAATTGAATTCCGTATCACCTACATATTTTCAATTAGATTTCGGTATCTCGGTGTGGCAATCATTGCACGCGAGTCTAACAAATTAGCTCCATTCATCAAGCATCGAATTCCACAATTAACCTCGATCAGGGCTAGAATTACGAACGACGGTGTAGCTTCTGTGCCCGTAGCTACATTATTAATTTATATCTAAATTAGCTGTCTATGATTTAAGCAACAATATCGGCGTTCCAAAACGAACGTAATCTTCCCTTTTGGTCGGCCATCGAATTTATTCGTGACGCGATACGAACGTTCGATCGAGGCCGATAAAATTCAGCCATTGCTATTTAACGGACACCGATATTACACGATGACGGTGATTTCGTTAAGTATGCGCATACGTCAAGTAACGTCGATTACATTATCTACCGTGAGCATTGATTGCGCGTATACGTTTCCCCTAATTATGCACTTTGCCCGTTGATGAGGAAACCGTGGACGCTGGAATACGAGGTTCGAACGAGTCGCCAGTTCTCATTGACGTGATCAGAGCTTTTGTGTAATGTCGGTCAAGCAAACTTCTCTAGGGAAAATGGTAAAGTTGGAAAAAGAAATCTAGGGAATTATTGAACACAGTAGTTTGCTGCTGCGAAAGTGGCGATATATGAAAAAACTGTCAGCAATTATGCGAGCAGTGGATATTGGGTATACTCGAATTTTTATATTCAAATTTTCAAGTTTAGGATTTTCTAATCACTAGATTCTCGGATTACCAAATTCTCGAGTTCTCACATTTTAAAATCGTCAAACTTTTACAAGTTTTCAAATACCCAAATTCATCAACTCCTAAGTTCTCGAGTTCTCAAATTCTAGAAATTCTAAATTCTCAATCCCCCAGGTTCTGAAATCCCCAAATTCTCAAACTCCCAAATTTTCACACCCCCAAAATTTTCAAACCCCCAAATTCTCAAACCCCAAAATTCTCAAACCCCAAAATTCCCAAACCTCCAAATTCTCAAAGCCCCAAATTCTCAAACTCTCAAATTCCAAAACCCCAAAATTCTCAAACCCCAAAATTTTCAAACCTCGAAATTCTCAAACCCCCAAATTCTCAAACCCCTAAATTCTCAATCCCCCAAATTCTCAAATCCCAAAATTCTCAAACCCCCAAGTTCTCAAACCCCCAAATTCTGAAATCTCAAAATTCTCAAGCCCCTAAATTCTCAAACCCCCAAATTCTCAAACCCCCAAATTCTGAACCCCATAATTTCACAGATCCCCAAATTGTCAGATCACAAAATAGGATGCCCACAGAACTCGAGCCAGTTACGTCACTGCTTGGAACCAATAACAGACGCAATCAAGAACACGAGTCGACTTATTTTCCCGTAATTTATTCGCGCACGAGCGTGCGTAACTCGTTTGCGGATTTGTTTCGGTAAATATCGATGCTTAATTGCAACAAAAGATCGCGATAACAGCATTATGAAGCACGTGCTGCGGGAACCGTTCGAATTTATGACAATATCTTGTTTGTTTATCGTGCAGGAATATTTAAATCGGTTCTACGCACGGATCGTATCGTTTGAACGGGCACGGCGTAATTTATATTCCAGGTTTCGTCGAGCTGGTGTTCCCACTTGAGAACCGTGGAAAAATCGACATGTTTGCAAAGTGAAATACGGAATTCCTGGTTTATTAGAGCGTATAATGATTAAAGCTTACCTCCGTTTAATTGAGAGCACCGCCATGATGCAGTCCACTGCCAGTAAATTTAATTCAACGTTTAAATCGTTGTTCGCTTCTTCAACTTCGTTAAATATCGCCGAAACAGAAGGAATTCGGCGGTCGCCAGCGTTTCGTCGGAACGATCTAAATGCTCTTCATCAAATTTTTATTTCGAATTATTCCTGTATGGCGGTCGGGTTGAGTGCTACTTCATTTATCAAAGTCGATATCGAAGCAAGAGGTCGAAACGAATATTCTGCAAGTACTTGCAGGAACTTGGAAGTGGATAATTGAAAAATTGAGAAAATGAGGAATTGAGAAATTGAGAAATTGTGAAATTCAGAAAGTGGGTAATTGAGAAATTGAGCAATTGGAAACTTGAGAAATTGAGCAATTGGAAACTTGAGAAATTGAGCAATTGAGAAATTTCAGAATTCATATAATTATTAGTAATTAATAAGCTCGTCCTCGTTTAAGTATATCTTGTTTGAATTTATCCATGATAAAACCCACCCTTGATAGCATCCACCCTCGGTTGGTCCTATGTTTGATCAAACGTACCCTAAATGAGTTACGCTCATTCTCGACAAGGCCCACCCCCGATCGATCCACCATCGATCCTCCGCAGACAGATCTCCAGGAAGCTCCACTCGATTAGGCCTATCCGACATAACCAACCCTCGACTAATCCTCCCCTCAACCAGGTTCACCCTCCATTATCCTTAACCGCGGTGTCTCGCTCCATCGAATCGAACGCTGTTTTCTCCACGCTAATCGAGCTATAATTCAGAATCGATACACTTAGGCGCGAGCCACGCGAAAAGCTGTGAGCAGAAAGTACGAGATCGATAAATGCAAATCCGCAAAATAAAAATCCGCGAACGTTTTAATTCGTCGGGTTATTGTTCCGGGCGTAGTGTTGCCGCGACGTAACAATCGGCTGCACAAGCTCCATGACTCCCGCAGAGCTTTTTGAAATCCGATCGGCTTTATAACCGGGGAAACAGGTTAGGCTCGCGCTTAAATGCAGTTTCGAATGCGGCGCACGCTCGCATGTTCGCGGATACGAATGCAGCTTGCAACACGGCCGTGTATAGTTTACTTGGAAAGCACGCAGCTGTTTGACGTGGAGGGTGGCGGTGAATTAACAGGGCGCTAGATACACGCGTTCCAATTTCCGTCGGACCGTGCAGACACACCCGAAGACCTTAGACCTACACAGATTTTCGACCAACTCGCTTCGAAAAACTAAATTTTCAACTCTAGATTGCGGAATCCTTTATTCATCAAGTTCCAGCATCCGAACACTTTTGTTATTAAATTTCTGGATTTTCAAGATCCCCCCGAAATATTTACATTTCCAAAATACTAGATATAGAAATTCCTAGATTTTTCAGTTTCTCAATATCCAAACTACTATGTCCTGAAATCCCTACATCTCAGGATCTCTATATTTTTAATTTCAACATCTACAGATTCTTAGGATCACAAATTTCTACACCCCTAAGTCACTAGATTTTTAAATGCATTGATCTCCAAATTACTGACTCTCCAAATCCCTATGTTCCCGAATTTATAAATCCCCAAAATATCTATATCGACAAATCCTAATGTCGTGAAATCTCTATGTCCTCATATCCCTATGTCGTTAAATCCCGATGTTACCAAATCTTTACATCCGCGAATTTCTACATCCCCAAATTCCTACTTCATTAAATTCCTAGATTCCCAATTGCCCACATTGCAATACCAGAGATATTTCTACATTAAATATTCGTTATATCTCGAAATCCCCAGCTGTCCGAATCACTATAACCGCAAGTTTCTACATTCCCATATCGATATCCCCGATCCGAAAGTCAAATACATAGATTTTCGAGCACGCCGGTTCATTTCGTAGTTAACCATCGAATATTTACTATACCGGGCCCGGAAGTAGCGCATGTTGACTGTTCGTTGTTGGTAATCCCGTGGAATTACAGCCTCTTTAGCCGTCGCTCCTGGCTAACCTATAAGTCACTTATCGATTTGCCGATCGTATTCGCTTGATCGGTCAATTGGTCCCGATTGTGCTCGATATTGACGTGACTGACCTAATTACCCGATCGAGATGTAACTGATTATGTTTGCGTTATGCGTTATCTCCGCTGCGCCATACGCGATTGTTTTTACGCTCGTGTCCGTGGTTTGATCGTTCAAACGTTTCTTCGATAGAGGAGTACGTAAGAACTATAACACGAAGCAAGGTATAATAAAATACGATAAGGAACAGGGTGCCATAAAACATACTGGAGGACGTATGGATACGGGGATTTAGGAGTAAGGCGATTTGGGAGTTATGGGGTATAGAAGTATGTGAATGAAAACATGTTAGGATCTGGGGATATGGAAGTGTATGAATGCAGGAATCTGGGGATACAGCTATCTAGGGATAAAGAAATTTTAGAACATAGGGACGTATGATTGGGCGATTCTAAAGATGGAAGAATCTTAGGAGATCGATAATTTGAGGGTGCAGGGATCTAGGGATCAGTATAGATGCGGATCACATGTAAGAATTTATGTATCTAAGAATCTGATACATATAGAAATCGATATAGAATCTGTACATCCAGGTATCTATGTATCTAAGAATCTATGTGTCCAGAGATCCACATACCTAGAAATCTATGTACCTAGAGATCCATGTATCTGACAATGTCAGAAAATAACATAATTTTTCCTGAAATATTTGTCATTAATTTCAGTGGCACATGCATTTGAGTACACGTGAAAATGGGGCGCCTGCGATTGTCAGAAACTGAGTACAATATGTGTTCCACCAGACAATAGCAATTTTCAAAAAAGATCTTTCCCGACAGTTTGTATTTGCGGTGCAATATGCACCCCATTGTTCCGTCATATTCTAGTTGTTATCGTTGATCAATGCCGGGATTGACTAGTTGATTATCGATCATTATACCGTTCAATTAATTTAGCTGGGGGGCTTCCGTTGATTGGGAACGATAGTCGAATGGCTGATAAGACATTAGGTGGGGGGTACCGGTATAATTGCGTGGTCGATCGAATCAATCAACGCGCGATTATATCCGCCTTGATCCGTTCAATGTCTTTCGAATAACGAGCTCACGCGTTGGTCGTTGCTTCCGACGAAATGAGACACTTATGGCACATGACACGAGTTGAACGTTCCTCGAAAATATTCGAGAATGAAAATGTGTAAATATTTGAAGATATAAATGTATAAAGATCGCTAGATGAAAATGTATACAGATCGCGAGATAAAAATGTGTAAAGATCGGCAGATAAAAATGTATAAAGAATGGGAAATAAAAATGAATCAAGATCGTAAGATGGTTAAAGGTCTGGGCATCAAAGTATGTGTTTGAAAGTCTTAAAAGGGCAAATAACTTTGAAACGTATTAAGAAGCATAAAGGATAAATGGTTTTAATGGATTTTTAGGTACACGACGAGGTCTTTCCTGCAGTTTCAAATATTAAGACGCGAAAATAGAGATAAAATTGCGATGCAGGAGGTAAAATCTGTAGAATACTGCACTCGATGCAAGCTTTTGTTGTACAACCTGTGAATACTGCAACTCTTATCTAAATCGAACAGCGTTTGAATGTTTGACCACGTTAAATTTTGTTAATGTAATCGAGCGTTTCATGATAATTTCTGTAGTTCCTCGTTACTTCGTACTTTCATCTTGAATCTTAAGTTCGTCTTCTTCGTTTCTTAACATTTCTTCCTCAAATATATTAAAGGAAGCAGAAGTATTAAAGATTTAACTGTTTCTTCTTTCGCTAAGGTAACGAAAATTCGTGCACTTCGTACGTGTACGGTGCTGTGCCGTTTCACATCCTGCGCCGCCATTTTATCTCCTTCGTTGCATTTGAATCTTTGAAACTACGAAGGGAACTTCGTTTTATACATACATATGAAACATTTTCTCTACATTTAGTATTTTCGAAGAAAACTTCTTTCAAGGTTCTTCGTTGCCCCGTGGCCACCGGGGTAGTTTCATCCCCCTAATTCGTTACTTTTTCCTCTTTCTGACATTTTATTCGACCCGTTCGCGATTTATAACGACGTGTACAAAAATGATGTTAACTCGCGAAGCTGAAATTATACGGGATCCAAGCGGATAATCGGAATAATTGATCGTTGAGCGAACGGGTAGTAAAATGTCCTGCTTTAATTAAGAAAACGTTTTAATCCGAGGTATATCTACCCTCCTAAGAATGACACGGGATTCTCTAATTTGCGTATAATTGGGCGTTGAACGACCTTCCCATAATTCTCGGCTCGCTTTAACGCGCCGCATTTTGATGTTAAATCTCTCCCACGATTTTAATTCCGCGCCGGGTCGAAGAGGAATTGATATTTGTCCGCTCGGTGTCGCTTTTCCTCGCGGCGTATAGCTGCGAACACGCTTTCGGCTGGTTCGGTTCGTTTAACGTTTGCTTTGAAATTTTTTAATCGACTTTCGGCTTAATTGGATCGCGACGGATAAAAGAGTCGTCTCTTCAAAAACATACATTGTACATCGGACACGTTTAACGCGAAATAACGATCTCGCGTTTAACGCGTTTTAAGTAATCTCGCGTAATCCGTGCACGTCCAATCTGGTTACGGTCATGTGTTCATTTTCCCTCCTCATTTTTTTTTCGACCCAGTCGTTTGCCGGCCGTTTAAGTTCGCGTAATCGAGTTTCGAACGACAATTTGTCCCTTTATGAAAGGTTTCAATTTTCGTGTATCGCGCGCTACGTGTTGTCAAGCTCGACATAACGCGATTGAACTTCGTCTCAGTTTAATAACCATCTTTATGTAGCCACCTATGAGATGAACGTGGTGGATGAAATAAGGAAAATAATGGGTTTGTTCCTAGCTGAATTGCTGAACTTAATAACCGTATGTTATCGGCCACGAGATGAACATAGATAAACGGTACTTTGGAAATAAAGGTTAAAATAAATTCGATTGTGTACTCTTTGAGACGTATTGGAAATCTCGTTGTATACTGGTTGAGATTTATTAGAAATCTGATGAAGAAAAAAAGAAATATTCTCTCCAGAAGACAGTTTGTAGTGAGGGATTGGCGTACTGCTGAGGGTGAACAAGCGACTAAGTTAAAATTAAATTATTTCAAATTTAATGGAAGTTATCAAGAACCGCCCTTACCAGATCACCTAACTATTCGACACTCATAAAACAATAAATCCCGTTGGCCCTCGAAAATCATGCTAAATTGCAAAAAAGTTTAGGACTACATATTGCTGCAAAGTGCAGTTGTTTATTGTTCATGAATTTTCTAAAGTTAAAAATAAGCCCAATGGCTTTATGATTCTATGAATGCGACGCAGCAGCAAGACTTCACAATATAAAATAGTAAATGGGTTTCAACAGTGGACATACAAAGAAAGCCTTACTTTCACAATTTCAATTAATCATTTTTGCCCACGCGGTTACAATTTGAGTAAAGTAATCTTCCCTTTTAAGCTGTGTTACGAGTCACACTCGTCGAAGTACGGCGATGGAGGAAGTTACAAGCGACAGTGTCTGGTACTCTAAGCTAATACTAGCGACACCGTGCACGAAGTATTGTTCGTCGTTCCGCCAGACAATGGGTCTCCCGGTTCGTTCGTCCGGTCACAATTACATGAAATTAATGGAAACGAAAGTCAGGATCTCGGGGGCAGTTCGCGATATCGGGGGTGGAAGGTGTTCAGCCAGTGGAACGTCGACGTTTCATTGTTTGTCACGCGTTTCCCTGTGATCTTGATTAATCGGAACGGTGTCGCGCGACGAGTATGCTCGCGCCTATTATTCGCGAACACGTGTGCTGCCAATCTGCGCTCGTCAAATATTTGCCCGCGAATATTCGATTAACGCGGACGAAACGAGACGCGGGGGTGGAAGAAAATGGCTCGCTTCCTTTGTCGGTCGCATTTTTACCGAACCCTTTCGTTCTAGGGGAGCGAATTTTTCGTGTCGCGAACAATATTTTCGACCGCGTGTTCCGGGATACTTCAGCCAGGAAAGTGCCTCGTTTTTCTCGGGGAACGTCGCCGGAATCGCGATGATTAATTAATTGCCGGTTTGATTAATTAGTTGTAGGGACGTTTTTGCTCGACGAAGGAACGGCTCGTTTTCCCTTTCACCTCGACGAAACTTTTGTGTACCGTTACTCGTGGCTCGTTCTTCACCCCGTTTATTATTAATATTATTTCGTTTCTGGTATTACTTTATCTTCATTCTTTGTTTCGTCCACGATATTTTGTTAGGGAGAATTTTTACCCTCTGAGAACGGGGCTAATTAAAATCGAACAAAATGTTCAAGTTTTGATGTATCGGTTCGAACATCGTGGTAATAGAAGCGAAAAATTTACTACCAACTTCGTACTGTGTCGAGGCACTATATGTTGTACGGATTTCTACAGGGTGGATTTTTTAAAACCAAAAGTTCTTATGGAAACGCTGTTGCGGATTGAACGATTAGGAGATGGTTCGAAAAATTAGAAGCAGGTGAGATACGCTCTTGGCGGTTATCATTGGTCGATGACGATATCGCGAAGACTATGATACCCCAAGATCCTTCTTTGACAACATCGGAGATCGCGGGGTAGCTTAACTCGGCTCGAATCATTTCGACAAAACTTTCCGGTAGATCTGATATTGCACCATATACATTGTGAACATCAGTCACAAAATAGCACGATAGGTGATCGATATTGTCCGAAGCCGTGACGAAAGCAGCACCGTTCGGAATCGCGCGAAGCAGCAACCGGGTCACCGGACGATCGAACAGCGTGTAACGTTTTAATTAGAGTAAAACGTTGCAGAGTCTTCCGGATGTCCGTTTCTGTCCGCGGTTTAACGGCGACCGACTACGAACCTCTTTTCTCGGACGAGAGAACAGGGGTCGATCTTTTTACCCGCGGGTCGGAAAAACGGTAGAAATAAAGGAGACGATCGCGGCATCCCTGTGGGTCACAAAAAAAACCGGGTCAATTTCAGTTTTTATGGGCCGATGTTGCGAAACGAATTTCCATGGAAATACATCCGACGGGCGAAACGGAAGTCACCGAAAGACGAGACGCGATCTCCCGTTGAATTTATGAAACGCTACGGCCTACTTTGTACATTTAAATCCCGCGACAGGCTTTAACTTGCAACTGCTGTCCCGCGGCCGCATTTAAAACACGGCGAATTTGAATAGCATCGCGGCGACGATTAGAAAAAGTCTCGACAATTTTGCTTCTCCGTCGCGCAACGAGGAGAAAACGTTTTTTCAGTTTTTAGTCGGTGCACAGAAATGGAAACAGATATGAAATGGAGACTGTTTCGAAATTTACAGAGTTCGGAGGTTGTGCTTTTGGAAAACTGCAAATTTCAAAAGTTGGGTATTGAGTGATCTAGCGAACCAATCTATCAATCTGGAGATCTGTCGACCTATCAACCCATCAGTGTATCGATGTATCGAACTACGAATCTGTCGATCTGTCGATCTATGAGTCTACCAATCTACCAATCTACCAATCTACCAATCTACCAATCTACCAGTCTACCAATCTACAAATCTACCAATCTACCAATCTACCAAGCTACCAAGCTACCAATCTACCAATCTACCAATCTACCAATCTACCAATCTACCAATCTACCAATCTACCAATCTACCAATCAACCGATCTGCCGATCTGTCAATATGTCAATCTATCAATATATCGATCTGTGCGTAAACCGATAAATGTATAAATTTGGAACCGCAGAATATTCGAATTCCCGAATCTCAATCGCGACAGAGATAATTTGGAAAACATGTACCGTCCATTGTCACAACGGTAGATCGAATTACGGAGGATCGTAAGACGACGGAAGATGGCGTTTCGTCTATCTAAATTATCGCCGGTGTACAGGGGAAACGACCCTGTCGATAGATCCGTGGTATTATACGACGTGGACGTTATCGGTATCGTAACTCGGTTGTATACATCGAATACCTGTTCGCCTACAGGATTGGATAGCGCCAATCCTGAATTGGTCGTGGTGGTGGGACAGTGGTTTGGTCATCTCCAGATTTGATCCCCGGTGTCCGAGCATCCCTACGGGAACACGTCAAAGCTGTCGAACATCGGTCGGCAAACACGTGGATTCGCCCCGTCCACGCATTGTGGTAACGTTAGAACGGATCATAGCGAACGTCGTGTCGACCTGCTGACATCGTTGCTCTTTCCTCCTTCCACGCCATTTTATGCCGCCGTAATCGTCCGTCAAACTTTCAATTCGCGTATCAATACTTTTATATTTCTCCGCGTTCGTTTCGTTTCTTCGCCGCAACAAAAGTTATCGTGCCGCCGTTTGCTCGTGAAACTACTTGCTCTATCATTTTTCATTTTAAGAGAATACTCGATACGAGTTTTGGTGAAACGACGCGGAAATTTCTATTATAGCCAGAGACTAAAGTATTCGTACACTTAATTATTGTGCTGCAATTATTTTTATACGATCATACAAACCATTTAATATAATATTTTAGGAAACATTTAATATGATATTTTAATAAATAATATTTTAATGAGTCACTTGAAGCAATCTGTAGGGCATCGATAACACCAAACTGTTAACGAAGTCAGGTTCTATATTATATCATCCTCTTCTTACTATCTCTTTTAAGCATCCATTCGATGTTATGTCACGTTCACCTGTTGTTGTAAGTGTTATGTATAATACACAACTATATACGTTTAAATATACTCAATAATATAGATCACATTGTTACTTTTATTTCCACAATCCAAGTGTATGAATACTTTTGTTCCTCACTGTATCCGTGCAAGAATAATTCGCTCGCGAAAAATTATGCTCTGCATGTGCATATCGTAACTCCGATATTTGTTCATCGCGATTCCGAAACTGCACAATGATTGTTTTTTCAACGAACAAATAAAACGTTTAAAATTATAAACTAATTAGGTCACGTTCCAGGATTAAACTTTTTTAATTCGACGTTGTGCAAACTTTTTTAACGACGAACGAAAATTGTGCTTATAGGAAATGAATTTTTATCGAAATGAAGTTTGTCTGCAACTACCACATCGTTCGATAATACGATGGTTCTAACAAAACCATCATTCGCTTACGGGCAATTACATTCCCGAATTTGTGTAACAAATTCCATGTTTACGTCGCTGTATTAATTATCGCGAATGCAGCGATTGATTTGAGTATGGTTGCTAATTGCGACATTCGTAACCCATGAATGGATCGATGATTGATTCGTAAACCATTTACCGTCCCATTTTAACCGTCGAATTACGCGAACCGTATCTCGTTCGCGTAAATCCGCGTACAATTGTGCTCGGTTTTCGTTGTTTTTTAGATATCTCGAGATACGTAACGGCGAGCGTGTTTCGTAGGTAGATCGTTCTCGTAAAACGGCATTTGGAAAGAAATTTTCCTGTCGTTTGCCTCGAATCGTCTACGAAATTGCTGCGTCCCGGTGTCTTGTTTAGAAATGGCAATTCGGTTTGCCGCGAGACTCGCATATTCGCCGCGATCGAGGTAATAATACAGATTCCCGCTTACGATCCTATTCGACCCGGCTACGAGAAAGAATAACGCAAATTTGATGACAGCCGCATGCAAACGACCCGCCATTCCCGTTCACGACCGAATCGAAATTTCTTTTTGCTTCGTGTCGGAGTAAACCTATTCCGCGTAAAGTACCCCGCTGCTGGTGAACTCGTTGCAGGGGATCCGCGTCGACGACGATAATCTGTAACGGATAATACGCGATTCAATCTCTCTATGGTCTTCCTGTTTGACGTCACTTCCTTCCAGAATTTGCCTTCCGATAGCAAATTATTTCAATTCTTTCATTTCTTTGGATCCAGATTTTCTACAACTTTATCTTTATCCAGTGTCTAGGTCCTTCCTGGGTCTGATTTTGTTTTGGCTTTAAACTTCTACATTTTCGTTTCATCAGAGTGAAAATTTACCATATGTCTACGTCCTCCATAGATCCAAATCTTCCATAATTCTATATTCTCTGCAGATGTAATTTTTTTTCCTAGGCCTACGTTCAACTTAGATCCAATTTTTCTAAAATTCTACGTTCTGTGTAGGTCTAGTCTTTTCTCTAGGACTATGTTTTTCCGTAGATCCATTTTTTCTAGATGTAGATGTTAGACATCGGTTCCTGATGCATTTTAATTTTTCCTAGATTTAAGTATTTTCTAGGTCGATGGCCTTGCCGAGGTTCAAATTCTTTTTAGATCCACACAGCATAAATAAACAATAATTATTTATCATAATGTTTTGTGGATCTATAAAGAATTTGAATAATAATTATTTATCATAATCGGTAAGATATTTAACGAATCGCTATTATAATATGTTCCCCAACAATGCACGAACTGAAATATATACCAGGTAATCAAATCTACCGAAGACATCGTGACTTTTTTTAGGTAGTTACAAGAATTAAGGAAGCGTCCATATACGTTTGAACGGCAATGTATACGCGTCGGTGTGCAAACGTGTGCACGACGTGTGGCAATAACGCATCCGCGTATTAGACAACGCCCCGAACGGATCAGAGATAACTCAAACCGAATTCCTGATACATGCATCCATCCAGCGTGCGGAGGGGGCATCGCGAGAAATGGGAGTCAGAAATTGCTTTTCTGGCAGTATCATGGCTCCATTTATTGGAAAAATTCTCGCTACGTGTGTCCCCGAACGATCCGGCCTCCTGGTTCGCTCGAAAGGTTTGCGCCGCTCGTTCGATCGCGATATCGATCCGGCGGCACCGATCTCTCAAGGCGATTTTGCTTCAATTAAAAGCCCATTCTGCTGCCTCGATTCGCTTAGAGACCTTTCTCGCCGCGTCTCTCTATCTCTCGTCTTTCTTTTTTTTTTTCACCGTTAGAGAAATCTCTTTTCGCGGACGAACACTTTGGCGAAATTAAAATTTGCGCCGAGGGAATTCGACGAGCGTAGTTGGCAGGACTTGCAAGGCGTCGCGCGGACGCCCGAATTGAAAAGGGACCAAAGGGACGACCTGTTTTCGTGGAACATCGATGCCCCGGGAATCACAAATCATGTCCCTGACAGTTTGCTCGCTCGATTTTTGGCCTCGATTGGGATATCCGTTGCTTGTTACGAGTCCACGACGGAAATGCTCGTACCAGTTTATTGCTACGGAAATGCGAGGTTCGACGGACATCTGGTAACGCGAGTGTCAAGGGACGTGACAATCTTGGATTTTGCAAGTACTCGTCTGCTTAAAAATTGTGCGCTCGACCCTTTGAAACCATTCATTTCTTTTACCTACAACTCCTTAATTAATTTACAAACTAGATCAAGAAACGGGGTATCAACAAATGCATTGCAAAACGTTTCTCCAGATTGCTGGGCTTATATTTTCGAGAGAATTTTATCTACGTTTTCGAAAAAACACCTGTTAGAGAAATTTTGAGCCACGTTGTCGAAGTAATACGTTTTAGAGAGATTTTGAGCCACGTCTTCGAAGAAACACCTTTTAGAGATATTTTGAGCCACATTTTCAAAGAAAGATATTTTAGAGAGATTTTGAGCCACGTCTTCGAAGAAACACCTTTTAGAGAGATTTTGAGCCACATTTTCAAAGAAAGATATTTTAGAGAGATTTTGAGCCACGTCTTCGAAGAAACACCTTTTAGAGAGATTTTGAGCCACATTTTCAAAGAAAGATATTTTAGAGAGATTTTGAGCCACGTCTTCCGAGAAACACCTTTTAGAGAGATTTTGAGCCACATTTTCAAAGAAAGATATTTTAGAGAGATTTTGAGCCACGTCTTCGAAGACAGACATTTCAGAGGGATTTTGAGCCACGTTTTCGAAGAAACAATTATTAGAGAGATTTTGATTCAGGTTTTTGGAAAAAACACGTTTTAGAGACATTTTGATCCACGTTTTTTTGGGTCTCGTTGTGAGACATGTTTGTGAGACACATTATAGCGTCGATAATTCGGTTTGCGTGAATAAATCTGTTGGAAAGCTGGCGAACAAGAAGGAGCGATGTTTCGAAAGTTGGACACGTTATCGGAAGCGGTTTTACGAGTTAACGCGATAAGAAGATAGACAGTATCATTTGGTAAGGAACATCTCGCAGGTAATAGCTACTTAAGAACTTTTCACTATGCAACTTTTCGATCCTCTTACAATACAATTACCGGAATACGTGATATTCGGAAGTGAAAGAGGATGCTGATACACGAGACAGTGTACTGCGAATCGTTTTCCATATAATTGGAATTAACAATTGTCTAACTGAATGAATTAACACGTTAACTGCCACCTTCGAAATCATAATGTAATAATCGAGAGAAGTAAATTATGTATGACATTTACAAGTATAGCAATGAACGAATTTTGTATAACATTTTTGGTAGCAGTAGGTTTGATTTACTTCGTGAGTGATTCTTTTATATTTCTTAAAATTGTATATAAAATTGTATTGTTTAGTAATATTCCTGTAAGATGCTACTATGCTCGAAACGCGATCAATCGAGTTAGTGTTCCGGGTCAACAGAACGTTTGAAAGTTTGCAAAGGATAGAGAGTGAAGTGTTCGTTACACAAAGCGAAACAACAGCGTCTTGATTTTCAAAAAGCTGCAATCTAAATTTTCTCCCTTAAGCTTGACCCTCTTCCTTTTGCGCGCTCTGTTTCTTAGTCGTTTACATTCTGCTTCAGTGAATTTACTTAAACGTCGGCAAATTATTCCGAGAATTAATTATTTAGCTTATTATCTTGAACCGGAGTGTGGCAGGACCTACGAATTCGTTGCTGCACGAGAGGAGGAATTTATTTCGCTCGTGTTCTTCTCTAATTCGTATCAGTCACTTCCAGCGGTTCTGTTACGTTACATTCAGAAACAGTTATATTCTCTGCACACGCCGTGGGTAATGGCGGTATTCTTTCCTTTGTTGTACCTCGACCCCATTTCTAATCTTCGTTTATCTTAGCAATATACGGATCGTGAATGTGGTCAACCATATTTGTTATGTAGGTTTTTAAGTTTTTACATTTATAAATTTTTGTATTCCAGGATCTGTAGATTTTTCGATTTATAGATTTCCAAATTTCTACATTTCCAGATTCCAAGGTCCCCAGATTCCAAGATTCATTGGTTTCCAAATTCCAAGATTCCTAGATTCCCAAGCACCTATGTTCCTAAACCCCTAAATACCTCGATTCCTAAGTTTGTATATTTCTACAATCTAAATTCCAAATTTGCAATTTTTCAATTTCCAAATTTAAAAACATTGATTTCCAAATTGTCAAGTTACCAAACTACCAAATTTCCGAATTACCAAATTCCTAGATTCTCAAATTCAAAGTCATTTCGTCAGCTGGAAACCGAAATATCCACAACAGTTCTAAGTCTCTGTGTGGGGCAAAAAGGTATCGCTACCGTCGTGCACACAACCCGCGAGAAGGCGCACCCGTGCTTTCGTGGCGTCGTCGAACAATCCGTTCTGCGGCTAAATTCGCGCGTTGTGATTTATGAATACGATCATATAGCCGGCGAAATAGAATGCAAATAAAAAGCCGCGGCAATATTATCCACGTACAAAATGGGCGTTTTTCGAATATATCGTTCCCAATGGCGACGAAATAAATCGATTCGTCCCGCGATATCGGTAACGAATAACTTTCGAGCATGGCAGCTTTCGTTCTACACGCAATTCCCAGCGCTAAATTTCATGGACGCGCATTTTCACAGCCACAGGAAAAATGTCACGAAGAATAATTGCATTGAACTATACACGCACGTGTGCATATACATAGGTATGTGTATGTTTGTGTGTACGTATTCCCAGACGCGCACTCGTAATTATCGTTTTAAACCGGCGTTATCTGTTTCCGAATCCGTTCTATAGCCGTTAATAAGTATATGTTTACCGACGAACACGGCAAAAAATTGCAGATAATGAATCTGACAGCGTTCATCCCCGCTCCTTGCCGGCCGATTATCGTTATTAACTCTCTTTATTGGCTGACGAGTCCCGCGGGATCGTTTTTGTCCTCCCTATCCCTCTCACTCTCTCGTTCCGACGGTCTTTTGTTCGGAAAATATCCGGGCCCGGATGAAAACGTTCGCCAGCTCGACGAGTCGAATGAACGCGTTAATTTCGCGTATTTATCGTCGCTCGTAGACAATACGTTCAGAGATGGCCACTCCCCTGCAGCTACACTCCTGAATTGCCCCTGGAAATCTTGCTGTTCTTTGTTAGTTGATTCTGTTTTCGTAGTTTCGAGAACATGCAATCGACGCGATTTATTAGCTGCCGGGACTTGCAAGCCCTCTACCGAATGTCTCTGTTATAAATTTCGGCTTTTTACTCTCGCTTCGTCGTTAACTGTGCGCCCCTGCCGTTTAACTGACAAGATCCACGGTCATTTTCTCTGTTCGACAAACTTTCCCAACTTTTTTTTACGTTTTTACGCTCGGAAATGTTCGAACCCGTAAATTGTTTAATTTCGAGTTTAGGAATTAGTAAAGATTCCGATCAAATTAGATCGATTTGAAACTATTTTGACTGGCTTTTATTGATTTGAGATAATTTAAATCAATTTGGGTCGATGTAGACTGATTTGAAACAACCAAGACATGTTTGGATCGATCTAGATTAAGTTGTATCGATCTGGATCGATCTGTATTAATTTACATCGATCTGTACTCATCTAGATCAATCTTTATCGATCTACATTGATGTGTACAGATTCAGGTCAATCTGTATCGATCTACATCTATCTGTTCTGATTTATATCGATCTCTATCAATCTATATCGACCTGTATTGATTTATATCGATCCCTATCAATTTACATCGGTCTGTACTGATCTAGATCGATGTGTATCAATCATCATCGATTTATACCGATCTGTATTGATATGTACCGATCTGCAACAATTTCAAGCCGAATTAAACTAATTTGAACCAATGTGGGACCAACACTAAACTGATCCGATAAAATTGGTGTAAATCGACCTATAACCAGGTCACATCGGTGCAACTTAGCTCAGTTCAATTCGCTTCGGTCCAAATCGATTCAAATTGCGCCACACGAGTAATTTACGAAAGAGACTCGATATATCGCGCCATTTAATATCATAACCCTTTCCGAACAACGTAATAGCTTACCAATACGCTTAAAGCAAGTATCACGCTGACGTTTGTGTTTCTTTGATCGTTTTAATCTTTCGTCAGAAAGTTAAGTCGCTGTATCTCGATTTTGCCGGCGTTAGTCGTCTCGCGCGTCGCGATTAATCACGATAAGCGTGACCGTGATTGATTACGCTCGCGTGCAAACGAACGACAACGAGGAAGCAATCGTTTTCGCGCGATCATTCTCGGGCGATAATCGAGCGACGTGCCGTTCGATACGCGAGATCCATCGCGCGGAGAAAGAAAAGAAAAGAACGGCCGAGGAATACATGGCGGAGAGACGCCATAAATATCGACGGTGCTTTTGGTAAATCCACGCGAAAGGGCCGATAACGAGCTGGTTGTAGGTTCTCCTCGTAACGCGTTTCTGTAGCTCGTTCAGATTTTATCTTGCTTGCACAGACTCCAGTAGTAGCTAGTCACGAAATTTACGATATATCTAGTTACCATCTTTCGTTGAATTGCCAAGTACTATTGAGATGGTAATTCCAGCATGCCGGATGAAGACCGGCTGAGAGATCTGGCCTCGAGGGGTCGGGATTATTTATTTAAGGGAGAATGATAATACGAATAGCGAAGAAGGCACTCCGTCACGTGACCCTAAATTGTAACTCGGTCCGTTATCGCAAAAATAGGTCCACTTTTGTGGAAAATATTCGAGAGTTTGATACTTACAACGATTACTTACTCGTGGAAATCACTCATGGTTGCTTTCGAGACTAGATTGTATTTAGAAGTTTTAATCTGTCTCTGCAACTTTCAGGCCCGGCTATAAAAACCATAGGTTTTTTTCTGTTTAGTTTTTTAGTCCTGATCGTTCGGGAATGCTATGTAATAAATATTTTTCCAGTTTCTCAGTCAGTTGTACCACGACCCTGAACAGAGTAGCTGTTTTCACTTAGAGTTTTGTCTCTGTGCTTTTACAATGCACTTTTATTCATATACGTTTCTTTTCTGCAATCTACTGATTCAATCTTTGTTCGTTATTTTTAAGATCCTCGATTTAATCGCGTCAGTAAGAAAATAGAACCATATGCAATGTCTATATGCAATGACCCCGAGTTATATGCAATGCTTATTGAAAAACGACGATTACTACTATGGTAATCATAGGTACAATAAAAGGTACAAGTAAATCCTGCTATAAACCCTCCGTATATTCTCTTCTTATCGTCAAGATGGATAAAGAAAAAATGTCCGAAAAGGACACTGTTAGGCTTAGGATCCCCCTTGCCAGGATGGTCTGTGAACCGTTTATTGCCCTAATCATCTAATCGTTCCCTTCTATCTAACTGTCCTTTCTCCCGATAAAACATCAATTACCTACGATATACTTTTTGCATCTTCAAATTTTCTTACACGTTCGTTTTGTACAAGTAATTAGTCCGCACGAAACGCGCTGATACAATATAATATTGATTATTTCCGATTTTCGGGTAAGAGCAAGCATTTAAACGATTAGAGAGGACCATCGGAGTTCAGTTTCCTGGCGAGAAAGTTTTTCGATGCATACTAAGTTGTCGGGTTGTAAACGAGAGTTAGCGGTGATTGAAATTGAAGAGCGCATCGAAACTTTGTATCATCGTGATCGATCGAAATCCTTTGAAAATACTGCAACAGTAAGGAGAGATTAACACCCTGTGATATAACTACGAGCTACACTCGTGACGCACTCGTAGTTCAAGTATGGTAAACTTTGTTCATATCTTTGATACCGTCGAGTGTTCAATTTCAGTCTAATTGTAATTTGGACAGTCGTGGATCATTAAATGTAAAACAGCATCGATATTTCGAACTTTCTAAATTGTAGCACATGGAGTTAAGTTCATCGTCGGAGTCTGGATATAATGTTATTCTTATAAGTAGTATAAATAGCAATTCTATAACAGTATAAATAGTAATTATTCTTACGGTGTTACTATATTGTGTCATAGTATAGTATCATGTCATGTTACTCCTGCAATATTAATTTCGTGTCGGTAATAGACAGTCCTTTCTGTCTTCTTTAAAGATTTTTCTCTCCTTTCTTCCCACTATAAACGCTAATTATTTCAAATTCTGCAGGGGTAATTTATAAATGTAGGACGGTATCAAATTAGAGAAGCAGTAACTTTACTTTGCCGACGATTACTTAGGATATTAAGCTCCGAGAGGATATTTGTCAACGAGTTAGCTCGGATAGAGCAGTTTAGTCCCCTGCATCGACATTCGGAGTTAAAGCGATTCGCCTTCGTTTGCAAACTTTAATTGGTCCACGTAAATTATAGATATTACTACTATAATTCGGCAGTTCTTCTAGTATAACTGGTTAGCTAATATTACTCTATGACCAAATAAACATAAAAATATAACTGTTTTTATAGTAACGAAATAGAATGTCGAAGTAATCGTTAAGTTTATTATTACAGACATTTATGAAAATGTGGTCCATTCTGTCGAATATATAATTCTGCTCTTTTAATAAAATATCTGTGAACGCTTTCTATCGTATACGATTGTTTTAACCCCTTCAGACCCGAAATTTTATTCGTTCAAGAAAAAATTATTTTATACTAAAATTAATTAATTCATGCGAATGAAAGCAACAATATACTTTTTACAAAAATATTTATTTATTTCTTTATAATTTGTAAATGTACATTTTAATGGACATATGGTCCCTACGCAAAATTTGTTTAAAACTATATGTAATAAAATACAGCACGAAAAGTATTATGTACATTACAATGTGCACAGGGTCCGAAGGGGTTAATGTATGAGAGGCTACAATCTTTTTTTTCAATTGTTCGCAACTTGTGATTTCTCCGGAATACATAATCGTTTTAGATAACTCAATAAATAAAAGTGAAGTAAAGGGAGACATGATCAAGTCTAGAAAGTTCAAAGACGATTTTCTCGAAATAAAAACTTTACTCCAACAATTTTTATTCAAAAATTAATTTTAATGTGTACAATTATTTGTGTTTTATCGTTCGTTTATTTATTTTGCAACCACATTTTTAATTTCAAAATAAACCTGCATTAAACGACGGTAGGTTTTGTGTTAAAATTATAAACTTGTTAAATGTTCATTTTGACCGGTTTGGTAGGTTTAGTGTTAAATTCGTGTATCTATGAAACTCGATTTCTGGGCGCGACTGAAATGAACTCCGAATGTGTACAAAGGTTGTCAGTGAATAATAAAGTGAAGAAGGTGGTTGATACATGGTATTCAATACGAACGAGATAAAGTTGCAGCATGGTCATGCGCTATCTTCAGGTAAGCGCTTAAATCTGGCTTGCAGATAGCGAGCTTTATTGTGCATCGTGTGTACCCGACAAAATTGCAACGGCTACACCATTAACCAATACGTTCGCGGGTGAATTGCCCTTCTGTTGTTTTGCCCGGCTATCTGTCCGACGATTATGTCGCTTTTGTGTCGATTGGCGAACGCCTTGCTCTCCGTGTGCTCCCGCCGCTAACCCTAATTGAGATTTTATCGACGAGATAAGCCGGCTGGATTTTCGTCGGAGCGCGTCGCGATTCCAGCTATGTTAATTACACTCTCCGCTAACAATGGCGTGCTAATTCCCTTTCTACCGCGAATTTCATTCGATACTATAGGCAATCTAACGCGTGGCGCGTTTTCTTCAGGAACGATGGATAACACTGTCCAACAGCCAATCGACGTTCTAAACTCCGATCAGTGATTATTATAGTGTTTCTTGCGCTGATTACGAATCTGTTATCCGTTTTTCGCCAGGGCGTACAGTTTTTGAGAAAAGCGATTATGAAAAACAAAACACATTTTCGAAATTTAAACCAATTTTGTGAGGTAACTATAAAAGATTCTGAAATTCCGTTTGCATCGAAAGATTGAGAAGTTCAATGAATTATTACAAAAATATTATTTTTTCATTATTATTTGCTACTATTCATTATGTTTATACATTATATGTGCGAAGTTTTAGATTTCGTTAAAAAATATCAATTCAATATTGTTGTATTAAACGAAATGGTGAGTGTCGATCATTTCTGGAGTGCAAAGGGTTAAATGTTTATAGAAACTTGAGTGTCGCTCATATATGGGTGACAAATTTTGAGGAAACGTGTTAGAGAGCTCGGTTCGATGCTTCTTCAACGTTGAAACAATCGTGGCCGTTCAGCGTGTACTTATTTTGCTGCTGGAAAGAGCATTCGGTGAACGAAAAACGGATCGGGAAAATAAATCAACGGAGGATCGAGCGATAAATTAGCGAGTACGATTCGCCGTAGTTTCAAGCTAACGCGACTTTTTCGTCGGTGATTTTTGATGCTGGCTACTCATCCTGGCAGGTTCGCGCGTTTAATTGGAAAATAATTCATGTTGCAGACTACTGGACGCCGCGATCTCCTCAGCCAACTGCGCTATGAACGATGCGTCGAGCTTTCCCAGGCAGCGACGGAAAATTGGTGAGCTTACTTTTAATCAGAATTGTTATTCGTTGTTGCGTTTAAGGTGATTCTTGCTGCGCGAGGGCATACGGAATTTGGAAATTGGACAATTACGGAATCGTATACGATCACGTATAAATACATCATCGTGCAAAAGACGGGGAGATCGGAAAAACGAGGAGTTGTGAGATTCGGAAAATTGGAGAAATAGGAAATCTAGAAATTGAGAAATCAGGAAATTTTGGAATTGGGAAATTGGGCAATTGTGGAATTGGGGAATGGGGGAATGGGGGAATGGGGGAATGGGGGAATTAGGGAATTGGAAATTAGGAAACCTCGAAATTTAGGAACTGAAGATTTGGAAAATTTATGAATTGGAAATTGAAAAATCGGGGAAATGGGAAAATATAGAAATTGAGAAGTCGGGAAATTGTGGAATTGTGGAATTGTGGAAATGTGGAATTGGGAAATTGTGAAATTTGGATACTGCAGATTTGACAAACTCAAAAATTAAAAAATTAGAAAATCGCTAAGTTCATAAACCTGAACATTATGATATACTAAAATTCTGAAATTTCGAAACTACATGAATTTAGAAGATTCTAAAACTAGAAAAATTATGTACCGAAGGTATAAGAATCGCGTAATTGAAAAGTTGAGAAATCGATAACTTCGCAGACTGTGAAAATCACGAACGAGGCAATCGAAATATCTAAGTAAGTATTTAAGAATTGGAAATGGAGAACTTCGAAGTCCCGAGGGTCGCAGAAATCGAATAACGCGTAAATCGCGGAAGATGTTCCACTTTCCGTGCGAGCAACGTTCCCGTAATCTTTTCCGAAATTTCGCTCGGATTTCTTCGATAAAGCGATCCCGTATCGGGTTAGATTAATTCTCGATAATACCTCGAGGAAAAATCGAATCGATCCATTGACGGTGTTGCGACGCTCCTTTCGGGCGTGCATCTTCGCGCACGGTGCACGCATTAGCAAGTTTTTTTTTTCGGAACTATACCGCGATAAATCATTGTCGAGACGAAAGGTCCGTCGTGAAAAATGGTTGTCCGACCAGCGGCGGTCGCCATGATCGAGGAAACACCGAAAACATCTTGCGGAAACGGGCAAACTCTCGAGAACGAAAGGATGCGTCGATGTACAGTGTGGGACAAAAGTGTTCGTATTGTTATGCCGCAGCAAGGAACAAGACAGGATTTTTGAAGGACTACTCGTGTTTCACTATAGCTAGTTTATTTTTGTAGGTTCTTTACCACGCACAGAAGTTGACAAAAAGACATACAGTGTGTACGTGCGGTGCAGCGTCAGCGGTATTAAGCGACGATTAAACAACGCGTGGAACCAATAGATTCCCAATAAACGATAAAAGTGGACTCTATCGAAATGAATGGGTCAGACTTCGGATGACTAGATTTTATTTTTATGCGTACTTGTTAACCATTGTGTCGAGAATGCCTCTCCGAAGACGTTTTACATTTTACCAAGACTCGGAGTAGACGTACAAAATTGGTTTTCTATTTTCTATTAGCTAACTAAATTCGAATGGAAATGGAAACATGACGTATGAAGTTATCTGTGTTTTCCTTAAAATGACCATAGTGAGCATTAAACTCAAGGAGTACCTCGACATGAATGGAAAA
The DNA here is from genome assembly GCA_947623535.1 of Coelioxys conoideus. Lineage (NCBI taxonomy): Eukaryota > Metazoa > Arthropoda > Insecta > Hymenoptera > Megachilidae > Coelioxys > Coelioxys conoideus. The sequence goes on along the minus strand of OX392457.1, from coordinate 17,471,370 downwards.
GTGCAAACAAAGACTCTACGGAATTTTCCAAGCGATGAAAATTCGCTGCCAATTTATTAGCCGTTTCGTTGCTCGCGTTACAGAAACATACGGAAATTGAAATGCGAATTTTGTAACTCTTTGCGCTTTGTCGGCAATTATAGTCGTTAATAGAATGTACAGTAGCGTCCCAAAATTCAAAGCGGGCTACGCACGCTGCCACGACCCTGTGAACTCTCTGTCCTTTGATTTGCTACCAATTCCATTTATTATCGGGACGTTTGTCGCGATCCGAAACGGAATTACATGCGTTGGTTCCATTTCGGCTAACTCTTTACGCTTTGTTTCCTTTTCGAATATAAATCCGCTACGCAATGAACATTTCCTTTGTAATTGAAAAAAAAGATATTCTGTCCTTTCTCTGATTAACGTATCGATAAAAAGGTTTCACTTTGAGACTATGATTTTTTATAATTTTAATCAAAATATGTTATAGTCAGTGCGAAATTAGGGGAGGTTTAAGTCATCATTTTGCCGATTTCGAATTTGTTAAAAAATTACAAGCCTTCAAAAATTGCAATTTTGCCTATTTTTGCGAAAATAGACTTCACTTACGAATTTTTTTCTCAGAAACTACTCGTCCGACTGGGCTACATTTTCTTTTGTTTTATTCATAAAGCATCGGGCTACTATAAAATATTTTTTCCGACTTCGTCAATTTATTGTATAATATGAACAAACTGAAACAAATTCTTTTTTTACGTATTTCACTGAAAAGCCCATCGGATTAAAAGTTAAAGAAAATATGGTTATATTCCCTGAAGCTTATTCCATGTATACATAAAATAATTAAATCTCAAGAAGGAACTTTAGAAAGCTGTAAATTAATAAATCCCGTGTAATTGACCCCGGTGAAAGTTTTAAATCGAGTTTGAGGATTTAAAGAAAATTATAACTCAACGGCGTTGGGGCGGCCAAAGCTAAACACGGAAAGCGTGTAACGGAGGAACGTTTTCGCGCGGAATTTCGACGAATATCCCGAAAGCTACTTTACATTTTCGCGTCTCTTGCGAGTATTTCTCGCGGTAACCGTGAAGCTTGCGCACATTAGCGTCAGCTAATCCATTAGGAGGCACGAGCTACCAACCTGATGGAGGCTGTGTCTTCCAAGTGGCTTTTCTTGTTCCTCGCTCGATACTTTGTTCGCGCGTCGACGAATGTGTTCGTTCTTAAGCGACGTCTGACTTTACGCGTCTATCCGCCTCGATGATGAACGCCTTTGATCGTGAATCGTGTAAGAGGATCGATCTTCAACCCGCGATCTTCGATCGTGACCGGAATTCGTGTCGTCTTACGCTTTCTTGTAATCTAGATCACATTGATTAAACGCGTGTCAAGGATTCATCGAATGAACATGACTATGAAATTCCCAGAAATTTTTCCTTTAGTAAAAAGATAAATTTTTATGAAATATGGGAGGGAATATATACGTGCATGAATCACGTTACTATACATGTACATGTATCACATTACCAGACACATACGTTAATCACATTAATTGACAAATGTATGAATCACATTATTATACACATACGTGTATCATATTACTAGACACATACGTGCATCACATTACTATACACGTAATAAATTGAACATTTGTGATCTCAGGACAGTCAGTTTAACATCAGCTTAACATCTACCTGTTTTATCTATTGCTAGGTTATGTCGATGGCACTCATTTTGGATGTACTATAGAATGATTTTCCACGAAGTTGAGCGTCATCTTTTCAAAAACGAGGTGCGCGGAAGTATTGTTTTATCGATCGACGCTGTCAGTTACAACGCGGAATGCGACTTTAACATAACGCTTGCGAAAATATTTGAAGTCGAAGCTGGAAGTCTTCAACAAACACACTTGAACGTCCGTACGCTCGGAGGAAGATTCAGAACGAATAATCCCCTTACGTCGCGGGGAAAGCCATTTCCAACTTGATCCACGAACTTCAATATTTCTTATTCTTCCAACATCTCCTTTTATATCAGACATTGTGGAACTTTTAAAAAAGAACGTTTCCGGAGGCTCGCGCTTCCCTTATTGATAAACTCGCCCGAAAGTACTACGGAAACTTTCCGTCACGGATATCGCGTCTATCGCGCATAATCGAGGCTGCCTTTCGTTTCGTTTCTCGGAATCAGCCTCGCACAGCGTACGCTATCGAACGATTTAATCCCTGTGGGCGACATTCGGGAATTTCACGGGTTCCCGACGAAATTTCGATACTTTCCCACGGAAAACCGCTCGACGAGCGAAAAAAGATTACAGATTCTGATTTCGCCGCAAGAGCTTCACGTACGGTACGGTGACGTCGATATATCGATCTCGCGTATGTAAGAGAATTAGATTTTGTACGAAAACGATATATATTTCTGTCGGACATAATATATGATAACATGTATATAATATAGAATATATACGATACATATGCATACATATAAAAGTATTTAACATATATACTACACATGTGCATACATACAATGTATTAGTACATACATACTAATGTATAATATATACTATACATATCCGTACATATAATGTATATAAGATATGATATATACTACACAAGTGTATACGTACATGTGTATAATGAAACATATGATGTATACTACGCATATGCACGCATATAATTCATACACATCTATGCACATTGTATGCACATTATGCATACACAAATATAATATATACACACAATATACACATGCATACATAAGGACATATAGTACACAATCTCTTTAGAAATATTTTTTATATAAATTAATGACCAAATACAGGTCCAACGACCCAAGTTTCAAACACTGTGTAACGTCATCAAAAATACCACAAAAATGGTGGACATCCTCAGAGTGACCGCACTGTGTATCACATATATATAGCAGTCTTTACAATGCACAAAATAATTGTACACAATAAATAATTTCAGTTTGAAATAATTATTTTATCCCGATCATTTTTGTTAATTAACGATATAAAACTAAATAAAACGTGTTCCAAGCTATGAATTAATTTCGATGGGTGTTCCACGACATCGATATCTCGATATTCGGCAAATAAAAGGCGGGACCGAGCGACGCGGAAGTACGGTAGAAATTTCTGCCAACAAGTTTGTCGAGTGATCGGAGGAATTAGTCGTTCCGAAAAGGCTCTCGGTATTTCGCAGCCGGCAATTACGCGCACGATCACGGGCGGAGCCGCTTGTTAAGGAAACCGAGCGTTGCCTGGCTATTCTCGCGCTGATAATGGCGCTTCTCGATTGAATTCCCCGCGATTATTCGCCGTTATTCCGTGAGTTTCGCGCGACGCACGTCGCGTCTCCAATCTCCTCGATCGAGGGCTCGTCTGTCACGCAACTTCCGTTGCCGGTTCGTGACCCGGTAAAATGGAACGAAAAAGAATCCCGGTCCCTTCATCCGTGCTAATATTTATTCTGGTGAAATTACAGTTTCTTCGCGCCGCTTGGAACCCCTTATCCTTCGAGACACCAACCAGGTTTCACAATTTAACACGCGAAATATTCATCTCTTGCGTGCTATTGATACGCAGAGGTAAACCATGATATACTTTCAAGATTGTTCGTAAATTACATAGTTGGCATGCGTCAATTATTTGGAACGAGCGGTTTATGAACGCAGAAATAAGGAATTTTTAGGTCAAGCGATTGAACGCGAAAATTGTCACACATGTGGCACCACATACGTCACTGTTTTCTCTGTTCTCTGTGTCTGTTCTATTTTTCAATGTCCTTTTCCAGTTTTCTATTGTCTGTAATTTTATGTTCTTTAATTATCCATGGTTTCTTCATGATTCTGTTGGGGTCTGGTTACTGTCAGCTCTTTCCCTTTTATGACGCTTTCGCTGTGTCACTATCTGGATTCTTCAATGGTTTCTAGGTCTTCTCCTCTTTCTCCATTTTCTCTTTCTATTTATGGTTCTATCCTTCTTTCCATCCAATTTTCGAGGAGGTTTGGACAATGGATCATCAGATTTTACCAAGCGAACATTGTGCCATCGTATACGTTTGTACATGAAAATTAACCCCTTACACTACTGTTCGTTCGATAAATGCGTCAGACATTTACAATACACCCCGAGAACTATGCATCGCACGAAAGTGAATAATGTATGCGGGTGAAAAAAACACGTCGAAAGTTTCGACACTTCGGAATAAATCGATATTTTAATCGCAGCTCGAGTGAAAGTAGAACAAAGTGTCGATAAGGGTAGACGTAATATTCGAAAAGGAGAAAATCTGTGTAGAAGATCGAACGATATAGCTTATGATGGTTATGCAAAATATCGGTCTCGCGCGTCGTGACAATGGACGACGCTGGAGCACCGGCATACCGTGCTGAAACAGAAATATCATTTGAGAAAAAGGCAAACAGAATGTGAAAGGCGGAACGTATGAATAGCAACGGAAGAACTGGCTCGATTTCAGACACTGTAGTTACACTCGGCCCCATTCTTTGGCAATGCTTTCCACTTCCCAGTAGGATACGCCTTTTTCGTGTCTGGCCATCGCTGGATTTAATTCACTCGTATGTTCGCCATGGCTCGGGTATAATTCGCTCGGGACCATGCTCTTTCTTTTTTGCGATTAATAATAAAGATCGCGCTGTGACATTTTATTAATTTATGCAACCTACTGGGACACCTCTCCTTTCATTATGCTCGCTGCCATCAACGTTAAGTGTTATTTGCGCCGGTCGCGAGAGTAACTGCCGTGCAATTTCTTTATGTATTGTATCGCTGTATGTCGCATCAGCAAGACAATTTATTACAAGTTCCATACACCGCGAGTTGCATTTATCACCCGGTGAATTGTGCGCTGAATTTTTCGCTCTCTGATTTTTCACGATGTGAGTTCTTCACGCGTTGAATTTTCCACGCATTGAATTTTTTTGCGCGTTGCTATTATCACACGTTCGATTTTCTATGTGTAGAATTTATCACGCGTTGGATTTTCCATGTGCAGAATTTATCACACATTGGATTTTCCATGTGCAGAATTTATCATATATTGGATTTTCCATTTGTAGAATTTATTACGCGTTGGATTTTCCATGTGTATAATTTATCACGCGTAGAATTTATCACGCGTTGAACTTTCCACGCGTAGAATTTGTCATGCGTAGTGCTTACCGCGCGTTGAAATCTCCACATGTTGACTTTGCATTGCACTTCACTCGTTCAATTTTCCGTGAGTTGAATTTATCACGCTTGCACTTACCACGCATAGAATTTCACACATGTTGGTTTTACCACACATGGAATCCACTATGCATCATACAATTACCTCTTCCAATAAAAATTGTATGTTTCATCAGACACCGCCTCACCGCGCGCTACATTGTCATATGTTACAACGCAACCTCATATCACGCATGCTACTCTCGGTTAAAGAACAACGCATCGCATTATTCAGGATCACAAAGTGTTAAAGGACTGTATCAGATTAAATTATAATCAAACATCACACAAGGCTGAATTGCATTATTTCCACATATCTAGGAATATAATTCATGCGAGGTTGTTAACCACACATTGCAATCGTGTTCAATTTATTATTGAACAGAAAGAATATGTCAAAGAAAGAATTGTTCAAATTGCACGAAGAAGAATGCAGTATATTTAGCTACGTTATAAACGAAGCTCGTAGCAGAATAAATATCAATGTTCTTCTCATCCCCGATGTTCCATTTACGTACGGACTTGATACATCGACAACCACGTTTCCGTCTACAATACTCGAGGGTTCTGTCGACACAGAGACGATGATTCTCCACGAAACGGGGCTGCTAGCATCATGGAATTAGCATGAAAAGCGGCGGCCGCCTAATCCAATGCATTTCCCGACGTTCACGCTTGTCGAATGCACTTCCGTGTCTGCAGCGTGTATGCAACGGCTTACGTCCTGGCGAAGACCTGGATATGCACGTGGCACGTGGTACGCGATGCAACGAGTTCATAACCCTACTTCGACTTGCCAAATAATTTATTTCGTTCGGTTACCAAGATCGAGGATAACAATCGCAAAAATAATTGAACTATATCAAGACGATCAGCGAGATGCAATTGGTTGTATTCGACAGGTGTCGTTGATCTGCTTTTTGACATTGAACGTGATTACGTCCTCTTTCTTTTAAGTTTGAAACTCCGTGAATTTCAAATTTAACAAATCTGGAATTCAACAAGATGTGAATTCATCAGATTAAAAAAAAAAAAAATCAAAGATTCATGAAAGTCGAGAATGTGAAAATTAAAAAATTCGTGAGTGAGAAAGTTAGAAAATGTGAATATTTAATACAAAATCGAATGCTGTAAATATCCAATTTCGAGCTAAAACGTCGAAGTTCGAGCTGCATAAAAATTATAAATAACTATACTGGAAAAAGTTTCGAAGATCGTTGCTTAAAGAAGCACACGGTGTTTAAAATTCTGCGGTACAAGGGTCGGATCGCGCGGTTTCAGCACACAGTGCGAAAGTTTTTATACTTCCTTGCCGGAGGTCGAAGTTTTAAGCCACATCTTTGAAAGCCGAGTACGAAGCACGCCACCAAGGATGCGCAAGTTTCTATCTTAATGGCTCGCAGGTTTGAGAACAGCTTTCGCTTGCTTTTCATCTTCGTCCCTGTCATTTTTCCTTTTTCGACCGCGGAGCTTGAACAAATATGCAGCTCGCAAAAAGAAGAAAGAATTATCGTGTTTGTACGCGAGAGAAATTCTATCCAAGAGAATGATTAATTGCTTTCATTTTATGTAAGCTCGTTTGCACCGTGTTCCTTGCTTCTCTCGCCTGGGCCCTTTCAACTTTTCTATTTTTTGACAGCAGAATTTTAATATACTTCGGTGTAACTTCAGGATTTATTTACGCGCGTAAGCTTCGTGAAATTTGCATGAAAAACACGCAAACGAATATGTGCCGTGAAACAAATATACATACGAGGGAATGTGTCCAACACAGTGGTTTTGATAAAACTTATGTGAGATATAGTTTTCAAAACAATATTTGACACGTATTTTTTTTATGGGCAAATCGTTTTAAAGGGATGATAGCAGGCTTTAAATGTTGGGGTTGAAAGTATGTTCTTTTGAATATCTTGACAACCAGAAGGGATAGGAATATAATAATTTTTTTAATTGTGTGTTTTTGAATAACGAATACAGGTGCAAGGAAGGTCTGTCAAAAATCTCATTTGTTTGAATAATATTAAACAAATCTTATTTTTTTATGCATTTTTTATTGTTAAACTTTCTTTGAAGCATTCATTCGTTATTTATCATTTACAAATTCTTATTAATACATAATTTGTTGTCGCATCATGAAAAATAATTTTATTTCGCGAGTAGCGTTTCTTTGTTCGTTCGTATTTCATCTCAAAATTTAAGAATCTTCTTTGCTCCTTTCGGGAATAAAATTGCAGACAAAACCTTTTGGTCGCTTCTCTCAAAAATTTATCGGCGCTAACTTTCACGGTTCAGATATTTACACCGTCGAACGAATTCGTAAAATCGAAGCCGGTCGAACGGATCGTTGAATTTGTTGTAGGCCACGCTCGATGCGTGTTGGGTCCGCGAAATACGAGCGGAATTGGGATCACGACGATGTAACCGCGGTCGCTGTCGATCGCGAAACAATGCGTTTTACTGATATTTAGTTACACGTTGTCAACGGCACCCGTTACGCCGAACGCGCGATAACGCTGCGACGAAAGCAGATTATAGGAAATTGACTGTTGCGTCACGCATGCTGCTGACGCAATCGTTTTTTCCAGGACACCGATTACGCTTTTCGCACAAATTTACATAAACGCGTCACACGTTTATCTAATCACTAGCTTTTCTGACATTCGACAAAACCGAATCTCGGCCTTTTCATTCTATCCTGGTTTTCAAACCTTTGTGTAGTTTGACACTTTCAGAAAACTCTCGATATATCACTTCGCGATATCTAGCCGCGGTGGGTGCAATTGTATGCGGTACAATTCTACATATCATAATTCGTCGAGCAATAATTTAACGCACTATAAATGCTGCATGCCATAATTGTACGCATGGTATTTCTGGGAACCGAAAAGTCTATGCGCGGTAATTTCACACATTGTAATTCCACGTGTTGTAACTCCACATGCTACAATTTCACGCGTGGCAACTCTACGCGCCGTTCCTCAGCGCTCCGTAACTTGTAAGCGCCGTAAATCCTACGTGCCGTAACTTCGTGCGCCGTAACTTCGCGCGCCGTAACTTCACGCGCCGTAACTTCACACGTTGTAAATTTACACACCGTAAAGCCACGTATCCTAATTTCACGTGCCGTAATTCTACGCGCCGTATCTTCACACGCCGTAACTTCACGCGCCGTAACCTTCCGCACCGTAACTCCACGCTCCACAATTTCACGCTTGATAACTTTACGCGCCGCAATTCCACGCTTGATAACTCTACGCGCCATAAATTCCAAGTGCCGAAACTCTACATACTGTAATTCTAGGCGCCACAATTCCACGCGTAGTAATTCCATTGGCCGTCGCACTACGCTTCGTAACTCCACGCGCCATAATTCCACTCGCGATGTTTCTACGCGACATAATTCTTGTACACCACACCTCATGTTACTAAAAAATTCAAAAAATCGAACCTCTCCACCATCTCTTCTCCGCCTAGATGCAAGGAGCGGAAAGCGACTGTGAGATTCATGAATAATCCAGCAACTGCATAGTCCGTCCGCTTTGTTCTTGAATTTTTCAGCGACGCGTACACGCAAACGCGAGGGCGCGCTAATTGAAATCAGCTTAATTCGTAAAACCATGGTGGTCGCATCGTTGATTGAGATTACATGGATTATGCAGCACGCGGCACATTGGCCGCTTTGCCGAAGACACAAAGCTGATTGCGGCTATTATTTGGTCAAAGCGATCCTTGTTCTCGCCGCGTCGACGTAGCCTGTGTTGCTCGTTAACGAACTTAATAACACCGGCGTTATTTTCAGCCGAATGATTTACCGTTAGAGCCGGCGCGATTTCGGTATAGTAGATTCGACGGTTTATGGTTCAGTTTTCTAGAGTATGGCTCTCGCTTCCGGTAGTAAGACGTGTCGTAAACCGTCGAACAGATGAAACTTTGGTCATTTTCGGAACTGTGAACCTCCAGTAAATTTCATGTCCCCGGCTGGAGTTTATTAGATGACCGTCGAGATGTACCAGAAACACTGAACGTCGCCTCTGATCCGATCAGACACTTTTTTCTGGGTTTAACGAGCTTTCTGACGCTTCAACTACCGAACTAGTTGATGAACCGATTCAAGAGTTACTTATTTTAAACATAAAATTTGTCTTATGGTACTATTTTTGTGGTTCATGTTGATTTTTATCGAGAGAAGCATTTGATTTTCAATTCTATGGAATCATTTGTTTATTTATTTCTTTATTTAATACGTGCATCATACCCTGGCACGATTAGACTCGAGATACCTTGCAAGATTCATGAAAGTTGAATCACTTTTCTTGGGTAAAATGTATGAATTCTGACGATGAATTACAGTTCTTGATATAAAAACGTCGAACTTAAAATGTTTGATAATTCTGAATGTTGTAGGAGTATGGAATATAGTGCATAGAATAAAGTGTATGTGCTAAATATGCGATGGTGGTCTACTTCAAATCTGCACGTAGAGTGCCGCCGTTTGCACGTTCTGCAATTGATTGACGAATTGTAGTTAATCAGTTTTCGAGGAGCAAGCATTCGAAGCAATTGGCTAGGTAGTTGGTATTTGGAGAAGTTAGGCTCCATGTCGGTATTCAGACGTTAATTAGTGAATGCTGGCAGCTATTAGTTAACGTTCGATGATCGATCAAAATCACAGTCTGGAGCAATTGCATCTGGACTTCAACAAAATCGATTCTAAACCTCAAGTTACAAATTATTCGTATATGTCTTACTTTTAAAATTGTAACCTGAAATTGTCAGTAAGTAAGTTTGTCACATGGTATTCACATGCATGGTACCCACATATGGGGACATTGAAATAAATTAATTTGCATAAATCACGGTACATGAACTAACTTGTCTTCGAATGAGACCTTCGAATCGCTTATGCCAACTTAAGAACCATGAACTTGTTTCTCAACAAATTATATTACAAGTTTTTTTTTTTAAATCATTCAATTGAAGAATAATAAATTTCTTGAACAAATACTGAATTTTCTGAACAAGTAGTGAATTTTTTGAACAAGTAATGAATTTCTTGAACAGGTAATGAGTTTCTTGGACAAGTAATGAATTTCTTGAACAAGTTGAAAATGTTGCGTGGAATTCGTGATTTGTCGGTGGAACATCGATTTAATTTACCACGAATTTCCGATGCAAACAGCATGCATCGATTCGCCGGTTGCAAATACACCGTGTCGCGGTAGAAACACGTGCCTTTAGACAATGCCCGTTATTAAAGGATGCTCGCTTAAACCAGATCTAATCTGCCCCGATGTTTATAATTCAACGGAACAGGCTGCCGGGACGATCAGGTTGTAATAAATAACGCATTCCCGGTTTCCATGAATATTTAACGCGCGGGGGGAGCTAGCGACTACGCAGTTGCAATATTTCTTGCGAGAAATAATGGTTATGAGGGAAATTAAGCTCGATCGGAATAAACCGAAACGCCATAGATCATTGCGGTTGACAGGTAAAAAATGGCACACAGTGCATCAATTTCTACAAAAGAAGAGCACCGTGACAACAACAAAAGCCCGTGATCTCTTTAGGGGAAACGATAACGGTTTTATTTTGTACGAAAGTTTGCGACGAACGCGATAACTCGATCTTTGGTTCAATCATCGAAATATATGCAATTGTTTTATGATCGCAATATTCGGATACCCTGGATGTTCCAATAATATAATACAACAGATATAATAACAAAATTATACAATACATGTATAATAAAATACATATATGATGCAATACATATTATACAATACATATATAATAATATAATATAATAAATCTTCGATGTCGTGAATTCGATAGCCAGAGTCCACTATCACGAGGGGCGGTATGTATTTAGGTCAACGTAACATAACAGCCAACTTGAATTTTATTATCATAGGGGTAGATACATGGCTAAGTTACTGTGACACGAGAGTTAATGCAACATGCGAGATAAAACATACCTCGGTTAATATTAAAGCTTACCCTATTTATACAAGACTTCGTACGTAAACGAACAATATGATATTAATTTTATAAAATTATGAATTAATATGATTTTCTCGAAAACAAAATGTTGCATGAAACATATTTATTGTATATTTTCGACTTATTTTTTCATGTAGAATCTCTTTCTTTTCGCTCGTACTATCAGTTACCGAACACCTTTTATAATGATTAACCATACAAAGTTGATGTAGACTACTAGAAATGGATTTGATATTTGAGAATATCATGAATCGACATCTTATCGAATATTCTGCCATGGTTTATTTAACAATCATCGGTGAAAAGTTGGTGAGATCGCGCGTGAACCATCCTCGCGAGAGTAAGCAGCTGTTCGCGGCGAAACAAAGCTAAATTAGCAGCATTATTCCGCGAACGTCCCTGTCCCTGACCCGCCACTGTACCAGCAACCGGAAATGCACTCGACAGCGGTGCAGTGCGTGAAACGCATCCGATTAGACGCGGTACTGCGCCTGGCCCACTTTCACCGCAATCGCCTCTTCGAGAATCGTATCCTCGCTCGTGTTCTTATCGTTTACAGAACACTGCGGATAGAACTTACACGAAACTGCAGCGTTCGGCAATATACCAAGAGGTTCTTCAGTACAGCGTTCAATGACATAAAAATGGTCAAAGACATATGAAAATGGTCAAAGACCTGTAAAAGGTAAAAGATATATAAAAGTGGTCAAAGGTTTATAAAAGTGGTCAAAGATTTATAAAAGTGGTCAAAGATTTATAAAAGTGGTCAAAGATTTATAAAAGTGGTCAAAGATTTATAAAAGTGATCAAAGACTTGGAGAAGTGGTCAAAGATTTGTAAAAGTGGTCAAAGATTTGTAAAAGTGGCCAAACATATATAAAAATGATCAAAGTTACATGAAAGTTGTCAAATTATATATAAATAGTCAAAGATGTTTAAAAGTGGACAAAAATATATAAAAGTGCTCAAAGATATAAAAATGATCGAAGGTAAATAAAAATGGTCAAAAATATAAAAAATAGTGTCTAGAAAAGCGGTCGCTCGCAAAGTATCTAAAATTCGAAGCCCCAAAGTATCGGAATTCGTGAATTCGAGAAACAGAATAATGCGAAACGCAACGAAGTCGAAGTACACTGTCGAAAATTCGCCATTAAAATGCCACTATTAATTCAGAATATTACCCCGCCCTCAGCGCAGAACGGTAAATCCGATCTAAAATTCAAACTCATTTAAATTCCATTAAAGTTGAGGCCGACGTTGCCTCAATTTCCATTTAACAAATGTTTAAACTCCTTCGCTTTACTTTTCGCCGGGGCAAATACGCAAATGTTCGACGCAGAAAAAAAGAAATCGGTACGAAAATTTTCGGTCACTAAACAATTCCGCCCGCTCTCGGAACCGCGCCGGAGGGTAGCCGTGCCCGTTTTCGACCGGAAAGATTTATGGTTGGACGAAAAACGCTTAAAGTTCCCGTTCGCCGTGACTTCGCGGTCGCCGAGAATTTGCGTGTTTTCCCAGGACGTCCCACTAAATAATAACGATTTGGTGTCTTCGGACAACTCGGCAATTTGGGCTAATGCCAGATTGCGTTTCATATCCTAGGAACACCGGTTGCGTGTTGAAGCATTCGCGGCCATAAATCATGAAAAGCGTTACTGAATATCTTTCTTGTGTATATTCGGGGTTCGACGGAGAAATGATTATCCCTACGCCCCACAATTCCACGCGTTCTAACTCCACGCTCCGTAACTCCACGCTCCGTAACTCCACGCTCCGTAACTCCACGCTCCGTAACTCCACGCTCCGTAACTCCACGCTCCGTAACTGTACGCACCGTAACTCCACGCGCTGTAAATCCCTACGCCCCATAACTCCACACCCCGCTATTCCATACGCCGTAACTCCACACGCCGTACATCCTACCTGTCATAACCTCACGCGGCGTAATACTATGCGCAGTGTATCCTACGCCCCGTAACTCCACGCGCCGTACATCCTACGTTCCGTAACTCCACGCGCCGCATTTCCTATGCCCCATAACTCCACGCGCCGTAATACTATGCGCTGTGTATCCTACGTCCCGTAACTCCACGCGTCGTAATATAATGCGCAGTATATCCGACGCGCCGTAACTCCACGCGCCGTATATTCTACGCCCCGTAACTCCTACATGCAGTAACTCCACGCGCTGTAACTCCAGGCGCCATAATTCAACGCTTGATAACTCTACGCGCCGTAACTCTACATTCTATAATTCGACGCGTGATAGTTCATAACACACGCGTTGTAACCCCATGCTCCGTAACTCCACGCGCCATAATTCCGTTCCGCGATTCCAGTCGCACTGAATAATAAGAATTCGGTGTCTTCGGACAACTCTGCAATTTGGGCTAATGCCAGATTGCGTTTCATATCCGGAGAGGACGGTTGCGTGTTGAGACATTCGCAGCCATAAATCTCGAAAAGCGTTACCGAATGTCTTTCTCGCGTATATTCGGCGTTCCAGGGAGCCTGTAGGCTAGTGGAAAAGCTCGAGAAATAATTATCTGTCGACTTTCACCGTACAATACCGGGGCTGATGTATCTCTGTCGTGAGATATCGTCCCTTATGCCAGCCTTATCCCTTTTCCCTTTCCGCTTTCCTTTCGGCAACGCCGGTCAGTTTCGCTTTCTGTGCCCGTCTCCTACCACCATCAGTCTTCCCTTTACCGGTTGATGATGATTAATCGTCATTAATCTGGATCCATTAGAGAAATGGTTTCTACGCCTTCCACGAGATTCCGTTACGATTTCGCTGCATCACAGTCGGAGATATCAGTTTTCACGTTATCGGGAACAGCTTTCTTCACGACATTCGCGGACGGATATATTGCGACCTGAAGGAATTTTTTAATCCCGCGAAATGATATCTGGAGCAGGTTCCCGTTGCTACCGGGAATAAATGAAAAATTAAGCCGTGCAAACTATGAGTTAATTAAAGTTTTTAGAAACTTTATCGCGGTCGACTGATTTCGTGAAGTTAATTTAGTGACCAGAAAGTGTGTGCTGGGCTGTGACGGTAAAATAAAGAATTCTTAAACAGTTCGCACCGCTGCCACATCGTTCATTCCTTGCGTCGACACTTTTTTTTTTAGAGAAACTTAACATACCCCCTACTATACATAATTATATCGTACAAAATCATTTATGATTTTATTCTTCGGCAAAAATTTTTCAGTTTTTCAATCTTGCTACCATCATCCTCAAGAACTCTGGCAAATTAATACTATCAATACTGTGCATTAATTCATTACTTTAATTACTGAAATTTATTATTATATTAATTTAATTATTGAATTTAAATTCATCTTTCGTCTCCTATATTGCAGTTTTCCCAGACAATTTTGTCAAAGTGCATGTCAACCTTCATCGAGATAGAAGATCGTTGTATAAGCCAGTTCACCTGTTACCTATTATTAATTTATTTTTATAATTTCACGTACTATCTATCAGTTATTTATTTTTCTCGTCAATTTAAATATCAATAGTCATGAAACGTCTATAAATTTAGGGTTGAAAATCGCGGAGAAAAATTCCAAAATTTCCCGAAGTTACGAATCCTTTGACCCGCAAGAAATCGGTATCGCGAAACGCAAAATGGCGGAAGAAAATGGTGCAAGCATCGCGATGGAATTCGAGAGAGATTCAGTTCCATGACTCGATTTGCCTGCCGTGGTTTTTTTCCTTCTTATTTCCACGAGATCCTTCGGTCGACGCTAATGAGATTTGCAGCCACGGAACGGTCGAAGGCAGCATCTAAATTGGCCGCTTCGATTATCTCGCGTTCGAGCTCGGATCCAATTAGGACGATCAATAGCATTGCCGGTACATAATTATAAATAAGCCCGTCGGAGACGCTTCGAGCGTGCATGCGCGTATTTTCTTCGCGGCTGCACCCGGCAAGGAGGCTTCCTTTAAGTAGACGGCATTTTCAGAAGCACGTTCGTTCGTTAGTCGAGCATCCGGTTCACGGCTGTCTCGTCTATCCACGATCTCCAATGTACCTCCAGAAGGATCGGGCTAATAAGTTTCGGGCAAATGCAAATTTTGACTTATTGAAGCGCAACACCGCGAGAAAAGACAATTTTTTTTTTTGCAGTACACATAGCGAGACTCGTCTCTTCGTTGCTATAAATATTCAGCCACCTTTTACTACAACGAATGGTTCATTTTTTACCATACAGAATCATTCATTCTTTATTGCATAGAATCAGTCATCTTTTACTGTAAAAAATCATGTACCTTTTACCATAAATAATCATTAATTTTGTACTCTAAAAAGCCATCCACTTTTCACTATAAATATTCGTCTACTTCTTTCTAAAAAAAAAGTCGTTAGTTCTTTCATATGAAGAATCATTTATTTTTTACTCCAAAGAATCGTTCATTTTTTATTGCCAAGAATCGGCCATTTTTTACTATAAATATACGACAGCTTTTTCTAAAAAAAAAAAAGAAGTTTATTATGTCATATGAAAAGTCGTTTATTTTTTACTATAAAGGGTCATCCATTTTTAATAGAAATATTGAGCCACTTTTTGATATAAAGTATCATAAATTTTTGCTCAAAAATGATATATAAATACGAACGTCTATATAATTATATTGTATAAACGATATATTATATAATTAATCTCCGCAATAAACCCGACCAAAAATAATGTCCAAATTTTCACTCAACTCGAACCTCGACAAACTTCGTCCGAAGTACCTGGTTTTAAAGCATAATTCTTAAATGGAGCGAAATGATCGTTCGAACGATCGAGAAAATCATTCCTCGCAATTTGTTGCACAGTCTCGCGATAAGTTTCGGTTGGAGATAATTTTTTAACGTGGAAATACTTCCGACCCATTACGACTGCTCGTAAATAACCAGCAGGAAGCATCGAGCGTGTCTGGAACGACACGCAATTTTATAGGCGACACAATAAATAACCGCTTGTCGATTCCATTATACGGGCAATAAATTGTGAACCGGTGATACGCGATGATTTACGAAATTTCATCGATTCCTTTCGCGTAACAATCTCGATGCTTTCTGGGAATTAACATCATCGCGCGAATCATTATCACCGTTTAGGTGCGTTTAGGTTTAGAATTTCTCACGAATTCGAAACCACTAATAAAGCGCAATCGTCAACAGCCGCACCTGTATCGAGTAGAAACTGAAATAGACCGGAAGGCACTTGTTCATCTCCTTCCGTTTAAGCTGGCGGCGTTCCGCCGAATCTCGGCTCGAAGCGCTTTTTTGCACTCGATCGAGCAAATTCCAAGCTTGCCAGCAAAAAAGTGGAACGCGTCTGGCTGCAATATGGGTCAGGAGAGGCCCATAAATAGGCTTAAGCGCAATGCACACAACGGAATGGAGATATTTCGTCTCTGTCGCTCGTCGTTTCTTTTCGACGTAGATCAAAGTTGCAGAGTGGCACTTTGTCGAGTGGATACACGTGCTGATCTGAAGGGCTTAAAGCGGCGTGCAGTGGCGGCTGCAAGCGCTCACGGGGCTTTTCATAAATGCTGAGGGTGCGAACTAAGCTCTTGGCAAAGGAACAGACGAGGCAAGATTATCCTTTCGCCGATGACGACTCCGTCAAATCATTTACTAATGTGGTCTTCAGTAATGTCTGCAATTTTATGTGCTCGTACGTTTGTATCTCTTGTCACACTTCCATGTTCACGAATTCCATCATTGTTTATACATAGAAACAATTCTGAAGACATTTTCTAACGATAGTTTCGATGACGACTCCGTCAAATCATTAACTGTTGATATTTTCCCTGGATCTTTGTCTAAAGTTTTAATTGATCGGTTACACAGATCAATTAAAATATTCGATCCGGTTGTCCATAAATCATCGCGACTCCGTCTTCTCTCCTCGATAATTTTCCTTCGCTCGGAAATGGATTTAACAATAAGATCGAGTCGTTGGCTCGAAGCGACTTTTATTTTCCGCGCGAATGAACGCGAAAGTGTGAAACGATGCGGCACGGTTCGCGTTTCGGAAATCGTTTCGAAAATCATAGAACCGGCTGAAAGCGTCCGCGTGAAAACGAAACACCGAAAGTTTCTGAATGGATCGGCGGAAAGCGAGAGTGGAAAAATTGAATGGAAACGAAAGCACGGGAATTGCTGCGGGTGCGTTGACCGTGGCGTTGAATAATTCATATCGACACGGTACATGTAATAAATTGCTCTTTTAATGGGTCCGTTCGATTCATATTAAACGGAAAACCTCGAAACGACGGCGTCCTTTGGCTTTTCCGATCCATTTCTGTCTCGCGGTGTACGCGTTCGACGAAGAGACGCGTGCTGTCTCGAAATGGCCAAAGGGAAAAAGAAAATAGCCGGACCGGAAGCCGTTTAACGGCTCGAACAAAAAGGGACTCCGTTAATGGCCACCGTGAAACGATCTATCTTCTGAAGTGTGATTGACCGTTCGAAACTTCCATTGATTGGATGTTCTGTACGGGATACAAAATGAAAACCTTTTAAATCATCCGCTTACAGCTTGCACAAAGATACTCCGTTCGGATTCGTTTAATTGAATAGTGATGGACGGATAAAGCGCAGACTCGCTGCGGATACGTGATTTTTACGAATTTCGGAATGTTTTTTTTTCACCAGGATTTTCCGGATTTTTGGAATTTGGCGACTTGGAAATTTAAGAATTTGAGAATTTAGGAATTTAGGAATTTTGGGGATTTCGGAATTTTGGAAATTCGGGGATTTGGAGAATTGAGAATTTGGGAATTTGAGGATTTGGAGGTTTGTAGCTTTGGGGTATTGGGAATTTGAGAATCTGGGGCTTTGGCGTTTGCAAATTTGGGGAATTGAAAATTTAGGAATTTGAGAATACAGAGATTTAGAAATTTAGGAACTTAGGAGTTTGCAATTTTAGAAATTTCAAAATGTAAGAGTTTGGGAATGTACAAACTTAAAAATTTGGGGATTTCTTCATTTTAGAATGTGAAAATGTAGTATTTCGGGAATGTAAGAATTTAATAATTAAAAAATTCGGAGATTTAAAAATTAAAGCACTTGATTCTTTCGGGTCTCAAAAATAACTTGTCGACCACGAAATGTTATCGAAAAGGCAGATCTAATTCCATTAATCTCCAATCCTCGTTACATCACCAAGAATATTCACCCAGAACTTGCTGAAAAAATAGCTGACCGAGAAATAATTGATAGCACTAAATGGAGCAAACGAATAAATAAGAAACTGCAGGATGTATAAAACAAGAAGTTGGGGCGGAAAGTTTCAGAGCACAGAGCCATTGTAATCCAGTTGGGTTTAGCGTGTCCGCCACCCTACAAAAGCTACTTTAAATGGGACTTTAATTAAATATCACATTAATATTACCGTACAATTAGCCTTTTACCTGGCTGTGCCACGACCTACAGTTGCCTTTTTGGGGTTGGCCAACGTATTAATTATACAGGGTGCAAAAAGAACGAATTGGGGGTGTCAAACGACCACGACGAAGACAGGAAGAAGGATGGAGAGCTCGGTGTCTACCTTTTGTAGTCGTTCTTTGCTGATTTTGATCACCGTCCGTTGACAAATTGGTCTTCTCAGGATGAACGACGAGTTACTACGAGTTGCACTTTACTATTTTTACATCGACGTCCGTGTAAAGAATTTTAATTGTCCATTACCTCGAACTTTCGAAATTGAAGCTTCTTTTTTCTCCTTAATCGTTGCTACATAAATATATGCATACCTTGGAGTGTAAGAATAAAATCACGTCGAAGTGCAGCATATACGTATGTATGTAAAAATTCAACATGTGTATGAATGTACGTAGAAATTCAACATGTATGTATGTATGTAGAAGTCTAACATTAATGTATCTACGTATGTAGAAATTCAACATACACATATGTATGTGATTAAAAATTCAACATATACCTGTATGTACGTATGTAGAAATTCAACGTGCATATATGTATGTAGAAATTCAACGTGCATATATGTATGTAGAAATTCAACGTGCATATCTGTATATAGAAATTCAACATACATATATGTATTGGTCATAGAAATCTAACATGTGTGTATGGGAGTAAAAATTCAACATACATGTATGTATGTGAAAAATTCAACATGTACGTATGCATGTAAAAATCCAGCATACATCCAGCTCCATGTATTTATATCATGTCCAGCTTCAAATAGAAAGCTTCAGAGTGTCAGGGTATAAAAGACAATACATTCAGAGCGAAAATAAGTATACGACTTACGGTGGTACGCCGTGCAGCCACGAACGCATAAGTTCATCGACGAATGATCGATCATTCGAGGGCCTTCAGAGCGGAATTACCCTAATTATTGCTTCTCTCGGCGCCTTTGACGTCGCTCTTTCGACGCGAACGAAATTATTGCTAACGTGAACGCGTTTCATCCGCGCTTTTTGCAAAACACGCCGTGAAAGGGCCTCCATTTATTATAATTTCAGCTATCCATTGAATCTCGCACGGCGACGGGGCATGCATTATAAATTTCTTCGGCGTGCAGAATCGATGCTCGCGATTTATCACCGTTCGCATCGGGAGAGAAAGAAACGACGTCTTTTACCGTCGCGTATTCATCCCGATACGATGGCTCGGCGATTACGGTGATAAATTATTCAACGCGATGAGAATTTCGTTAATTTCGCGACGAAACAGGAGGGGGACAATGTCGCGTTGTTTTTTCTCGCGCGTTTCACCGGAAAGAAGCTCGACGGAAAAACGTGGTCGTCCGGTTTTTTGCGAACGCTGCTTATCGATTCGTTCGTATCGAATCGAATGCAAGCCATCGCGCGAATCGAAATTTACAAATCGAGAAATTTTCGCGAACGAATTAAAATTCTCTCGCCGAACGAATCACTAATCGATTTCGCGCCGGGTTGCGTACGATCTCGGCTATTTTCGAGATCGGCTATCTTGAAGCTGCCGTTTATATTCGACGATCACGGAAATTTCGAGAAAGTGCGGCGTAGAAATTCCAAAAATGCGCACATCGACAACGAACATTTTCCGATCGATGCTGTTTTGCCCGAAGTGTACATAATTTCGCGTAATTAATCGCGAAAGTGGGCGAGAGCAAACAGTTGGAAAGTATTAAGAGTTCTCCTACTCGTTCGGCGATCTATTTGCCGCGAAATTTTCAGTCCACTCGACCATTCCCGTCAATTAACGACTCGTCGAAGAACACGCGGCGAGATTCCCGGAGACTTCCAGTTTCGAGCAGTCTCGCGCAATTACGAGTTTCGCGTGCGATAATTGTCGCGTACGAACAAGTGCTCCCGCGGTTTGCACAAAATGACGTCGGGACAAAGAACTTTCTGACGGAGCAATTTCGCGTGCGTGCGCGTCCCCCACAACGGCTGAATTGGACCGACAGAAAGTTTGCTGAAATGTTTCCTTTTTTTTTTTCGTTTCACTACGCTTTCCAAGTGGTTTAATCACGGAGTTTGATGAATCGCTGTACCAGTTTGCATTTATTCGGAATTATACGATTTAATGTATACCGATCGCTCGAATTGAGTTCGGAACTTGTTTGATCTCTCTATGAACAGAAACGCGAACGTATTACCTACAAACGTAAATTAATATTCCGAATTAAATTTTCTTCATTTTGTTTTTATCTGGGTTCTCCGAGAACGAGTGAATTTGATAACTTTAATAAATTCCAATAAAATCCACTAAATTTTAATGAACATCGCTAAATTTCATTAAATCGCGTTGAAATTTCGTTTAACCCTTTGCGCTCGAAACGTGATTCACACCAATTTGTTTAATTACAGCAATCTGGAATAGGTATTCTCTAACTAATTCTACAATGTTGTACATACAATACATAAACATAATGAAACAACTAATAGTGGTAATTAATAATAGAGATATAATAACTTGAAGAGAATGTGTCAAACTTTCCAACCAAAAAGTTTTAAAGCTGCTTTCTCTTACCAGTAAAAATTCCTTCGGGTGTAACGAGTTAATTTCGTTAAATTTCATTAAATTTTATCGTATTTCATTAAATTTCCATCGAGTTTCATAATTGGCATGAGCGTTGCATACCGCGAGTTTGTTCTTCGTTTTTCGCTGAGAATGCATTGAAGTGTAATCACGATGCTGAATATAATTGATGTTAACGTATGTACTGAGGCAGAAGTTGAGACATATTATCACAGTGATATTTTACAACAGAGTTATAACGATCGTGAGCGAAACAACTGAATTTCCACTTTTCTGAGATAGTCAACGAGCAGTCCTTTGAAAAGTTTAATTGTTCCTCCGCTACAGATAACGCTTTCGAATTTCAAAAGAAAGTCGGAAAATGCGAGCATTCTACATAGAAGTCCAACCGTTCGAGAAGCCGGTGAGACGAAGTTTTACCAAGTTCTTTGAATCTGTGCATCGATTTTTAGAATGCACCAAATCCCCGGCGTGCAGTAGAAGTCGGACACGGTAGTCTTCGATTACCGTTTGTTCTTGCTCGCGTTTATTCCAAAATCGATTACAGTTAACTAATTCCGCGAGACTGTATCTAACTTTAACCGGAGTTCGTATTTTTCTTTATATTTTACGATGTTCCATTATGTTCGATCGGAGTTTGCTATGAAAATGTTTGGAGAAGTACAAAATGTGTAAAGTTCATTCAGAATTTAAAAAAGAAAATTGTAATTTCGATTTTTACTTGTTACCACCCTTGTAAACTAGATAGAGAATCGAAGTCTGATGTATTTTTGTAAGATACGTTATCGAATGACACCTTATCGATTTACTTTGGTACAACTTCAATTTTTCTATGTTACCATCCCCTAATTCGAACGGAAAGTTCAAAATAGGCTCATTTTTGTTGAATATTTGATCGAGTGATACCTTTTAAGTGCAGTTTTTCTCTTATACCACCCTTCAATTTCAGGCAGAGGGTTGAAACCTGATGTATTTTTATCGACTGTGCTATCGAACGGCACATTATAAATTTACTTTAATATGAGTTCAATTTTTCCACGTTACCATCCCCTAATTCGGATATTGGGTTGAAACTGGGAGTATTTTTGTTGAATATTTTATCGAGTGATACCTTTTGAGTGCAGTTTTCCCCTGTTACCACCCTCCATATTCAAATAGAGTATTGAACGCTAATGTATTTTTGTCGACTATCGAATGATATATGATAAGTTTAACTTAGTACACGGTATATTCAACCCCCGTATCTACACATGTACGTTGTGTCCATCATCATTCTTCAAAGTGCATGTTTTCCCTGTTACCATCCTGCAAATTCAAATAAAGAGTAGAAACTTGATGTATCATCGTTGATTATCAAATGACACATGATAAGTTTAATCTAGTACAAGCTAAATTCAACCCCTACATCTACATATGTACGTTGTGTCCATCATCATTCTTCAAAGTGCATGTTTTCCCTGTTACCACCCTGCAAATTCGTATAAAGAGCTGAAACCTAGTGTATCATGGTCGACTATCCAATAATATATTATAAATATTATAAATTTAATTCAGTAGAGGTTAGATTCGACACCCGTGTCAACATAAGTACGCTGTATCCAATGACGTTCCTCAAAGTGAATGTTCGTCGAACAAAAGCTACCATAGAAAAGATAGAGATGCAGTAGTTGGTAACGAAACGCGTTGGGGCGAATGTAGCATTGTCGGTTCGAAGGTAAAACTGTGGTGGTCGGTCAACAGCAATTACACGTGGTGGTAGGAGGGCAACAGAGCGATTCGGAACAGCTGCCAGTACATTACTATCGCGCGGGCTGTAATTAATACTATTTCGCGTGTACTATGGGAACGGTAACCAGCGTGGTCCAAGTACCGTTGTTGCATCCTGTAGAACGCGTCCACGTGATAGACAATAATTACCATTACGGGGAATAAACGACCGGGCACGATTTTGCGTTCGGACGGTAGCAGAAAGAGAAACGGAATTGCCGAGCGTTACGCCGGTGATGCATCGCGTTCCATTTTCTTCCTGGAAGGCAACTTAATTTACGAGCATCTACGTCGCGATCGGGACAAAGAGCCGTTCTCGCTTGTGTCACGGCCACGAATTTCATATTAAGCCATTTACTCGCGAACCTAAGTCCGTGAACGCGGCGCAAAGATTTTACGCGACAAGAATTTTAACCCCTTGACATACTTTGATGTGTCTGTCACGTGACACACTCCCGCTTCGACAGCGATAAAGCCTGTTCGAATTTTTAATTGGCTTCAATTTAGATTCCAAATCCAATTATAATTTATGCAGTCATGTATCACTGAATACGGAATCTACATAATATTTCGAGGTTTTTTATCTGTTTTAATAGCCAGAATAGTTGATCTGATTATAAGATCGTTGAATATAAAGTACTCGCAACATTTTAATTTTCTTTGCTCGTTTTAATATTTTTATGGATAAATTTACGAAGTACCAGCGATCAAATACCTCTTGTGTCCAAGTTGTAAATACAGTCTCGTAAAAGAGTCTTAGAATTATCATAAAATGCTACACTTGTATTCACATACGGGAAGTATATGACGGCGATTCGTTGCTATATTCCGAGATGTCGGCCTGAAATCGGGAAGTCGCGCTATTATGTCGGCGTTGACCATTTATTTTTTTTTTGTTTTTTTAATCGAATCTCGACTCGTTGTCGTTCGACAAAGCTATCGTTCGCGGGCTACCGAGCCAGAAAATCAGTTTTTCCTCGCAAAAGAGTCGGGCTTATTGCGTTGGCTGGCTATAGGTCCCAGGAGCGTGCGACAAAGTACACGACGCCCTTTGTGCCGTGCACCGTCGAAGATTGAGCCGAGTTGAAATACCCGTTTCGCCAGGATACAGGCAACGCGTTATTAACAGCCCGGAAATTATTCCTATCAAACGCGTATCCTGCTATAATGCACGCGGTGCACGGTCCACCAACGGTCTTCTCACATTCTTTCACGAATAATTCTTATATTGGATGTTGACATATAAATTGTATAAATTAGGGATTTTTACGTATGGTGATACAGGGATGTAGGAATCTTGAAATGTTAGAATATAGGGATCCCAGAATATAGAATTGCAGGAATATAGGAATTTAAGAACGTAGGATTCTAGGAATATAGAAATTTAGAAATGTAGAATGTTAAGGATCTAGGAATTTAGGAATGTATATTCTAGGAATATAGGAAAATAGTTTACCTACGAATATGTGTGATATGCGAATGTAGGAACAAAGGAATCGAAGATATGCGAATAAAGAGAATCCGAGAACACAGAGAACAAAAATTCTAGGAACTCCGAAAATTCGAGAAAATTTGCGATTTAGAATTTTGGTATTCGTGAGACGAGGAGAATTGCCGCGCGATCGATTTGTATATAAATGACGAACGATGGAGAGACTCGATACGATAACAGAACGTGTGGCGTTACGTAAAAGATGTCCCGGCATCGAAGCTGAAGATCCAGTGATCGCTTCGCCTCCATAAAATCTTATTTCGAAGCTTATTGCAGCGAATCGACTAGCAGCCAGCGCGCGTATATCGTGTATCGGCAAATCCGTTTTCCACGGATTCAAGGACAAATTCAGCCGCTTGTACCAGATATCTTATTATCGGATTTCGGAGCAAAATGGATGGCTGGGTAGCGGGAGAGCACAAGCGTGATGTCGTTATTGTAGCAAAAACGAGAACCGTTAAACGATAATCTAGAAACATTATGGCTCATTATAATCTAAAATAAAAATTATCATCTGGATAATTTGAAAATAAGTTTTAGGTAATCTTAAAAATAATCTTAGATAATCTTCAGATTATCTTTTATTATATTGGATTATCTATATATAATTTTTAGATTATCTATTCTAGCAATAGATAATGTACAGGCACCACAAGGCTTAACAACGATTTAACCGCGATTACGTTCGATGCTACATAAAGGATGTATCAAAGGGGAACATAAGACATACGGAACAGAAGGAATAATGCCATGAGGGAATCGTTATCGTAACTTTTGTACATTTTCTTGTTAGCGTTAAACGATCGGACAGTAGACGATCGTTGTCGCAGAAACAGGACAGTTTTTCCCTCGAATCAAGACGAGTCAAAGTGTATTCAATGGTTGTATCTCTGGGCCGTTACCTGAGAAATTCATGGAATTATGATTATAAATCTTTATAATATAATCGTGCCACTCTAACGGATTAATCCCGCGAATATCAAACTCGAGGGAAATTCTTTGACTTATCAACGGCTCGTTCGAGAAGCAGATTCAGACCCGTTTCAGCTCCTTTGCGAATTAAAAGATCATAAAAGACGTATTCAACGGGAGGAGAAAGCAAGATTTGAAGAGTCTTCGAAACGAGGAAGCACGAAAGGAAAACTTCGTCGAGAGAATCTATTGTTATCGTGAATACCTCCTTAACGATTATTTTTACATGAGTGCGCCTTTACGGAGTAACAATCATTTAACATTATAGATTAATTGTGAAAGATATCAAGCTTGATCAATATGTTGTTGTCACATCGTTGTCATGAAAAGTTACTTTAATACCGTTCTATAGTTTGGTCTTGATCCAGCATTTTTAGAGGTATGCATCAAGAATCTAGATCTCCAAATACTTCGATTTCCAAATACATAGATCCCCAAATTCCCAGGTCGCAAGATACTTGGATCTTCGAATACCTAGATTCTGAAATACCTAAACCCCCGAAAACCTAAATTGCCAAATATCTAGACTCCCAGATATCAAAAACCCTAAATTCCCGTATACGAAACCCATCAGATATCTAAATCCTCGGATTACTAGATCTCCCAGTAGCTTAAACCTCCAGATCTCAAGATTTCTGACATCCTACATCACGAGGTCTCTAAAAGCCCACAAAACTTACGTCACGGATTAAAGGTATCATTTTGTTATTCTCGGTATACCTTATAACTTATTACCGGAACTTTTATGCGAATCCCATAGACGCGGATCCTTCCTGAAACTTGCGTAACCGAAGATGGGTAAAAGCTCGTAAAAAGTGTCTTCGAGGTACGAGAAAAAAGGAAGAATCATCAATAAGGGCACCATAACGCGGATAACGACCATTGGCCGCCCATATTCCCCTCGATGTTAGATCAACGCCCGTTTATGGTCCGACCCATAGAAATTGCTTCGTGGCATCGTGTTCGATGGACGAAACGAGTCCGTTTTATCTATGAAATATTAAAATCACTTTACGACACTGCGAGCTCCTCGAGCCCCTACGAGATCCATCTTATTCCCTACGGCGGGATCCTCGGGGAAGAATTTTTGAATATTCCCGAATGAACAGGTGGCTTTTGACCGGGGAGCAGCGAGCTTCGCCCTCGAACCGGGGGATATTCGCGTTAAAACCTTTTGTTATTTATGAAACAATTCGCTGTACCCGTAAAGGCGATTCTACGTGACTGGGATAGGATTTGGCTTAGAATTTATTGTGGAATTAGCAGGAGGATTTGCGTGGTTACCACGGTCGAGCTGTTTATTGTTCGACTTTACTGGATCCACTGGAAACTGGAATCTTAGAGATATAGGTAAATTGGTAGATTGAATGTCTGGTATCAGCCGACCATGTTCATGTCATTGTTTCGTCGATACAGAATTGTTCTCTTAATATCGAACGCTCCAAATCTCGTATTGTTACCTTCGTGAGATTATCCACGAGATAATCTACAATTGTTACAATTCATTACGTAGAAACAAGAAAATTGTTACAATTTATTATGACAAATTGTTGCAAATATAATTGCGGTATGAAGGTATAAACCATACAGGCAGTAGAGTATAGTCTCATATAACATTTTGCTTTTGAATGACTCAAGGAACAAATTTCAACGGACGGGAGTATGTCCTGTTTTATATATAGAACAATCTTACATTCTTTTGCATTTACAAAGTGAGATTGCATTTATATCGCTCTTAACACTAAACCTACCAAAGCGGTCAAATGACCGTTTTACAAATTTCCTACGTCAAGATAAAGAATTAATGAATGTATGAATTTATGTTTCATCGTTTCGGTATTTATTTTTCAACTTCAGTTTGAACTTCTTAACGTTAAGAACAACGTGTCTCCTTATATCATTCAATTTTAGAGATCTTTTTGTATCATCGAATACAACCATTGAATCATCGAATACGTTGTTCTTGTCAGTCGTATGATTCGTCAGGAATTTAATGTTTGTGGTTCGTTACACGATCTTATTTATTATTTATCTCGTTCTCGCGCGTAATCTTGAAGCTAGACCAAATGATTATGCTACGTCAGAGACGCGACGGTCGTATATCGACGCCACAGATTAAATCTCCCGTACCAGGCAGCATACCGCGGTCCTCAGCAATTACACACATCTTTCCTGATTACTCTGGCCACGGTTTATGGACCCTGGCGACCCCCATTTCCATACCCAAAACGTGAAATTCTTCGTCCGTGTTCTCTTTTTTTCTCCAGCGTCGTCCTCTCTTTGCTCGGCGGAGCGCTTTGTGAAATACGCTCGCGACGTGTCAGGACGCTCGAGAGCCATTCTAATTCGAGCTCAAGCGACGTTAACGAGTTCCCCACCTAGCGCAACGGAAAACGCCGCGTCCCATTTTATAATGCTACTACAATTCAGACGGCTTCCGGTCTACTTAAAATTCTTTTCGACACTGCCACACGCGTCGATGCGTACGATTTTTCTTTACGCGAACCACATTTCGCGCGGAAAATTTCCGATTTTCGACGGTCGAAGGTGTATGGAATTCTGGGATCCATAGAGAATTTGGGAACTTGGGAGACTTTGAGGCCGAAAAATTTAATGCGCTAATTTGGGTCTTTGAAAATCTGAGAGTTCGAGGATTTGCAAACACGAAGGTTGGAAGAGTTGGAAATTTTAGAGTCGGAAGATTTGAAAGTTTGAGAGTTCGAGGATTTGAAGACTCGAAAATGTAGGAATTATATAAGATTGCAAATTGACAATTTCGGAAGTTGGAGATAAAAGAAATTCGATTTTGAAATTTGAGGACTTGAAATTCCATTATTTGGGAACTGGAAAATTCGGAAATTAGGAAACTTGGGGATGTAACTGTGAATTTGAAAGTTTGGAGATGTAGGAATTCGAGAATGTGAAGGTTTGGAAATTTAGGAACTTGGAATTCCAGAATTCCATTAGATATGCAGTAATTGAGAATTTGAGAATTGGGAGATGAAAAAATTCGTAACTTTGACAATTTGGGGACGTAGAAATTTCGGAATTGTAAATTTAAGAATTCGGGGTTGTAGTAACTTAGAAATTTGAGAATCCACGATTTAGAAATTCAGGAATGTAAAAAGTTAGCAATTTAGGTACTTGAAAAATCTTCTAAACGAACGTAGTAAACTGTATAATGAGAAAATCTTCAAAACGAACGCAGTAAACTGTATAACGAGAAAATTAAAAAAAAAAACGTGAGAATACAATTTATAAATCTGGTTTCGAAATTTCTCGACAAAGTGCCCGAGGCCATTATCCTGTACATCCGCGAAATTAACGCGAACAATTGATAACTAACCCTGCCACGTAACCTAGATAAGAGAATAATGTGTCCCAGGATTTGTAGACGCGAGTGTAAGTAGGGAGCGTGGCGAACGAGTTCAGGAGGAAACGCGAGCATCGTTGCGTCACGTCTGCTTCGCAACATTCACTTCACTGCGCGACTAATTAGCATCCTCCTCGTTTCCTCGTGAAAACACTGCCGTGTACACACACGACGTCGCGGCGCCTGGTTTGCTCGGTTTTACGCGACATCGAACAGTGCAGGATCGTGCACACGCACACACCCACGCATTCGGCTGGATAACTCTGATAATTATTGTACGCGAAATGTGCGACTACCAGCCAACTAGGTCTCGGGACCTCTTTGAAGCACGCCTACTCGAGCGATTTCCGTTTTAAGCGCTCTCGCTTCTGTGCCGCGAGATATACGCCACTGTGCTGACTACTTCCGATCGCCACAAGGATCTTCCGTTTCCGCCCTTTAAATTAACGCTGCCAAATTAGCCTTAACGATCGTCGTTAATGAAGCTGACCTTTGCTACATTGCTACTCCCTTTGCTACAAATATTATCGCGCGGTAATAATGACAAATACGAAACATACTTGTTATATTACCGCATTATGTTTAAATTTATTATATTTGTTATGCGAATGTAATAAATATAATTGATATATGAACAAGTTCGGTTAATATATCATGCATCTGCATAATTGGATTTTTATTTCTGACTTGAGGAAGTATCATTTTAAAGTTTGTATACGAAAAGAATTAACGAATCAAGCATCCGTATAATTGTTTATTTGCAAAGTAACGAAAACCAAGTTGGTGCAATGCATTTAAAAGAGTGAACCCAGGAACCGGTGCTATCATGATTACGCGATTACACGAAGAAAAATGTTTGTCCAAGAAGAGAAGTATAAAGAATACGAACAGAGGATCATTAGCACGGGAGAAGGTTCTCTTTCGGTATTTCTTTGTCTGCCTTTTTTAATCGGGCCACATTTAAATTTTAAACGCCCTTAATCTTTTATGCATGAGCCAAGGGCGTTGTTAAAATAAACACGTTAGACGGTCACCGCTGCCCGTGGAATTTCATTCGCGTTCATTTTTAATCTCGTGCGCTCCCCGGCGACACTGGTAATTATATCGAATTAATAAATGAGACATAATTCCTCCACGTTCGTTAATCGTTCATCCACCTCGTACTTTGTCTCGTCTCGACGTTACGAAGCACGGTTTCGATGGTAACCTCGAAACACCAGCAATCAAATATCCGAATATTAATTCCCTTTGAACGTTGCTAGTCGATGCAGATAATGGAATAACGTTCGACAATCGGATTTCCTGCTACGTGATAAGAGCAGACTAAAAGGAGGGTGAGAGAGGGAGAGAGAGAGAAGACGAGAGTCGAGATTATCACGAATCCATGAAAGGCTGCCAGCTGAAATCGAGATCTCGATGAGGTCTCGACGACGACGGACGAAGACATGCTGCAATTACTCCTAGATGTTCACTGAACAATCCTTCAACCTAATCTCGTTCTTCCATTTCTTCCATTCGGATGTCTACGCCGTGGATGCGACGTAGTGCGTTATACTAATCCTAGAAACTGCAACTTTCTTAGATCAGAGTCATCTTCGTGTTTCATAGAGCCTCCATTTTCTCTAAGTTCAGATTTCCATTGATCTAGGTTCACACTAGGTGTACATTCACTTTGAATTTTTCTTGGGTCTAGCTACTCTCTGGACTTGGGTGGTGCTTTTTCTAAATCTAGATATTTCGGGGTTTGGCAACTTTGAAGATTTGAAGATTTAAGGATTTAGAGAGTTTGGGATTTAGGGATTTGGAGATTTGAAGATGTTGAGATTTTGGGATTTGAAAATTTGGAGACTTGAAGATTTGTAAATTTAAAATAGACACTTTGCAATTTTGGGGATTTACTATTTTAATATTCTTGAAACTGAGAATTAGACGATCTGATGATCTGGGATTTAGAAATTTAGAGATTTCAGAACATGGAATTTAGAAAATTTGACGATTTTTTTGGCGTAGAAAATTTGTTATCCTACGAACGTAACTCGTAAATCATCATCTTGGTCACGCCAAACTTAAAGCCGCCGTGCGACTTATAATTCTTCAAAGATGCAAATTACTGCGAGATTCCGGGAAGCACCGGAAATCGAAAACGAGACTTTTGCAGTCGCAACCAGCTGCTACTTCTACGATTCGTCTTATTCTACATAATTCTGGGTTATCGCGTAAGTGACTGATGGTTGCCTATGACATCCCTAGTGGTAATACAATAGCTGTCTGAATCGTATTTCACGAGGAAATAACATCGTCACCGTGAAAGCTTTCTTGTAATACTATTCCATCCTCCGTGATATTATCTCAGAAAAAAGAACAATACTTGAGAAATGTTTCACCAAGTTTCTTCTACACTTGAGGTACAAATTTTTCGGAAACAGAAATCAATTGAACATGTGAGAGGATCAAGATCATGTTACAAATTCCTTAGATCGAACAAACTTGCTGTAAAGATTCTTTCTTCTTACAGGGTTCATTATACTCGAATTTTCGTGTTCATTTCATTTCAGCAATTAATTAACAATAATTACACAATTACAAACCTTGATGTATTCTCTCATTCGAAATAAGAGTCTAATGTGTAATCCTACAATTAAATTACGGTAGGCTTGTTGCAAATTTATAATACGTAGATATTGGATCTTAAAAATTTGAGGTTATCGGTATAATAAAAGAAAATAATGATGTCAAAAAGATATAATGCTGTGGCACTAATGCTGCGATAAAAAAAAATGAACAATTATTGTGATATTTTACTAGAAATATAATTCCTCATTCGCTCGTGTCGTAAATTATACACATCCCATAAAGAATAATTGATTCAACTATAATTAACCTCGTAAGGGGATATAATCAGTACAAAGTAGTAATCCAGAAAGATCAATCGTGAAATTAGTTTGTCGCGATGCGAGATAAGATTGATCGAGAGCAAACAGAATCCACGCGATAGAAAACAACCCCTAATTGCCTGAAAGAATTATTACGTAGAGTCACGGTAACACGATCGGGGGTTTGTACAAAAGCGAACGAAGGCCGTTTAAGTTGCTCGTAGCCGCAGAAAATAGCGAGGATTCCCTAGAACGGTATCGCGGTGGCTACTCCTCTACCAGGAAAATACCCGATTTCCGGGGACGTACCGGAAGTACGGCACACTTTGCCGGAGCAAATCGAAGGAGACGGGCGTCCTGCTGTCACGGCGGATTCGACCGAATTTTTCTTCGAACGCGTCGCACCGTGAAATCGTGCAGGGACAGTGGTTCATAAATTATTTACCGATTCGCTGGCAAAACCGAGTAATAAAGAGACAGGGAGAAGGGGAAACGAGATTTGGACGAATACGAACGGGACGGACAGAAATGAAGATAAAATTGTGCTCAACCGCCCACCCCTGGGATTATCTCGAGGAACAGAAACGGATCTTCTTGTTCGAACTCGTGTTTTGTTTACGAAACACTGACTAGTTAGTTCCGGGGAATTGTTTCGCGTTTGGGAAAGTTATTTAGGTGTTTGGGAATTCGCAGAGCGGAGGGTTTTGGGATTTCGGAAATTTGAGATGTTGGAAATTAGGAAATTTGTAGGTTACCGGGTATGGACATTTGAGAATTTGGGACCTCGGAAATTAGGGGAATTACAAATTTGGGAATTTCGAAATTTCGAACCGTGAGAATTGGGGGGCTTGAAAATTTAGGACCTCGATAATTGGGAAATTTGGAAATCTGGGGAATTGCAAATATGGGACCTTGGGAATTGGGGGATTTGTAAATTTGGGATCCTATAAATTTGGGGATTAGCAAATTTGGAATCTTGGAAATTTGATAATTTTGAAGTTCGAGACCTTGAATATTTGGGATCTTGAAAATTGGCGAATTGCAAATTTGAGACCTTAGAAATCGGGGGATTTGAAAATTAGGGATTCCGAAAATTGATGAAATTACAAACTTACGATCTTGGAAACATGTTAATTTTGAAATTCGGAAACTTGAAAATTTGGAAATTTGACCTTGGAAAATTGTTATTTAGAAATTTCAGATTTTGATCCGACAATTTGAAAAAGTTGGGCACTAGAAATCTTGAAAATTCGTGAATTCTATAATTTCATAATTCAAGAACTTGAGAATTTGAGAATTTAGTCTAAGTTTCCCCACGAATCCGGGAATGATCTAAACCACGATTCGTAGATCCGAATTATAGGAATGAGCC
The DNA here is from genome assembly GCA_947623535.1 of Coelioxys conoideus. Classification (NCBI taxonomy): domain Eukaryota; kingdom Metazoa; phylum Arthropoda; class Insecta; order Hymenoptera; family Megachilidae; genus Coelioxys; species Coelioxys conoideus. Next base: position 17,438,291 of record OX392457.1, on the reverse strand, counting down.
GCTGCCTAACCGATCGCGCGAGCATTTTCATTAAAAGTATATAAAACATCTCCAAGAACGCGATCTCGGGGAAAGCAGTAAATTGCAGCCGGCGACTGCCAGGCAGAAGCAGCTGAAGCTCCGTTATCTCATTGCACCGTCCCTCACGCTGGAAATGTTTTATTCACAATGCAATACCGTTGAAGTAAACCGTCCACGTAGTCGACGAGTTTGTTTCGGGTTCACGGTGGAACGGTACAAAGGGAGTTATTAAATAAAAGAATCAAGTTTGGTAGAACAGAGAGACGAGCCGTAGTATCCTCTTCAAAGGCAGCGAAACAGAAGACGAAATAAAAACAACAGATTGGTGTCGGACAACGAACGAAAAAAAAGAAAAAGAAAAAGAGCAAAACCGTATTCGTAACTCGACATGGAGGAGGACTAGTTTGCGTCACGATTCTTGTGTCTCGCGCAGAGAGGAAATGGTTCCCCGATACAACGTTGTATCCGCGACTTGTTCGCGTTCTTCTGTAACGTATCGTTCCGCGATCTACACACGTTGATCCATTTTCTCGTCGAAACACGGCTCTGACGGGGTAGTTTCCCGGCCCGGCGTGTCTGTTTCCCTCACCCGGTCGTTCTCTTCGTTACGTATCGTTTTTCGAGGATCGAATATCCTGGCCGACGAGAAGAAACGCCGTTCGATGTGACTGAGTCAGTGCGGTTCGCATTGTGCTCGACACAAAAGTGCTGGCCTTTTTCCAAGCTCTTTTCCTGTCCGTCGCTTTTTCCCGATGTATCGTTCTACTTCGCGAGCGCGATTGATGTGGACCGATCGGACACGGACCGATGATTGATCGCCCAGATTATTTGTCCTTGATAGGATGCGCCTCTTATTCTTACTATTTATCCACCGGCCATTGTCAACGTCGCGTGACCGACCGATGATAAGATATTGCCACTTTGTGTGTGGAAAACGTGTGCGTTAATCGCTTCGCTCTCGATGATGGATAACTATCAGTTGTCGCCGGAGGACTTCACGACCTTCGACTTTTTCGACCTTAACCCTTGCACCTTCGTGGATGTTCTTCTTGCCTGTTCGGTTACGACGTATCGCAGAATTTACGACGAATCTCGAACGCGATGCTTGTTCGATGATACAGCGCACGTGTGAGTTTTCGAATGCAATATTTAAATCATTGCAAATGTAGGGATATAGGAATGTACTGATACGGGAATCTAGAAATACAGCGATACGAAGTTGCAGAGATCCTCGTTTTATGCAGCTGCGCAGCTATCTGGGCTTCCGGCTGTTCAGAATTTAAATGTCTGCATATCTACGTAACTGCGAATGCGTGTTGGGGCTCTACGAATGTGAAGGTCGAAGTATCTGGCGGTACAGGTATCAATGGGTCTAGGTATCTGATGAACTAGGGATTTGTTGAACTAGATATCTGGTGATCTAGGTAACTGATAAATTTGATATGTGGTGATCTATAATATGGATGTGCTGAATTAGGTATCTGCGAATGTAGGTATTTGGGGATCTAGGTATCAACAGATTCAGGTACCTGGAGATCAATGTATCTACACATGTATGTATCGGGAGATCTAGATACCCGAAAATCTAAAGATCCGAAGATAGGAATCTAAAGATCTTGGTATTAGAGGATGTGGATATTTGATGTAACTATAAACTTCAACGTCTGCGAATTTAAGTATCAAGAAACCTAAATATCTTAGTATCTTTGAATGTAGATATCTACGTATATAAATATCCAGGGATATGGATATCCACAGACCTAACTATCTCAGCATCTATAACTGTGTATAGGTATCTTGGGATCCGTACATCAACAGCAGCGAATAGCAAAATGGAAGTGGCGAAAATTGTTCATTTCCAAAGACGCACAACCCCCGCGTTACATCGCATTTTCATTCCCTGATATTGCCATTGTCAGTTGGTGGTCGTCACTGCGAAATCTACCGGTGGCCCATTGCCGTGCATTTTAATGCGTCCCCGCGAGATCCGCACAAATCCAAGTAGCGGCGAGGGAAAATTTCTTATTTCCTTGGAAAACTCGGTTGCAGTGACGCGTAATCGACCGACGGTTTACGTGCATCGCATGCTATTCCAACGTGGCAACGATTTCTTCCGTCGAGACCATGCGAGACGAGTGAGCCTGGCAATCGTCAAGCTACTGACACGATTCTTTATCGTTGCTTTTCTCGTTAAGCTTATACGGAGCGTCCGACCTACATACATTAAATATTACTCGTGTCGTTACAAGCACGGCAAATTATTAAATTGCCCGTGTCGAAACGTTCTCGCGCGTGTTCTTCAATCTTTCGTTCACTTCGTAAAGTTTATAAACGTCTACCGATTATTAAATCACCTCGAGTTTTCCGATCATTTTGATCGATCATATTAATCGGTACATTCAAAGACAATGTTTCATAGCATAATAATAACTGCATGATATTTTTTAACATACACACAGTATGTTCAAATAATATTCTCATAGATATACACAGTGTGTTCAGTTAATATTTTCTAAGATATACACAGTATATTCATAACTCGAACTAATTTGTAAGATCAGGAAAGGCGCAAAGAATTGATAACCAGGTACACTCTTCGCGATATCGAAAGCTGTGAGTTCCAGTTATTTTTAACTGAAAAATCATAATTGCTACGGGAAGTATCTACGATAGCAGCATTATCAACGATGTGAAATTTCGACGAAGTTATTTTCGAGAGATTATACCTCGAATCGTGGTAATAACCCAACAAAAGCGTGTTAATAATTACCAAGGAGGCAGGTTGCTCCAGTTGCTGATCATGGATTTGTTTCGTACGCGAGTCACGAGTCGAAAGTCTTGGCAACGACGTGATCGTTGTGTGATAACAGCGGCGCGAGATTTGTCGAAAAAACGATGAAAGCGATAGCAATCGGTCAGATCACGGTTCAGTTCAGATTCTGGATTCAGTCAGCACACAGTTCTGTTCAAATTTTGCTATTAATCGTATCGGCTTTTATTTCAGTTTAGGTCAATTTATTCAGACACTTCGAGACAAATTACAGATTGTAATTAATAAGTACGACACACACATATACATATTACACGTCACACATCAAATCTAACGAAGGAATCATTCCTGAGTTATTCTTTTCGCAAACTTGATTGGATGGTCCTTCGATCTAAGACTGTACTATTGTGCAATATAATGGGATCCGAATGAATTAAAACATAGTCATCAAGGTTCAACAATCATAGAGTGAATAAAAAAGTATTGCTCAGGTAGCGAAAAATAGCGTGTTACTGTGTAGACATTCATCTGGTAGTCATTTGTGTAGACGTTAACTTTAGTTTATTTAATTAGATATGCAATATATATTCATCACAATTGCACGTAGGCTCGTTTTCATCAAAACTTTCAATCCCACGATATTCAAAAAGTATTAGACCACTGCTATTCAGCGAATGATCCGGAATTTCGACGATTCGAAATACTCGTTCGGCTATCATTTGCATTATCCGTGTCAATTAGCAACTTTACGTCAGTTTCGAATGCGAAACAACGCGAGGCGCTCTCGCGATCGAATCGCTGGAGCACCGACACCTCTGTTAATCGATTCGACGATAACGATAGCATCGTCGGAGGGCGAAGACGAAAAGAGGGATTAATTGGATCGCGATCGTTTCGAAACTCTGTCCGCAAACTCGTATCGCGATGTCACTCGCCTAGTGTTGTTGCAACGGCATTCGAAATCGATTTTCTTTTTTCGCATTGACCTTTCGGAATGATTGGCCGCGTCGTTGTAAACTTTTCAACCTGCACTAGATACAATCGAGTGTACGTCAACGCGTTGACACGAATTTCTTTCTCCGCTCGATATTCGATCAATCAACTCGAAATTTTTTAAGCGGTTGGGTCATGCCCTTTTCTGTGGATACGTTCGAGTGGCAAAAGGGTACACTTTTTTAGGATACAAAAATGAAATAATACGAACAATGTCATTCGCTTTGACCACATCCACATATACACAGCTCATATCCACATACGGTGAATTCACATACTACTGTATGATTTGTCGACATGTTGAATGCCAAAATGAAAACTGACTTTTCTGGTCAGACACTATAATATAGATTATTAATAATAAGGATACTTGATCTTTCAATTTCATTTTTCACTCCGTTAGTGTATCATTGTATTAACATTAAGAATCTCGGCAAGTTTCTTTTGTTTGCTTTTCCTAGAAATAATTAATTTAACTTATCTTGTACAGACACTTGAAAGAAAATTTGTTTTAAAAAATGTCGCGCGAACCAAACACTCTAAACATGCTATAAAGCATTGGAAATAAAATTCTTCTTCTTGAAATCCGCAATAAAAATCCAATTATATGGATGCATGATTTATCAGCTCTTTTTGTACAGATACTTTTAAAAAATAAATTAGGCAGCGATATTACAGAATTATTATTGCCGTTGCGATGCAATGAGTGGAAAGTCGAAGAGCAACGGTGAAGTTAAAAGTCGAAGGACATTTTTAGCGGTGTGGCCGTCGGGAATCCGAAATCAAAACTCCATTCAAGAACTCGCTGTTCGATCGACAATTTCGTTTTTCCTTTTCTCCTCTCGCCCTCGAAATTACCCCTTTGTCCGACGCCTGACGTCGAGAGGACGACGACAAAGGAGCAAACCGCTGGGGCGTCGAGCTGTTGTCATTTTTTATCTTCGCTCGTTATCGGCTCTCTGTCGTTCTGAAAAACCGAAAAAGGACGAAACAAGCCAGATAAACTGATGAGCATTCAATGGGCGATGAATGTTCCGTGTAATGTGCTCGATGAAAATTTTGTTTCCGTGAAAATATAAATTGTTTTGTAAGTACTTGTAGGTAGAAGTTGATCATATTTGTAGCGCGTGGTTAGTCAGGTTAGGTAGCGTTGTAGCGTCAGGTTACGTTGGTGCAATTCGTTATATTGCCGCGTATTTGCAATTACATCCAAATGTAGTTACAGTAAACGATAGTTTATAAGGCTATCCCATTATTTTGTGCTTTAGAGAATCGGATTAGAAGGTTTCAGACCATAGTGTGATGACAGATTAACGTCGTCCTCGACCTATAGTTCAGCCGAGAGAGGATGATCCGTTTAAGAGTAATTTGCAAGATTTAATTTCCTTCTAATGGAACGTAGTCGGTCTTCGACACTTTCAATTTTTGGCACGTACTTTTATGCTATGGATGAGTAAATATATTTTCTTTGTAGTTCTATGTTTTATTGCAATATAACTGTATGTTCACATTTCTGTACCTTCAAATTTTATAATTCCATTTCACAAGGTTTCGAATTAAAAATTTCAGCAACTTTTCAGGTTCTCAAATTTCTAAATCACCAAATTCTGAAATTCATTAAATTTCTAAATTCCCAGGTTCCAAAATTTCTCAAATTTCTAAATCAACAAGTTCCAAAACTTCCCGAACTTCGAAGTTGAAGAAATTTTTATTTCTCCAAATGTATTTTTAATTTTCCAAATTGTGAAATCTCCATATTCATAATTTTCCTAACATCGACATCCTCACATTCTTAATTTCCCCAATTTCTAAATCTCCATATTCTCAAGTCTCCGAATTTCTATCCTCGAACTTCCAAATCTCCATCATCCACATTCTCCGAATCCCCGAACACCCAAATTACCAAATTTTCAATCTCTCACATTCTCGAATTTCTCGTTTTCCAACTCCTCAAATCCCTAACCCGCAATTCTCGAGTCCTCAAACTTCCAAACCCCGAACTCCCCAATTTCCAATTCCAAAAATCGATTTTAATCAACAGAGAACCGAGAAGGTGATCCGATAGCAACACATTTGTCTCTTTCCCAACTTCGGCAATCTCGCGAAATGAAGTCCCACCTTGAAGCGCAACAATGTGAAATCCTTCGTACTATTTCGACGCAATTTCCCCCGTTTCACTTTCGCTAAATAATAAATAGTAAATCAGCTGTTTTGTCGCAACTGCCCCCATTTCACCGACCTTAAATAATAAATAGTGAATCAGCTTCGGTGGTTCCTGTAACGGATCGATGGCCGGTAACAAGTTCTCGTGTAACTATCTAGCAAGTTGTTTCGTCCTCCGTTGTTTTCGCGACAGCAAACAACCGCGTGGCAAATAAGTTTGCAGCAACTTTCTCGCGGAGTTAGCCGGTCTCGTTGCGATTCCGTTTGCCGCCGTTGAATTCATCTCGGCCCTTAAATAATCGATGCTGTTTAAAGTTGAACTCGCTGGCGAGCACCTGACGCGAAACTTTCCCGACGGCAATTATTAATAAGCGATTCGATTTTAACGGGATCGAGGCGAGAACGAACGGGTAATCGTCCGGCGATTATTGCGGACTTTAATTGACCGGAATTCCCACGGAATTGTTTAATTGCAAAGTTCGCTCACGAGTATCTGGAATCACCTGTTCCCGCATCGTATTTTTCGCGGTGAAGCGGTTTTTGTCGGTGTATCGCGAACTCACGGATTGATAGATCGATTTGCTGCATCGTAATTGCATCGGGGTCAAAGTAGTACTTAAGATACGAACACCGATGAAAATTGGGCCAAATTTTCCTACGAAAATTCTTCGAGATTAAATAAAACGAAGTATAGAGAAATTGGTGCTCTTTTAGAAAAACCTGTTTTTTTTTTTTATTATTTCATTTGAGGGGTTATATGATTGAGAAATGATACCTTTAACTGTAGATATACGTATATTAACGAGAATTTCATTCTTCATTTACATATAAAAGTAGCTGCTGTGAAAGTAGCTGCTATAAAAGGATCACTACGAAAGTGGCTTACTATAAAAGTAGTTTATGATGTATAAATATTTAAATAGAAGGAAGTGAAAATTTTTGATGCTAATTCTCAATGAAAATTGACATGTATCCGCTTAAAATACGAACTGTCTCATCCATTTCATATATACCCAAAGATGATTGAAATAAATAGGTAATGAACACTGAAGGATTCATGAAATAAAACCTGTACCCACCTCTAAAAAAAATGGTCTCATCTGCTTCATACCTACCCAAAAATAGTTGAAATGAATATGAAAAGAACATTAAATAATTCATAGAATAAAACCTGCACCGACCTCAAATACAAATTGTCTCATCTACTTCTTACCTACCCAAAAATAGCTGAAACGAATGAAAAAAGAATATTAAACCATTCATGAAGTAAAACCTGTATCCACAGACTGTAATTTGAAGATTTGGAGATTTGTTGACTTGGTGATTCGGTGATTTGAAGATTTGGTGATTTGGAAATTTAGAGATTTGGAGATTTGGAGATTATTACGACGTTAACTATGGTCTTCGTTGATATATCAGCTCGTGACTCTAAAAAGGTTAATTTAACCAATGAACAAACATTTAGTGTAGAAAGAACATTGTGTTTCATTTCATCCAAGTAACGACAGTCATCGAGCTAACAAATAAATAAAATGAAGATTGTAAGTAAAGGTTCAGCAGTGCATTTCCTTTAAAAGAAAAAGGACGTTACATTGTGCATGTAAAGACAGAAGCAACGTACGTAGCCGGAACACATGGAAGTTTGATAGAGTCCTGGAAACATGCCGGAAAGTTATGAAAAGATATTTGACGGTGTCGGTGCAGGAATCATGTCCTCGTGCAATTCTGTCGCGCAAACTTCTGGCAATCAACATGCAAAGTGGAAATCAGTGAGATGCAGCGGAATACAGACACTAAGAATTAACGTGTAATCTCAACGAGACTCGGAGGAAACTGTAAGCTGACAGCTCAACCGACAATCCCGAAGAATCGACGCTCGCATTAAACAACTTTCAACAAGTTGCACTAGATTAGTTAGGCTAAAACTTCAAATCCGCACAATGGCGGGGAGCTATCGTAAACAGTAGCGTTCATTATCGTTAACTTTCGATCCGTATACTTATTTCATGAATTGCTCGATGTTTTTGTTACTTGTTTCATAAATTATTCAACGTCTTTGTTACTTATTTCGTTTATTTTTTAGTGGATATGGAGTAAGCGAGACAGTTTGTAATTTAAATGGGTACAGGATACATTTTATGAATTATTCAATGTTCTTTCTTGATTTATTTAAATTATTTTTGAGTAGATATAGAGTTAGTTGGACAGTTTGTATGTTAGGTGGGTACAGATTCTATTTTATGAATTGTTCAATGCCATTTTATTATTAATTTCAATTATTTTTGGATAGGTGTGGAGTAAATGAGGCAGTTTCTATTTTAGTACACAGTCCCATTTTTATCGTCTCGAATAAGCAGTCGTTGGCAACCGATACCAAAAATGAGTCTATCTCGAATTGATTTATTTAATTTGCTTCGGGACACCGTATTATTGTAGGGACTAGGACAATAACGAGGTAAATAGAACCAATTAATTCCCCCTTTCACCGTGGACCAAGTTGCATAGAGCCATGGTACTTGGGGTCATTTTCATAAATGCCGAGTTTCCTCGAGCGTTGAACAAGTTTGTCCTCTGGAGCAGTACGTAACTTTCGTGTACAGCAAAGATGGATGGGTGTTGGGCCACACTATGGGTTATCACGGGCACGCCTAATAAGGTTCCGTATGCGACGAACGAATTGAATTACGCTCCTAGCAAGTTTCCCCAGCAAAATTATCTCGAGTTGTCGAACCCGAATCCATCGTATTCTCTATGTTTCGTTAATGACTCATGCATGGTGCATTTCAAAATTTGTGCGCGATGAAATTCTTAAAATTCGTGCAATTTTAGTACCTCTACGTGTTTAACTACCTGGAATATATGTTTTCTGAGACCTCAAAGTTTTTAATTTTATAATTTCCAAATTCTGAAATTGTCGAATCTATAGGTTTGTAAATTTATGTCAGCGCAGATTCATAGGTTTCGGAGTTAAAAAAATATTGTGTTCACAAATTTCCTGATTCTCACTATTCAAGTTTCAAGTTCACAGTCCTAAATTTAAAAAATCTTAAACCCCCAAATCTGAAAACCTTAAAATTCCTAAATGTCGAGTTTTCTATAATCAGAGTTCCCAAACCCCCAATCTCAAAATTTCCAAATCCATAAATGTTCAAATCCCTAAACCTCCAAATTCCTAAGTCTCCAAATTCCTAAACCCCCAAATTCCTACATCTCCAAATTCCCAAACCCCCAATCCCTAAACTTCCAAATTCCTAAACCCCCAAATTCTTACATCTCCAAATTCCCAAACTCCCAATCTCTAAACTTCCAAATTCCTAAACCCACAAATCCCTAGATCTCTAAATCACCAAATTCCAAAATCCTCAAATCCCTAAATTTCCAAATTATTGGTCTCCCAAACCTCCCAATTTCCAAATACCTCGATCTTCAAATTTCTGTATCCCCAAATTCTCAACACCCCAAATTCCGTACCTCCAAAATCCCTAAATCCTCAAATCCTGAAACTCCCAATTTCAACCTCTCGACTGTCTGACAAAACTGCTAACGTCTTAAAGGTCACGTTTAATTTTAAACGATCTCGTTTTATTGCCGGTACGATCGCAAGAGCGACGGGACAATTTCCCGGAAAAGTTAAGTGAAACTGCTAACTGTACTAACCTATACTATTAGTACTGTTCAACGACACGATATAAGTGTCCCGAAAATAGCATTCGTTCCTTCGACAATGCTATTACACGTTAAAAGCGATTGCCTCGTAACTAGAAATGTTCGACTGCTTCGATGAATTCAAACTTGCACACATACACGGTGTATCGTGTGCACGTGGGCGTTCACACGCGAGTACCGGCGTTTCCTTTCTTGATTGCAGCATCCATTCCGAAGGTAATCAGGTTACTGGAAGGAAGCAATCGTTCCGTTTCCGTTTAGGTACTTTCAACCGGATATAACTTCGATACATTGCAACTGTCTCCACGAGACTCAGGATAAAGGATCCCTCCGATCGACTTAACGTGTTTTGTCTCGATCTTCAATTTCATTCTCGTCCACTGTCCCGTTTCTATCGCTTGACTTCATTTTCTCTTACAGTTTCCTTTACTAATTTCGTCTCGTATTTTCTGTTTCAGGTGAGTCGATACAATTGAATTTCGATGAAACCGAGTGCGTCGTTGACTTATCGCGTTACGTTGGTAAGAATACCATTAAATATTTTATTTCTCATACAAATTTTATTTTCTCTCTGTTCTTGCGAACTAAGTTTCAAAATTTATTATCGTAATAAATACCGTGAAATAGGCAACTCCATTATTTTAAATTGTCGAGATTGTTCAGTTTCGACGAATCTGTTCTGACTGCCATCCAGACAAAGAATTAATGTGTATAAATTTATGTTTCAACATTTGTTCATTTACTTTTCAATTTCACTTTCAAACCTCGAAGTAATTTTGTATTATATTAGGTAGTTTTAGTGTTAAAGTACAAGTAGTATCAAATATTTAATTCTTTCTCTTTCTTTTCATTTTCACCATATGTGCTCGTACGTCGATGTTCGCCATCGATTACGTAATAAATGTATAAATAATTAATTTTATAAATAAATAGTAATTCAGATGTATAAATAATTACATTTATAAATAAATTGTAGCTGCCTATCGATGAACCGACTATTTTAAATTTCAAGAACGTTCGTTCCGAGTGAAACTAGTTTTGGGTGGAAAAGAAGGGTTCGTAACCGGCGGAAGTTGCTGAATGACCCAATAGGACGAGCGGGAAAGGTTAAATCGATTCCCAGGGTGTTGCCAGCAATTCTCAAACACGGGCGCAAAAATGAGACGAAGAAAGGACGCGTGATACAGTGCCGTTGCGGCAGTATTTGTCGAGCGTGGAAAGTCCGTTCGAAAGTTTACTATCGCTTCGGGGTTCCTCCTCGCGAAACTTATGTTTTACGCGACGGCCTTCTTGTCTTCTTGAAAAGGTTTCTACGATCTCCATTTCCCACGCGCGCGATCCACCCTTTTCTTCTCCTCTTCGTCTCATTCTACTTTTCAATCGGCCCACCCTTTTTCCGCTCGCTCGGTTTTTTAAATCATTCGACTACGCTGCGCCCTCGGCTATGCTTAAAAACTTTGCTTTTTTTAAGTAGTGGTTTATAGTCGCATCAAATACCTGAGTTATTAGCGACTGTTAACTAGTTCACGAAGATAAGGTTATGGTCGGATGTGGATGATTATCCAAAATTTTTTAAACTTGTTGAGAATTCCTATACTTTTACAAACTTTTAGTAACGCGTCTTGTTATGATGCTCATTGTTATAAATTATGTATCTGATGGTTACATATAATCGATTCATGGAAAATGTTGAATTAACTCTGTGGGGTGATTTCCCTTGAGAAAGCAAGTGATTTGATCAAACTCCTTAAAAAAAATCAAACTCTGACGGAATTTGTATCTGAATAATTGTTATTTTAACATCATGCGTGAATTGGTCATATACTTTAGAGATTTGATCACATTCCTATTTTCATAATTTCCCTGCGACATATATATATTTTATCATATTATCGAGTAATACTCTATTCATATTAAATCAGCCTTTTATATTAAATAAATTCGCGTAACTCTGCCAGGTTTCAACAAGCGTAAACAAATTTTCTGACAAGAATTTCGACTTCCATTTTCTTCAAAACCGAATCTCATGTAGAAACTTTATCGTGTATTTCCACCTTATTTTTTCGCACGAACTGACCGTTCGTTGTATCGCCGGTGACCAGACCGCACAATAATACACTGGGTTCACTCTCGAATGAGACACCTAACAATTCGGAATTACAAGGTGAATAATGTAGGAACTTTGGTAATCCGAATTAATGCATTAACGTGGACGGTAAACGAGCGACGGGGCGTGTAGGTGGTGGAAAATGGCTGGTAGTTTTCCTCGGGACTTTCTCGCGAAAGCTGTATACGTTTCGCGAGATATCTCGGTTTGCACTCAGGTACAAGAAAGTGCGACGGGTTTTGAAATTTCGCCCACGGCGACGCGGAAAAGTCTTAATGGATTGTATCATGTCGCGTTATTCGCGGGCTTTTAAACGAGAGTGGAAAAAGGGGTAAGGGGACGATCGGGTTTATCGTGCGGTGCATCGCTAAAATTAATCGGAAAATTCACTCTGTGTACCTTGACACCGGGAACCGTGAAACCCACTCGGAGTTACTTCGACGTAGTCATCGTTTTCCGTGCGCAGTTTTACCGTTGTTTGGACAGTCGAGTGCAAATATGACTTTCACGGGAACGGGCTTTGCATACAAATTTCGGGGCTTCGATGTTCGGAAATGTAAGGATATTGGTATTTCGGGATTCGAGGCTGTAGGAACATATGGTTGGAGAAATTTGTGAAGCTCAAGATTTTTAAGTTGTAGGGTTATAGGAAATTGGGTATTTCGAGATCCAGAAATTTGGGAATTTGAGGATTTAGGGGTTTAGGAATTTAGGAAATTTGAGCTATACGAATGTAAAGATATTGGAGTATTGAAATTTGGGAATCCAGCGAATTAAGAGTATAGAAATTTGGAAATCTGGGGACTTCAGACTACAGAAATTAGTGGAATTTTGATATTTGGGGGTCCAGAAATTTATGAAGCAAAGGATTTCGGTTTGCAGAAATTTGGAGACCTTGGTATTTGAGGATTTAGATTCCATGGACTTGCTGATTAGGATCTAGGGAGTTGGTTACCCACGAATTTGGGAAACTCGGGACTCGTAGATGCGCCAATATGGAAGTATAATTATTTGTTGTACCAGAAATTTGGAGAAAAACACGAGATTCCAGGATCTAGGAATACGGGAACATAGGGACCTGCATCCAAAAATGTTGAGGTGCATAAACTTGAGAACATGAATATTTATTAATTTCGAGGTTCGACAATTCCCAAGTTGTCAATTGTGGAAACATACAAAATTTAAAAAGTCGATAATACGAACATTTGGGATTAAAAAAAAGTTATAAGTTTACATACGTGCTCTTATCGAACGGGGGATTAACGATGCAGCGGAGTGTATGCACGTCATTCGAAAGTTTCGGAATGATTTAATACATTAGCATATCTCAATGGGCTGGTCGACAATCAATTATTCCATTCCGTTTGCTTTCGTTGCTCGCTCTTCTTTCCACTTTTCAAACTTCTCGCATTTTCTCTTCGCCACGAATTTCCTTCGAATCCCACTTCCCACTGTTCCTCTGTCCTCCTTACGAATTGATTTTCTGTTTCTGCCGCGCTCTTCGACCATTTTTCACTCTCCACGAATCTTTCCCTGATTTTTCCCGACCTTCTGTGCACTTCGACTCCTCTATTTCTCTGTGATTCGGCCCAAACACTTTTGGTCTCTTTCATCGCGTCACTTCCCTTTAATTTTCCCTGCCCCCGTTCATCTCCCTTCTCTATCACTTTTTCTTTTTCCCGTTTCTCCGTTCCTCCTTTTTCACTCGTCTTCCACCACTGTCCGAGGGAAAATGAACGTTCAACGGGTGGAATACATTTACGGTTCCCAGCCGGTGAATACCTTGTCACGAGACATTTTACTTGAAACATTTTTGAGGTATCCAACGAATGGAATGCTCGCGCTAGGTGTTCGTGGAACGAACATTTTTAGCGACATCGTTCTATCGTGGTATGTTTTCTCTTGATTTTATCTTTTGGAAAGACACGCTTAAATTTTATTTACAGTCTTCTGGAAAGACGTATATATGTACGTGTTATCCGCATTATTTTGGAAAGAGGTTGAAGAATTTTATTTACATTCCTCGAGAGACGTATATAAGTTTTATCCACATTATTTTGGAAAGAGATAGATGAATTTTATTTTCATTCTTCCAAAGACGTATACAAGTTTTATCCACATTATTTTGGAAAGGGATAGATGAGTTTTATTGACATGATTTTAGGAAGAGGTGGATGAATTTAATTTGCATGATTTTGGAGAGATTCGATCAATAGAAATCATTAATTAGAGTAAAGTCGAATTTGATGTAGCAAAATTGAAACACGTCGAATTGAACCAGGACAAACTACAACGAATTGAATTGAAGCATATCGAATTGAAACTCCCCGAATTGGATCACCTCAAAGTGGATATTTCTGACTTGATAATCCCTGAATTAAATCTACGAATTGTACTATGTCAAATTGAAACTCCCCGAATTGTACCATTGCCGAATTGGATCTCCCCGAATTTGAACTGTTTGAATTATGAATCTCCTATAATTGCACTGTGTCGAATTGGAACTCCCTGAATTATGAGCCACCCCAAAATCTACTGTATCGAAATGAATCTCTCCGAATTGAATCTGCCCGAATTGTGGATCTCCCCAAGCTGTTGAATTGCACCCTCCCGAATTCTATCGTGTCGAATAGTACCACTCCAAATCCAATCGCACCAAATGAAATCACACTCGATCGACGAATAACTCGCATTACGACATATAACAGCGAACACGCTTAAATTCAGTCAACCCCTCATAAAATAATTATAACTACGAACCTCTTAAAGAGCGTTTCGCTCGAAAACACAACACACGAGCTATCAACGCTCGCAATTACCGCAGCGTACCATAATTTATCCGATAAAGCGTTTCACAACGAAGGACAATTAATTCGTAGGTAATTAGTTATCAGATACGTTGAAACGCGGCAGCGATCGAACACGATCCGCATCCCCTTTGTTCCCGCGCACAGGGATCAGCCACCGATAGGTTAATTAACGCAGACAAAATAGCCTGTCCAGAATTTTACGACAGCGCGGATTTTAATGAAAGCGTTCCTCCAGCTTGAGAGGCACCTAGCAAGATTAATGCCACGGTATTAGCCACGGTTTAAACCGCCCTTCGAGCCTCTCTTTCGGCTACTACCCTTAAACCGGCGACGCTTGAAACGAGGCCCGGTATAATTTAAGCCGGCCGCAGAAATAATGCGTACAAATCGGCCCTCGCTATGCCGGTTCTCTCGTAATAAACGACCTTCACTCTCGCTGGATTTATTCCTTCGAACCGTACGATGAAATATTGCTCTTTTGCTACGGCAAAATGCTCCCCTCCTTACCGGCTGCACGAAATGAAATGCCGTTGAATACACAACCCTTTAGATCGGACGGAATTAAGACTCCAAACAATATTTATGCGACTTTTTTGACCTACGTGCACTTTTGTGAGTTATAACGATCGCAATCTGCGAAACGTTCCGCCATTTTGTAGTAGGAGTATCAATTTACTCCTTCACGAAATCTTCGATTTTAATTTCATACGAATACTATTTTCTGGTACTCTTTTATGGAATCCTATCAGTCTATGTACATTTTTAGTGAGGGGTAAAAGTATATGTACACTTAGAATATATGATATGAATAATTACAACAATATTTTCTATATTATTAATTATAGTCGAACGTACGTAGCTGTATATTAGAACCCATATAGCTGTATGTTAGAACACTTGCAACAACAAATGAACATGGAACTACGGCGGAAGAATACTTGAAAGAAATATTAAACAAAGAGTAGTGTAACATAGTACCTGAGTTACAACAATTACATATTTACAATAACACTTACAATAATTAAGTATACGAATACTTTTGTCCCTCATTGTATATACAGAAATTAAACGAATAAACGGGTTGCACGTTTATGTATTAACTTACACTCAAATCGTATTTTAAATTCGGCTAATTTTCCTCTAAAAGAGAAGATTCTAAAAAGAGAAGATTCAACGTGAAAGTGTATGAAGCTACAAGGTGGAAACATGTAAGGGATGGTTTCATAAATTCGAAGAATGAAAGTTGGAACAGACTGACGACCCCGGGTCAGGTTAAACCAAGAAGTTTGAAGACAGTGATTTGCAAGATTTGTTCAATGAAAATTCAACTCAATCGTAGAAAGAAACGTCCGAACAACTGGTAGTTTAAAAGTTGTAATGTATGGGAAAAGTTGCAAAAGAATACAAGCTGGATCTCTATCTTCTCTGTATCGCGCAGAAGGAGGCGCAGAATTAATTTGCACGCGTAATTCCAGCGTGCATAAATCATCCCTGCCTCTATATTCCCGATCTGTTCCCCTCGTATAAATAAATCGCATGATATTCCCGTTCCTTCAGGTATTATCCCCTTATGTACAAGTTAAGTATCCACAAACTTCCATCCGAATCCACAGACGACACGGATAAGCTTAGTAATTTATTTTCGCGTAAACTTCAGACAACGTAACGCTATTGGATCCATCCGTGACCCAAATCAGTTTCATAACAACCCTCTGAATTTGCATCCCCGCTTGCGTCGCCCCGTTCGAGACACTTAAGTCTACGTTTTGATTCGAATCGCGTCGAGTTAAATCACTTTTCGGTTCGGTAGCCGTGGATTTTATCGCGTTCAATCTCGATGCGATTAATTCGCGTGGAATTCAGTGGCGAATTGTGTCGCATTCTATTATGTGGATTTCGGTAACATCGAATCCGGTAATCGCTTTGTAAAATTCCATTGTTCCGAATTCCATCGACCCAAATTTGGATGCACGGAATTCTGTGGTGACAGAATTCGGCCAAGCAGAAATCTATAGTTCGGAATTCAATTACATGGAATCCCATTGTCCCAAATTTATTGAGTGGAATTACATCGTTCTGAATTCCATTGTCTCAAATTCGATTGAGTGGAATTCCATCGCCCCAAATTAGATTGTGTGGAATTCCATCGTCCCAAATTCGGTCGAGTAGAATTCCATTGCCCCAAATTCGGTGGAGTGGAATTCCATCATTCCGAATTCGAATACATGGAATTCCATCATTCCGAATTCGAATATATGGAATTCCATCATTCCGAATTCGAATACATGGAATTCCATCATTCCGAATTGGGCGACGGGGAATTCCGTCATTCCGAATTCAATTAAGTGGAATTCCATCGCTCCGAATTCAATCACGTGGAATTCCATTAGCTCCGAATTAGTCCATGTGGAATTCCTTCATTCCGAATTCAATCTCGTGGAATTCCGTTGCTCAAAATTCGGCCAAATCGAATCATGTGGAATTCCATCGCTCCGACTTTCATCGTTTAGAATCTTTTTGTTCCGAATTTCATTGCCCCGCCTTCAATCATATCGAATTCTATCGTGCCAAATTCAATCGTACAAAAATCCATCGCTGGGAAATCAATAGTTCCGAATTCAATCGGGCGAAATTCCGTCGACCCTAGCTCGCATCCATTTCCGCCGTATCGATTCAAATCCACCGATGATGAATTCCACCGTGCGGAACAAGGATATCCTCGTTTATTCCAAACGCACCCGAAGGAATCTCGGTCTCGAGAACCATAAAGATCCCGAGGGTGTCCCGTAACGCGTTCTAATTCGTCATAACGCGTTATACGAGCACTCGGAAGGGGTATCCACCCCATTTGCTTCCATTTATACTCGCCACACGACTTTTCGAGCGTGCTCGAACTCGCGTCTCGAAACCGAGTGGCATCCAAACAGGTCTCCTCCTCGAGTTTACCCTTCGCTTAGGCTCATGTTTCTTCAACACCCTCGGGCTCAGCCTCGCGTGGATAAGAACGCCGTTCCCCGTAGTCCCCGACCTTGTTTGTCAGTCATAATATCCTCGGGAACACGAGCCGCTTTCACGGTCGATGTTCTCTATCTCGATCGAGAGCGACGTCGACAAATTCATATCACAGTCGGTTACTCCGTGCCGTACTCGTACAACTTCTTTAATCGTATCCAAATTGTACCTTTACCGAATTGGATCTCCCCGAATTTAATCTGTTCGAATTGAAACACGACCAATTATGGTATATTGTGTCAAATTGAAACTCCCCGAAGTGGATCTCCTCAAATTGGATATTTCTGACTTGATAATCCCTGAATTAAATCTACGAATTGTACTATGTCAAATTGAAACTTCCCGAATTATGTTGGAGCAAATTGGATCTCCCCGAATTGAACCTGCCTGAATTATGGATCTATAATTGCACTGTGTCGAATTCGAACTCCCCAAATTAAGAGCCACCCCAAATTGAACTATGTGACATTGAAACTCCCCAAATTGTACCCTTACCGAATTGGATCTCCCCAAATTATGAGCCACCCCAAATTGAACTGTATCAAATTGAAACTCCCCAAACTGTGTCTCCTTGAATTCTATCTCCCCAAATTCTACTGTATCGAATTGAATCTCTCCGAATTGAATCTGGCCGAATTGTGGATCTCCCCAAATCTGTTGAATTGCGCACCTTATAAAATAATTATAACTACGATCCTCTTAAAGAGCGTTTCGCTCGAAGACACAACGCACGAGTTTCGATGTTCTCTGTCTCGATCGAGAGCGACGTCGACAAATTCGTATCACAGTCGGATGCTCCGTGCCGTACTCGAAAAGCTTCTTTGATCGTATCCGCGCGCTTTGCTAACTGTGATTGATGCTTCGCGCGTGTTAAATGTCGCTGATAGGCGGGTCCTTTTTTTTCCTCCCCCCACGGGAGGGTGGCCGATGCTTCTGCTGCCATTTCGACGGCATGTCTCTGTTGTCAAATTGCCTGTCTGACAACGCATTGACCCTCGTCACTTGGGAATCAAGTTTGAAAAATGTATGGACGAATGATAGGGGTGGTTTTGTTTGATATTCAGTGAATATTGTGGCAACGACCGTGGCCGCGCGCTCCAACAGGTAGACCGACTGACGCTGTTGGTTATTTACTTAAATTTTCATGCCGTTCCTCGATTTCTGATCGTCCTTTGTGCAGCTGACACGCGACAGTTACCTCGACCTCGCCTTCGACGTTGCTGCACCTCGCGTTTACGACTCGACCTCGTATCGATTCGAGATTCAAAGAATGAGGTCATTTGAATTTGAGGTTCAAGGGAAATAATCAATTAAATTCGAGATTCAAAGAATAAAGTTAATTAAATTCGAAGATACAAAAAGCGAAGTCAATTAAATTTCATATTCAAAGAATGAGGTCATTTGAATTTGAGGTTGAAAGAATGAATTCATTTAATTTAGAGATTCAAAGAATGAAGTCAATTAAATTCGAGATTCGAAAAATGAAGTCAATTAAATTTCATATTCAAAAAATGAGGTCATTTGAATTTTCGGTTCAACGAATGAAGTCAATTAAATTGGAGATTCAAAGAAGGAAGTCAATTAAATTCGGTAGTTTAACTGTTAAATTGCATAAATTCTTAAATTGCATTTTATAAAATATTGTACAGATCAGGCAGTACAATTTTATTCAACGACGAGAGAACACATGGGAACGTATGTTTCGATCGTGTACACACGTTCATGTTCGCCAGGTTTCATTGAAATACATTCTGCGCGATAGAAACAATAAAAAATTGACAATGTTATCATCTAGAAAACCGTATAATGCAGTACAATTACAGCATGAAAAATGTTAGCACATAAATTAGGTACATCGAATGAAATTGCACGGCTAAATCGATGAACGACGTCGGTCGTACCTGTTCACGGTGATATAAAAGAGTCTGCAGTTGATTCGCGGAAACGCATTTAATTCGGAATCAATTTCACGAGGAGGTTCATTTAATGACGCGTCTCGTCACCGGCCGAGCAATGTCGAAAGCCGAATGAACAAAGTTCCTTAATTCACTAAACGTCGAGTAAAGTCCGCGCGAAAGGAAATGAAGGAACAGTCCCGTTGATCGTTTCGCTCCGCTGAAAGCAACTTGGATGTTTGTTAAATGTTGTTGACTCGAAATGGCGAACCGAGACGCTTTGAAAGTTAAATTCCACCAACGTGGCCCGTTCCTTTGCACGTTCGTCGAATTATATTAGCTTAATTCGATGCATAAACGTTCAATTATTCTCGATTCATTCGCGGGGAATTTATATTTCTGACGCAATCAGGTGGTAGTCTATATGACACTCCTGTTTGAATTTATTATATACCCGGGACTGATATCTTGGGGATACAGGGACGTACAGATTAGAGATTTAAGAGTATTAAGGAGATAGAGATACACGGGTCTGTGAATGTAGTGATGCGAGTTTATAGAAGTTTGAAGATATCTGCGCTGGAAGTACGGGGGTTGGGAATGTAGGGATTCGGGGGTGTGATAATTTGGGGATGTAGGGATTCGGGGGTGTGATAATTTGGGGATATAGGGATTCGGAGGTGTGATAATTTGGGGATATAGGAATTCGGAGGTGCGATAATTTGGGGATATAGGGATTCGGGGATGTGAGAATTTGGGGATATACAAATTCGGGAGTGTGAAAATTTGCGGATATAGGGATTCGGGGGTGTGATAATTTGGGGATGTAGGGATTCGGGGGTGTGATAATTTGGGGATATAGGAATTCGGAGGTGCGATAATTTGGGGATATAGGGATTCGGGGGTCTGAGAATTTCGAAATATAGGGATTCGGGGATGTGAGAATTTGGGGATATACAAATTCGGGAGTGTGAAAATTTGCGGATATAGGGATTCGGGGATGCGAGAATATGGGGATATAGTATTTCGGGGGTGTGATAATTGGAGGATATTGGGATTTGGGAAAGAGGAATTCGGAGGTCTGAGAATTTGGGGATATATGAATTCGGGGGTGTGAGAATTTGGTGATATAGTGATTCGGGGGTGTGAGAATTTGGGTATATAGTGATTCGGGGATGTGAGAACTTAGAGATATTGGGATTCGGGATATAGAAACCTGGGGACATAAGATCTACTACCTTCGCACACAATACGAATTGCACTAACATACACAGAACGTACATATACTCCGCGTTACAAATTTTGATTTCGCATACTACCGTGTTTCGCATAACGCTGTACCGCGAAAGGGAAGGGTGGTACAATTACACTCGAGTGTAATTTATTTTGAAATCAGCGCGTGAAACTTTCTGGCAGTGTGTTTCGCGTGGTAACGAAAGGGAGGTAAATCAAATAGAAAGTCGAGACAGCGACATATGGGATTTTATAACAGAGAAATCATTTCGAAGTCGAGCGTGCCATAATGTTCGTAGAGTTTTCGAGGAAGCGCGCCACGTATTTCCAATCCTCGAATCTAAATTAGTTTCTCCGAGTAGTGCCAACACGTTTCCTGTCTCTACGACCGGTTTTAATATAATCCGGCTAGAGTTCCCTGGAAAAGACACGCGTGTACCAGAAAATTTCACGACTGCCCGTCCTGTCCCCGAAACACGCTGCGGAAACACGCTAAACTTCGGTGGCGTGTAAATACGAACGCTACGAAATACACAAAACGTAATTCTATGTTGATTTTACCATTTATTATTGAAATGTACGTACAGAGTATCGAGTTCACTACTTAATACTTAAATGTACGTACGAAATGTCGATTTTACTACTTAATTAAATGTACATACTGAACGTTAATTGTGCTACTTAATACTTAAATGTACATACAAAACACCAACCATTTTCACATATTTTCATTATCGTCTTTCAGTTTCTTACTTTTTATATTCTGAATAAACACATTGTTTAATACTTTATTTATGATTTTATCATATAGTGTTTCATGCTTTATTTATGCTTCAATACATTATTATGACTGATACGTAAATATTCACGGTACATTTTTGTATTTCTTACTGTTTAATAATATTCTTCAGTATATTTCTATTTAATACACTGACTATCTAATATATTTATTCTGTCTCATGGAGTAATTTTATTAAGAGAAATAGAAGATTTTTTCAACGTATGTTACAGGTATCTCGATGATCAAGTGTTTAGTTCTAAAAAGAAATACGATCCCAAGGTATCAGCTTTCTGATACCATCGAAAAAAAAGCATGAACTGTTTCGAAAAAATCCAAAGCGGGGAACGAAGTTTCAACGACGCAGTTTCTGATTACGCGCGACCAATTTTACTTGTTCCATTTCGGCTGACCATGCGCGGTCTAATACTACTTGCTCGACACCTGAACATATATGCGGTTCGATTTTATGGTCCGACCACGTGAAAATTTACGCGTTTCATTGATCGTGCTTCTAATTACACGGGTTGTGAGGACCGAAGAAATAAATTAAACTTTGCATCACGTGTTATTATTAACCTGTTGATGCACAGATAATATTAGATTGATTATATATTTTTTTTACACATACAGATACGTGATTAGATAGATAGTTACATGGATACATGATTGTATAAATAATTTCATAAATACTTGATTACATAGATAGCTACATAAATACATGATTATATAGATAATTACAAAGATATATTATTAAATAAATAACTACATAGATGCATGAATACATAGATAAGTTCATAGATAGATAATATATTTTTTTCAAGTTCTCAGCATACAAAAGTCTATCGACCACGAAATAATTGAAGACCCCGATCGAAGAACAAAAAACAAACAGTGTACTGCAACATAGTTAAACATTTTTAATAATTGGCAATATGAAAGTGCCATTATACAACGTTTTTACGGCCACGTCATTAATTCCGATTCAGAGTTCTCTCGTAATTGCTGCAAATAATCCCTATATGTATATTGCAGATGCATGTTTCGGGTCGTTGCAGTGCACGAACGTGAAGTTATTCGATTGATTGGCGATATTATTTGTTAATAACGAAATACAAAGATTCCACGAACATGGGTGTCCACATAGTTTTGAGCGGCATTGTACGTAGGCACGCGGCCATCCCTGGCGTCGTGCCAACCCTCGAAACAAAACTGGAACTATGTAAAGCCCGCTAACTTCATCTTCGCGGGTTAACCAACCGGGTTGCCGACGGGAGTCGAGCATTCGCCGACGCAAACAGACACCCCTTAGCAAACTCCTCGCGTATTTACGCCGGGATCGATGACCCGATTCCCTTCGGGATCGAACGACCGAGCCGTGGACCGTTCGCCATCCAGAAGAGACGCGAAAGTCCGCTGACTTATGGCTTTTCGTGTTCCGCGTTAACTGCCACTTTCCTGCCGCGACGCCGATGTAGGATCATGTTAGGTCGTAGAACACATATTTGCAGCAAGAGGATTAGACCTCGGTCCATGGGTTCTTCGATACAATTGTGCAAAGGTTTTTTCGTTCCTTTAGATACATTTGTGGTTTGCATTACTAGTTTTTATCCGTAGCAGAAATAGGTCCCAAGGACTCATTATTGAGTAGGACTTTAGGACTTTGGCACGTCACAATTTTGGGACTTTGAGGCTTTGAATTCTTAGAATTTTTGGTAGTTCGGGATTCCGGAACTTTGGAACCATTCGGATTTGAGAATTTTGAGACTTTAGAACTTCGTAAATGCAGGACCTTCGAATTTTAGAATTTGGGGACTTTGGGACGACGAAGTTTTGGAATTTTGGTACTTTAGGATTTGAGAACTTTGGAATCACTGGATTACGGAATTTTAGGACTTCATGACTTGGCAATGATAGAATTTTGGGACTCAGAAACTTGAAAGTTTTACAATTTTGATATTTCAAGGATTTCAGAGCTTTGGCATAATCGAATTTGAGAGTTTTGGTACTCTGAAACTTTAAAGTCTTAGAATTTTGATACTTTATTTCGTGACATTGAAAACGTCAGATTTTAAAAGTTTCAGATCTTGAAACTTACCTGGATACTTCGAATCTCCGGAACTTTCGAAAAATAGAACTTGTAGAGTTGGAAACGTTTGTACCGCAGAAACTTGGAGGTTTCTGCAATCCATTCCGCAACTTTTTTCAAGCAACGTATTTCCTAACACGAACTAAACAATTACCGCCGTCTCGCATTAAACAACGATCGAGAACAACAATTTGACTACACACCGTCCAATTCGTGGTCCGAAAATAAATACAAATCTCACGAAAGAGAAGAGAAACGAGATTCGAAAGTTTGGCGAAAGGAAAAAGTTTGTTTACGATTCTTTTATCGAGCTTATCAGAAGGTCGCGTTGGATGTTTTTCTCAACGAAGAAATTCGTCGAGTCCGATCCATTTGCACTTTTTTCGCGGCTATACAGGCCCGAAGTTGGACAAGTTTCTTATTGCGGATATTTGTGCTCATCCGGCATTCATATCTCCTCGGCCCTTCTGCGTTCCCTTTAATTGAGAATTCATAGGATAAGGAAATTGGCTAACTTCGACTCGCAGCTTGTTGCGAGTGGCCAGGTCGCGAGAGCTTGAAGCTTTTCGAGCTTCTAATGGAAATTGATGCGCTCGCCGAGACCGGGATATTCTTCTAATTTATGGCCGAAAGCTAAGCGAACCCGCGACAAGATCCATCTCGTCGTTAAACTTGCCGCGATCGTTTATAGTTCGCGAGTTCGAACTTTCGAAACGACGCAATTTATAAATGCGATATGAAATTCGACACGCGGTCTCGTATTTTACAACCGGCTTTAAAACTCGAATTTTCTACGGATTTTTATGGGATACTACTTAATTTCGATAAAAGGCAAACTCGAGTTAATGGTATGATAATTGTATTCGTACCCGCTTTTGATTTAATTATGCTATTACAGAACATTCGATCGATAGACGAAATTGATTGATTCGTGACATTTGGGATTAATAGATTGAATGTTAAGCGGACTGTAGATACTCAGGAATTTGAGAAACGGGATTTGGGCTTTTGGGATTTTGGGGATTTGCGAATTTGGGATTTTGGGATTGTGGGATTTTGGGGATTTGGGATTTTGGGGATTTGGGATTTTGGGGATTTGCGAATTTGGGATTTTGGGATTGTGGGATTTTGGGGATTTGGGATTTTGGGGATTTGGGAATTTGGGAATTTGGGAATTTGGGAATTTGGGGATTTGGAGATTTGGGGATATAGGAATTTGGGAATACAGGAAATCGGGAATTAAGAAATTTCGGATATTTGGGGACGTAGTAATTTGTGCATTTAAGGATTAGGGAATTTAAGGTTTGAAGAATTTAGGAATTTGGGAATTGGAGAATCTAGGGATTTAGAAATTTTGGAACTTGGGATGTTGTACCGCAACCGATCGCGCACGTAATTTTTCACGTCGAAAGTTATCCTGTTAATTCGCCTTCTGGTTATAGCATCGAATTTTCTGCCGATCGCACAACAATTTTCCGCATTGCTCCATCTTATTTCCGCGTCCAACTCGGCTCTCAGGGTAATTGCGCGAGCCTGGTGAATGGGCTCGCTCGTAAATGCTAGCAGTCTCGATCCTAGATATGAAAATAATGCTGGTCGAGCCGTGAATGCTGCAATCTAAGAACGCTTCGTCCTGGTGCTAATGGAAAACCGGCTGGAACTGGAGGATGGGTCGTTTGATGCTGGTCGATTCGCGAATTTACACGATTCGGTCACTGCAGCATGAATAAGGAATAATTTTATAGCTCCGTGATTCTACTAGCAACAAATTATTTTTACAAATGCACGAATTACAACCACGAGAACAAACCATTATTTATCGAGTAAATGATACATTTTCATTCATATAAATTCACATCACAACTCGAGCGAAGAACAAAATATCGTTAATCTGAGCCATAAAGTTTGACAAAAATAATGCTTTTGTGACATAAAGATTTCAATTCGCGAAATTGCAACGAAACATATGTATACGGTGATCGAACGTGACATCGGTAGACAAAGTGTCAAATCGGCAAGATTGTATTTTTCGAGAAAACGCTGTCGATATTCGAATATGTCAGACAAAATTTACACAGAAACACTGGAGCTACATAACCTTATATTGAAGTGCCGGTATATTGAACGTGAGACCTAAGAAAACACGGGTCCCTCTGTCTGTCAGATGTTCAATATTACATACACGATGTTTACTTTATGCTTTCGATGAATTCTGGCATTTTCTTAAGGTTTTGTCTGGAAACAATAACTGCGAGACTGCCTGTCTGAGTATAGATGTATCAGTTGCACTGTTTTCGTACTTTAGGCTATTTCGAACCAATTATATTCAACTGTTTTATCTGATTCGACTATGTGTGCTTCAATTTTCAGCCATACTGCGTTTTATATGTCCGTGGGGAAAATGAACGTTAATTCGAGTTAACAGTATGATAATTGTATTTGTACTCACTTGTAATTTAATTATGCTATTACAAAACATTCGATCGATAGACGAAATCGGCTGATTCGTTACATTTCGGATTAATGGTGTGAATTTTAAGCGAAATGTGGATGCTCAGAAATTTGAGACATGCGGAATTTATGGAATTTAAGGATTTGGAATTCTGGGCTGAAATTTAGGAATCTTGCAATTTAGAATAGTAGGAGATTAGAAATTTGAAAAGTCTTTAATTTTAGGATTTGGGGATTTGGGATTTTGGGGATTTGGGATTTTAGGGATTTGGGATTTTGGGGATTTGGGATTTTGGGGATTTGAAATTTTGGGGATTTGGGAATTTGGGAATTTGGAATTTTTGGGATTTGGAATTTTGGAGATTTGGGATTTAGGAATTCGGGAATTTGGAGATTTGGGAATTTAGGAATTTGGACATTTGGGATTTTGGGGATTTGGGAATTCGGGAATTTGGGGATTTGAGAATTTTGGATTTTGAGATTTTGGGGATTTGGGGATTTGGTATTTTGGAGATTTGGGAATTTGAGGATTTGGGATTTTGGGGATTTGAAAATTTAGAAATCAAGAATTCCAACATTTGTAAATTCGTATATAAAAAAATTTAGAAACCCGAATCATCAAAATAAAAAAATCCTGAATCTTAAAAATCTAAATCTGCCAACTTCACGAAATATATAATTCCCTGAAACCGACATCAATCCTAACCCCCTGTCCCCGTGCAGTCTAAATAAAAAAAATCTCAATTGCCCCCGAGTGCACAATACAGACTTCCATAAAGCGCGAGTATAACTGCCATAAACGCGGCAGACTATTCATTCGATGCGAAGCATTCGGCGGTATCGTATATTCAGGCTTCAATCATGGTTCAGCCGTTCCGAAACGTCGACGATATCCCCGGTGTAAATAACTGGTCCGAAAGAAACGTTGCCAAGTCGATGCACGAAGATTCGCCGCTATCGAAACACGATATATCGACGGATAAATGTTGAACATGTCGTCATCGACCGGAAAGGGAATAAAGAATCGAGACGAGGCCGTGGACCATGGTGATGCACTTTCTGCCACTTTAAGTCAGGATTTGCCAATCGATACGCTCGACGGGATTCGTATCGAGACCCTTCCTGCGAGCTCATCGATATTTTTCAGTATGATCGTTGTGTTTCGCGAGTGTGTGTGTCCACGGATTTGCACGAATCTGCAGGATCCGTTGAAAGATATCCTTCGCCGTGAAAACGTGTAAACTGCAGGACCGTCCGTGGCGCGAATCGAGCCTGCTTTATCGCTCGAACCGCTGGACTTCTATTCAAAATGATAGAACGCGAGAATCGGGCACCTAAATAAATGGCCGAATTCGATTCTTGAATGAAGGACCTTCCACGTCGGTATACTTCTTCATCCGGATTCAATCCCTTTCGATATTTTTATTCCTGCGGTTCTTTCCACCCCCCATCCCCCCTTGAATTTTAAGACCACTTTTATGACGGATAGCTTTTGATTTACGAGATTGAAGTGTAAAAAGTTACGTTTACGACGGACACTAAATTTACAACGTCTACGGACCAACTTCTAGCTTTTTTTTCTGATTAGGGGGCGAGAGATAATGGTCGGGGTTACATGGAAGATAATACGGCTGATAGAGAGGTTGTAATACCTCGGACGATTTTTCTTGTTATTTTAATTTGGTAATTAAAAGTGACGAAAATAATATTTGTTACTGTAATTTTGTAGTAGAAATTACGAAAGTAATATTTGTCTGTCTAATTTCGAAATTAGAAATTACAAAAATAACATTTGTCAGTCTAATTTCTTAATCATAAATCACAAAAATACTGTTAGTCTAATTTCGCATTTAAAAATTACGAAATAGTGAAATTTGACAAATGATTGAATTTGTTGAACTATCGACGCAGTTAAATAATTGATAAGTTTGTGGATCGTGATCGGGTCGTATAGTAAATAAGGTTACACGTAAGCTTACACTAAATTATAATGGCGAGGTTTAATAGAGTTCGCGGAGAAATTAAGCGTTCTTCGTTGTCGTTAATTTCGGATCGTTAATTTAAAGATAAAAGCAGTAAAATTTGCGCGGCCGATTACAGAGCCACGTAACCTCACGTTACAGAGAAACGTGGAACATGCTCGGGTTGCAACAACGGTTAAAACACTGCTACGTGCTGCATTTGCGTGAAATTTCTACCTACTTCCCCCGGCGGTACTCCATGATTTCGAAGAATTATTTATAACCACCGTTTTATAGCTGCTACCTGAGATAACTGCGACTGGTTGCTCCCCGTTATTTCAAATTCGTTGTCACCTTCATTTCGCATCCAAATAAGCTTACAGAGAACAAATCCTGCAATCTGCTTTAAAAATTGGTTATCAAAGCGGTGACGATCGCAAAATACTATTAAAATAGTAAATAAAATACACATTTTGAATATCGTTAATAATATTAATTTAATCATTTATTTATTTAAATGCTATTGGTATAGAACCGTTGATTAATCATCCGTATAACGTATCATGTCAGGTACAGGTATTTCTATTACAATGATCACTAAATCAATGTGATTTATTGATAGGTATATGTAGGTATAGAAACAATGAACGAACATATTATTCATCCATACTTTGATGAATTACATTAGACATAGGTATTTCGAGTATAATAATCAATAAATTAATTAACCGTTTGCATTCGAAGATTTTTGCTGGTAGCAGATAGCAAATGAAAAACTTTTTGGTTGAAAAGTATAATGAATTCTTTTGAAGTTATTATCTTTCTATTATTAATTGTCATTATTAGATATTTCATTGTGTTTATAAATCGTATGCACAACACTAAGGATTTGGTTAAAAAATACTTACATCAAACTGCTTTATTAAACAAAGTGATAAGAGTGATTTACCTTTCGAGCGCAAAGGGTTAAAAGTTGTATGTGTAGAAATAACAAATGAACATCATTAATTAAAATCATTGAAACATCATCCACTTTCCGATAGATACAGAAAAAATAAATGAACATTTTATCGCTACACATGATGTATTATATCCGATGCAGGTATTTCTACTGTAATGATGGACGAATCAAATAAATATCACCAGAACAAAAATTAATAGAACAGAAAGTAATCGAACGTAGAAATCGATAGACGAAACGGTTGAATCGAATCGGTGGGGGCTTTTATTATCATAAGAATATGTATGAACAGGACGATTAGTTTGCTGTTTGCTACTGCATTTCTGTTATTTGCCGTGAATTTTGTTGCGACCGAAAGACACGGTATCTTGGCACGCATAAGCGCGAAGAGCAGCACCGCAACACCGCAACAGCGAGTGTATGCTTCCTCCCTTGTTCTACAGACGATGGTACGTGCAAGAAAATGGAAACGAGGTTGTTAATTTCACGGTAAATCCTTCTGTATTACGGGACAGAGAGATTCTGGAAAATCCAGATGGATATTTCGTAAATTATCCAGTCACTCCGGATGCACGTACACGCGAGGTAAACGTATTAGGACGCCATTGTTAACCTACGCAAGGACGATTCCTTTGTACTCACAAAAACTGTTTCGTGAAATTATCTGACTGGGAATATTAATTTTGGGAGGAGTCAAATAAAAATACATGTAGTAGCATTAATAATGTCGAAGAAAGTATGATGTACGCACACGTACGAATATGTACACGTATGTTAATATATTATTGGATTCATAAACAAACGTACTCTTATTCATTCTCGAGAAAGTTGAAACTGAATTTATACTAAATTACATTTAGTATAGTTTAATGATAATGTCATCAACATTCTCATTCAGATAATCGAAGATCATCAGAATGCAACAAAGAGCAACAACGAACACAGTCATTTGATATTGAAACTACCAAATAAATATCATTTGGTGCGCAAGATTCTTGCATCAAAAAATAGAACATGATTTATTCAATTTGATTCTACTGAAATTCAGAATACCCTTGTAATGTGCGTTCATTTTCATCGAGGCAAGAAATCAATCTATATATTCAATTAAATTCGTGCATTCATTTCATTCGTCGTTCGTATGTTTTCCTTGAAATCAACCTTGATTTTCATCGAGACAAGGAATCAATATATACATTTAATTAAATTCGTTCGTTCATTCAATTCGTCGTCCATTTATTTTTCCGTTTCGCCATTAATCTCAAATTACGTGGGCATTATACGGCTAATTAAATCCTGAAGGAGGAAAATGTGCTCCTTAATCAAGCCAGTCGTAGCCCCGGCTCGAAAAACATTAATGATGTCGTCGTAAGTATACAATCGGCACTTAATAGTGCGCGGGTGGAAAGAAGAACAGAAGAAGGTGAACTTTACGATTCGGCCGTGTGCTCGTTCGCCGCAGCTTTTTCATTAAGCTCAGGCTCGTAAGAGTCGAATTTTACGGTGGCCCGTAAGAAGCGCGATAAATTCGCCTCCTATTCTTATTCCCGAACGGTGGCGTTATGTGACGATCGTTTTTTTTCCCTGCAGGCAGATTTGAACCCTTGCACTATGATTACGAGCTACACTCGTGACGCACTCGCTGATCAAATATGATAAACTTTGCCGAATCATTCTACATTGAATCGATCACTTTTCGATCTCACCATCTGCGATTTTGTTTTAATCAAAATCTGTTATAGTCCGTGTGAAATTCAGAGGGGTGAAAACTCGTTCTTACGTAAAGAACAGCGTTGTCCATCACACATTGTAGCGTTGTATCTATTGTCGAACTCTGTCGTACGGATATGTGCGAAATTCAATCATATCTAACAGGTCAACCAGCAATCTTTGAAGCAACGTTACAAGTTATAAAGTAATTTTGCCTTCGGGAGATTATTCGGAAGGAGAAATTGATAATAATATTTTTACCCAGTTCCAACATATGGAATATCGTGTTTCGCTGAAATTTGGGATTTCGGTTTGAAGTGAAATGTTAGAGTGGTTCGCGTTTGGTCGTCAAGTGTTACGTGTTGTGTTTCCATGTTGGATTTCGTGATGAACGCGCGTTGTATTCGTTGGGTCCCCGTCATGTACCTACTCGCGTTTAGTTTCTTCAGGGTCCGTGTTGGGCGAAAGTTTTAATTGCTTCGTGCTCCATCCTCCAGGGTATTGGCCTCCATTCAACAAGTTTTCAAGCTACGACCCTACATGTTCCCATTCTACTCGTTTGACTGGCTGTTCATCGACGAACCAACAACGACCCTATTCTACCCGCCGGTGTCTGAACAGGGACGATCATAATCTCGTTAAGGGCTGATCGAGACCGGTCTTGTTCTGTCGACGGGATGTTTAACCGGAATTAACGGTGTTCTCTGTTGCTATGGCGTCCCACCAGTATGACCCAATTCTATTGTACTTATGGTTAAAGGAACGCTATCCTTTGTGGGAGTATGCACGGCCAATATGATATTATGCTACAAAGTGACGGACGTATGGCTCGTCGATAGCGAAATTACTTGCGACCGGAAGAAATTGTTAGACGAGCCTCTCTAAATATTATTATGAATCGCGAGCACGAAAATGATTAGGTGGATCCGATGTGGATGCGATGTTTGTGTAACGAATAGAAAACGAATCGCGCCGATGAAGAAACGAATTGGGAACGTGTTATGATACCGTTCAAGTACACTGAGTGATTCGAGGCTGAGTGGATACCCAGTAGATCGGTAGCAAGACAAGAAACGTGTGGCAAATGGATCTGTAGCGTTTGAGAAATGGAGGGGCAACGTGTTATGGTACAATTAGACACACATGAGCCGCGAGGGGTTGAATGGACGATGTGTAAATGGGGGAAGATCGAGTGGGCACCCATCAGATAGCGAATGAGTGGTAGAAATAGCGGAAACCCTGAAATAAAATAAAATTTAGGATGCGACTACTTATACGTACAATATGTATACACAATTGCTATTTATACGTATGTATACAGTATGTATAAAATAGTCACATCCTAAAATATACGAATAAGCGATAAATTTCAATAAACTCATTTATGTATCATTAAATTTAAATAAATACCAATAGATCTCAACCTGGAAGACCTCGTCGAATGACTAAAATGAGTAATTAAGTACTCCAGCAAGTATTCAACGAACGAAGCGAGATTCGATTAGAAATAAAATGTTCGAAGATAACGGAAGAATTGAAACTTTATCAGAAATAAAATTTCTCTCGACCCGAAGAATCACTTATCGAACGGGCTCGCACTCGAAGTGGTTTTAATTAGAATTCAAATTTCCACAAGTAATAACCGGGGAAGTCCCATTACGGTTGGCCCATAATGAGGCGAATCTCGATCTTCGCCGCTATAATTAGAGGAAAATTGCGGCGTAACGTGTGCCTTCGATAGAGCAGCCACACGAACGATTTTGAACCGCGCTGGCGCCTGGCGAACATATGCATATGTGCGCCACGCAAAATGAAGTACGTCGAACAAACTGAATTACCATGGAACGCAATACGGGCGTGGGACGACGATCCTCGATCGGTTATGCCAACGATGAATATACAACATCGGACGCGTCGTTCGACCTCTCACTGCTCGTTATTGTATCCGAACGCGCGCGCCGGCTGCGTACTCAATTAATTCGCGATAATCCTAATCGCTAATTGCGCGGTTCTGATCTGCCCGCATCCGCGACTCACTATTTCGTTTTCGCGGTCGAGATCGTTCGATAAACTGGAAATTGCGATCTTGACGATCATTTGCTGCCGAGTCGATCGCGATTCGCAGCAAATACGCTTGTTGTATTAGGTGCCCCCATAAGTTTCTTCCTTTTTTTGGATATGACATAAAAAGTCCCTTCGAGGAATATTTTGCAGGTACGCCCCAATAATTTTTAGAAATAATGTTTCCTGAGGGATGGAAGGGGGTGATAGAACAGAAGAATTCATGTTTAATGCGACAGATCAAAGAGTGAATATTGTGTATTTGTTTCTAGCGAAATAGACAGAAACTTATGGGACACCCTAAGCTTCGCTCTATGAAAGCTTGGAGTGGACGAACAATTATTGGGAAATGCATGGAGGTAACAATCTCTAAATTCCTATTTAATTCCCTTATAACTAAATTTATGGTATTATACACGTGATGCTTGTACATAGTGAAACATACAATATTGGCGATGAATAATAAAAAAATAATAATTTCAACAAACTTTGTCTAACTTCGGCCACCAGAATTTTATCGGGCACTGTAACGTAGTAGTCCCCGGGACGAACACCGAATTAGATTCGTAGCTTTTCTCCTTTCCCGATTCGCCATGTGACACCGATTTAATTAAATCTGCGACGTCGTGTTTCTCCAAGTCCGCTGTATAAATTGCAGCCAATACCGGGTAACTGAGAAAACAAGCGGGCCATATCGTTTGCTTACACGTCGTGTTATCTTTCGTCCTTTAACCGCAAGAAAAAAGAGTAGTAACTTAATAACGCGGCTACGGATACGAAGAAAAACAGTGCTGAAAATGTAGCCTCGGGGATATATAATTAAACGAATGGGAGCTTTTTTTACATCGTAGAAATAACGAAAATCCTCGTGAAACGATGTTCAGTATCCATCGTCGAGACCGATCACGTCGAAATTCCCATATCACCGAAACAGATCGACGATGAAATCTCTGGTGCGACGATAAGAATTTCCGGGTCCCTTGTCTCCTCTTCCTATCGCAGAATTTTTCCAATCTTCTCGAGAGATTAAACGGAACATGATTCAGCCGAGGTTCGCGGGCGCGCGTTGACCGACGCCTAACAGCGGGTTAGGTTCCGTCGTGAAGGAATTTGACGAAGACCATCGAAACCGTCGTATGTTCAAGACGATAAATAAGCGATTTGAAAATATATGTTGTTCCACGAGTCATTGATAACTGTATCGTAAGAAAAATAGAAATCGACGAACAATCGAAGTAGGCTATGTATCTTTCGTTAGTGCACTTCCCCTTCCTAAGGGAAGTTTCTTAGGGTCCAAATGCCCTAAACAATGACCATGCTGACAGAGGTGCCCTCGGTACGAGATTTTGTGTCTTCGAAGACATTCCTATATTGCCTTTCGACTGGAGCAGATGAAATAAAGAAATCTAGTATTTTCAAACACGTCCACAAGATTTATTCGGTGAACCCCACACTTCAACGATTCGTCCCAGTTAACACTAAAACTACCGACATATAATGCACAATTATTTTGATGTTAAAAGTGAAGTTGAAGAATAAATGAACAAACGATGAAACATAAATGAATACACTTATAGGTTCTTTATCTTGATGATAGTCAGTATAAATGTCAAGAAGACCAGCTTAACAAATTTTGTTATTTGAAGTTTCAGTGGTAATCTTACAGTATTATACTAAGAATCATCGTGCAAACAACCTAATTACAGTAAACTGCAAACAATCTATCCTTCTGTACCCGTTACTCGTACTGTTCTCCGATCGTGGATGGTCAGACACGAGCTAAGATCCCCTCGTTACTCAATAAATTATTATAAAGTCTCTTATAATAAGAGTCGTGCTCGATTTTCTTTACCCGTAATCGAACACATTGATGTTTGCCACGAAAAAAGGTCGGGTATCTGGACATGAATGACGGTGATTGCGTGGCCCCGGGCTTGCTTCGTACCTCCCTGGGAACGCCCTTTAATTTCCGGAACAATGCCGAGAAACGGATCCCGAGTTTCTGACGAACGTCCCCAATAAAAGGATATTTATGTGTGCTAAAAGTTCTGCGCGAAAAACGCCGG
Source organism: Coelioxys conoideus (assembly GCA_947623535.1). NCBI lineage: Eukaryota > Metazoa > Arthropoda > Insecta > Hymenoptera > Megachilidae > Coelioxys > Coelioxys conoideus. Next base: position 17,403,544 of record OX392457.1, on the reverse strand, counting down.
CCCGAGCTGGGATTCGCTGGAAATGAAACTTTCTTTGATGATTCGAGAGGGATGCTCGAATACGCTCGCTTTGATCGTTGAACGGGTTCTGTGTGTTTCGTTTGTTCGGTGTATTTTTCAAATTCACGCGGAATCCGTTGATTCGAGGATCCGCGGAATCGGGGATACGGTGATTCACGGATACGAAGTTTCGAAGGCTTGGAAGTTTGGAATTTTGAAGTGTTGGTGAAAATATACAGATTTGGGAAGTTTGGTATTTAGGAATTCACGAATTTGTGAATGGCAGTATTTAGAAATTCACGAATTTGTAAATTGTGGCACTTGTGAATTCAAGAATTTGTACATTTAGAAATTTCAGGATCAAGGATTTCCAGCATCTATAAATTTACGAACTTCAGAATGTGAAAATTTGTACATCTGAAAGATATAACAATTTTTAAATGAAATATTCGAGATGCAAATTGAATAAATTCGACCATTCATGAAATACCGATCAAGTTAGAGAATTAAGTAATGTGAGAATTAAATCGAAAAATCCTTGATATACCATGTAACTTTCTTTAATTATAAATTATAAGTAAAAATGAATACTATAGAATGATACCAACTTGAACGTTCACGAATAAATGTCCGACATATTCGCAACGAATATTCGATTTTCCGTATGCCAATTTTTCGCGATGGTCCCGATATAAGCTCGCTTTTAAATCGGATTTCAATTCAAGTATCCTCCGTTCTCCGCCGGTTTCCGTAACGCAACATCGAATTTCTCGGCGCAACCGGCGTGCGAGCGCATTTATTATCGAAAATATGCCAGGTGAATTACGGGTGATGCGCGAATTAATCTGAAAATTATGTAAAATCCCGGGACCGTTCGTACATATTCGTCGATCGCGTGCATTATGCTCGGTTACACCTCCCTGGCCGCGTTACCGGGCAACGATCGCGTTATCCGCCATTTTAAAACGCGGCAACAATAATTTTCGTAACGTTCCGCCGTGAGAAAATATTTGCGTAACGCGCGACAGTTATCGGGAATTTCGTTGTCCATTGTTGAACCGCATACACCCTCGGGCCGAGGTTTTATCTTTCGGAATAACAACCGTTAAAACAACGTAATACCGAATACCGAAGCGAATTTCCATCGGCCATTTTCAATTCTTGTCGAAAACAATTTTGGCCCGCCTGTCTGAAACGTTACACGCGATCGATGGACAATGACGTTTCCGTTTTCCGACGGGGAATACGTCGAACGAAATAACACGCGAACCGAATCTTCTCCGTCTTCGTGACGCCAATAAATATCTCGCAAAAAAAGAAAATCGTGGTCTATCCACGTTTCTTCGTAACAAACACGCGAATTCGATTTTTATTCTTCGATTTGAACACGAGAGAAAAATTGACTCTTCGTTTCTTCGTAACAAACACGCGAATTCGATTTTTATTCTTTGATTTAAACGGGGAAAATGTCCACAATGTCTCGAGGTCAGGTTATACTAAGATGACGAATGTAGGCAGGAGAACCTAACCTCAAAAACAAAATTATAAAATAAAATCAGACACAGCTCTCACAGCCCAAGACAATATAAGTCACGCCATAAATATGGTCTCTGAAGAAGACTAAATAACTATGAAGGAAGATATATGATAATAGTAAAACAATTATGAAGAAGAAGAATTTTTGTTCGATCGATTCGCATAATATCCTCGTGGGATCTTTAATCGTATAAGCAGCTCTACTATTCTTGTTCGGTAATAAGAATAAATTAAGTTTCGTAGTTTGTCACTGAAAAATGAAACCTCAAACCCGAAACTTTTGTTAAAAAATGTTCTGTCTAAGGCTAGTACAGAAGCTCGGTAAATTTCGTGAGCCGTGGTCGAATGAAGATAGCTCGGGGATTTTCTTTTGAAATTCTTGGCCCGAGGAGAATGTACCAAAAAGCTCGGGACACGTCGTAAACCGGAAATTACAACGAGCCTTTTTTCGCCGGTCCCCTCGGGTTCCAACCTCGATGCTAATTGTCGAAATAAAACGTGCCGGTATCGACGAACGTATCGGGGTGTCGGCTGATTTCCCAGGACGATCTTTCAGCCGGTCATTAACCGACGATTGCGATACAACACGAAAGGCGAAAAAGAAAGCGGCCGTGTCACGTGCGTGCATCGATTGGAACTGGAATAAATTTTCTCCGATAAATAACAACCGGCGATCCATGATTGCCGTACAATCGATTTTTACGTAGATAAGGAACAATAATTATCGCGTTAATTGTATGCGTGTTCGCGGGAAAAAAAACAAGATTAAAGATAAAATGCGAAATGGGAAGCATAGTAAAATGAGAAATATAATTACTTCAATTTGGTTTTTATTCGCAGTTGAAATTGCATTTTGAATGGGTCATATCAAAATTATGTAACGAAGAAGAAATTTCTTCGCATATCAAGAATGAGAAAAAAAAACGTAAGTCGAAGTAAAAGATCAAAATATAGTTTTCTTCTTTCGTATAAGTTTTTGGTGGAATATGTAAAATTGTGTAATAACTTCGGCGATGTAATTGCAGCGTACACATAATTAACGTAATATTTAATTAGCGTTCAAATATCGCACACGAACACGCAATTAATACGAATATAAAAATTACTGGTACAAAGCGTTCGAGCATTATGTGCATTTAGCGCAAATTCAACGACGTATCGCATGAAATACTACTTGAACATTTTCCAGCGACCCGGGCTAATAAATAATAGAAACGATGATGCTGAGTTATTGCGGCGCCGCTATGCTCAGATGGCTAATTGGAATTAATTTACCTTGTTGAATAATTCTGAATAGTTAATGATTAAGCAGCGTCCTTTTGAGCACGATGAAATATCACGGTAATACGTCGGTAGAGGAATTGATAACGCCGGACGGCGAATCAAATCCACTCCATTAGACTAATTTCTAAATACGTTCCATATATCCTGCCGAAACTCTCGTAGTTACATGTGTATCCACCTTTTCAATATCTTATGACATGTATACTGAATCGTTTTCGGTTGCTGTTGGTGTTACATTCAAGATTTCGGTTTGAAGTTAAATGTTAGATTGCCTCGCGTTTTATTGCCAAGCGTTACTATTTTTACGCGTTGTGCTTCCGCGTGTTAGGTTTCGTGATTTATGCACGATGTAATTGGTACACGTTGCAATTAACGCAAGTTATAATCGAAGCATCTTATGATTTCAACATACGTCATAATTGTCTCATATAATCCCTGTATTCGTTGTAATTGACGCGTGTTGCGATCATCATTTATTATAATGAGTTGTAACTGTTGCACACGACGTCACACTTCATATCGCATCCACCCTGTTCCATCTACAAACTTTTAATAATCAACGTTATATTCGAAGCATCTTATGAATTTAACATACATCATAATTGTCTCATATAATCTCTGTATTCGTTGTAATTGACGCGTGTTGCGATCATCATTTATTATAATGAGTTGTAACTGTTGCACACGACGTCACACTTCATATCGAATCCACCCTGTTCCATCTACAAACTTTAAATAATTGCTCTCGAAATTATATCTGCCTCGTATACGATCTCTCTTTAAAAATTTGCATGAAACTTTAATTGGAGCACCGCTGCATACATCTAATAAGTCTGGGTCACGATTGATCGTGCACCGTTCGAATTTTAAACAAAGTTACGTAATATTTCTGTTATTTTAAATGTACGTCGCGGTTCCTCCATTTTCCTTCTGCAATTTCAGCCGTAATTTTACCCGGTACCGGAATATCCTTCCTTTCTTTTCCCATCGTTTTAATCATAAGAACTCTATCTAGTATTATTTCCAACTGCCTCAGTGTGGCAGTCGACATGTTAACCCTTTGGGTGCCATACCACCCACATACGGGTGACGTAAGAATTTATACATAAATCCATCGCTAATTTTAGTTGAAACATTTAACATAACAAAGTATAAAAAATGTTTGTGAATATATTAAAGCTTATCGAATAAACCAGGGTAGAATATTATAAAAATTGTGTATAAAATTGATCGAAAATACAATCACTTCAAAAAAAAAATTGAAACTGTTTTAGGGTGGCACTCAAGGTGTTAATAAATTGCAGCTTTTGCTGTATGCAGTCTACAATTATACCTTACGTGATCCTTAATCGTAATAAAATGAATCCTTCATATTCAACGTCATATTTCTTTCTATACGGCTGAAAAGAGCGTGGGCATACATGTTCGAACTTAAAACGAAATTATCGGAAAAAACTTTCCGGCAGACCGGATATATCTTGCACGCGGTCGTAACTCGGCAAATAAAATCTGCCGGCAATACAATATTTTATGTTCGTGATACACCTCGGTACGTATCCGTGTTCGGTCAAGGAGCAGGCCGTACACTCGAATCTTGGCCGAATGTCTCAATAAACATCGGCGAGCACCTTGTTTAATTCGATTTCTATCGAACGTCACCTTCGCGATATTTACAGTTTGACGCGACCGATAATAAAATATCGTAATTTAGCGGGGTAACCACGCGCCCCTGCCATCTCCTCACAGGACCACCGACCGTATATCTTTTTTATAGTTCGCGTTGCTTGCAAATCTCGTGTCCGTGCGCGATTCTGTGTACACTGGAGGGACAGACTCCAAATGAAGCACGGTTAAACAAGGAGAGAAAAAAGAGAACCCGGTTGAATAACAACGTGTGCTTTTTTGAGAGAGATGAAAGCGTTCCGATACCAGATCACCCGGTGAACTACTGCAATTGATACCGTTGCTTGAAACAACGAGATAGAAATTGTTTTTATGCGCGACCCCTTGCTCTCCGAACAAAAAGTGCACACCTATCGGCTATCAGGAGTCTCTTTCCCTTTCATGAAATATTTGCTGGAGATTCGAAATTTTTACGGGTAACGTGTACCGAAATTAGATCACCGTCGGTTATTAATTGGGTAGATACACGAGTTCTCATTGCGGAGGGAGAAAAATTATACTCACAAATTAAGACTATTTTTTATTCTTTATCTTGTCATATTCGACTTCCCTCTGAGTTTCGTTCTCGGTGAAAGAAATTTTGAACGTTCTATTAGGTTGTCCCGTAAATTCCCTTCTTGTTTAATAGAAATATATACACAATACTGAAGCGATTTCGTCATTCTTTCAGTTTCGTAACTACAAGGTAAACAATTTTTACAGAGTAGTGGTTATATCGATCCGCTATTAGCTATATAAATCGAGGGATAGAGACTTAACAGTTGCTTCTTCAGGTTGGTTAAAAAAATAGGTCAGCTTTAGTCTTGGGATCATCCGGTCAAAAGATGCTACAGACAGTGTCCATGAATTACTAACGTGCAAAATTTTATGCTACAGACATTGTCAACAAACAGTAGATACCAGCGAGTCTTGAAATAAATGCGTCACAAAAATTCCTCCAAGTTCTGACTCACTCGTCATCAAATGTAGTCCATCGACACGAAGTTAGTTGTACGGGTTTCATCTTCAAAGCGATGGAAAACGTGTACGCAACATGGAGAGGATAGGGAAAAATACAGGTACATAGCGAACGAAGTAGTTAATCCGTTCTGACTTTAACGACAAAATTCCTTGCGGTGTGCACGATAACACGGTGCATCGAGCCGGATGCAACGTGCATTATGCAGCCGGCATCTGGCCCGTTTCGAGGAGAAACTTTTCCCGGAAATTTTCACACGGCCGAAAGTTTGTGCGCGCGTTTCCCGCAGTACGTCGTTGAACGTTCCTCGAATAAACCGGCACGCGGGTTACACGGGAAATCTGTTAATAATAATGCGGCCATAGGCGTGCGCGATATAAACTTAATGACCTGGCATGCATAATTGATCCGCCCCGCGAACACCGATGAATATCGCGGATATCGTTCCCGTGTAAACACCGAACCGCATCAATGAACGTTTTGCATCACAAAGTCGCAAAAATTCGATGTATCGATAAATTCGGATATTGCTCATTTTTATGAATATCGTGTAAACGTTATTCTTGTCGGGCATGAATATTACGATTAAATGCGGATATATGTATACAATTTAGGTGTAAGTGTTATACGTGTTGTATGTAATTGTTAAGAGTAGATCGAGATATATGTATGTAATTTGGGTATAAATATATATACAATTTAGATATAATTTTATTTTGTGTTAATACTTTATCAAAACGATGAAATAATCAGTTTATTCGGTTCTGGTTAAAATTATGTGTTTTTCTTACACATTTTAGACAATTTTTTATGATTCTTTTCTTGAAATCTGTGTTGATTTTTATACCATTATCTTTGCAGAATTAATTATTCTGCATAATAAATTCTTATTCTTTCAGAATTAATATGTATGCTTTAAGTATTTTACCTTTATATTATAGAATTAACATGTACATTTTATTTGCACAATGATTTTGCACTCGATTCTGCGATCTTATCAATTTTATAAAAGTAATGCATTTTCGAACTTCCAGAAGTATGACCAACAACTATTCCAAACCAATGAAATGTATAAAAAAGAATAATTACAGAGGATCGCAGATGTGCGATGTGTGAAAAATACACTACACAATATTAAAATTTGTAATTGTAAATTTTGTTTGAAATTTATTCAACGATTATAATTGCAATTGAGGCGGGAAACCTATTCAACGACCACAATCGTAATTGAACTGAAATATACCTTCAACGATTATAATTCCAATGAGATGAGAAACCTGTTCAACGACTACAATAATAATTGAGCGTAGATATACGTTCGACAATTATAATTGCAATTAAGACGAGAAGCACGTACGAGTTTGTCAATTACGAAATTTGCAATCCATTAACCGAATGGAAGAACTGCACGATGTAACATATTCGCGAGAATGTTGCACGCGGTCAACAGGATGTAATGAAGGGTTGATTAACCATAACTGAAGGTCTCTGCAATAATTTGCAGCGTAAAGTGGCTGAACCGGATGGCCTCTTTCTAGCTGCGTTCTGCACCGTTCGGTGTTTTGTGGCCGTTCTCTGTCCGTCGTTCGATCCATGGCTAGCACAAAGCGACGGGAACGTCTGAATTATCGCAATTGGCATTTTTCCATGGCTCTCGTGCACGTTTCCTTTGCACTGTATAAATTATCGGGCACGGGATAAATCTCGCGGCACGGTCGAATGGCCGATCCGCAATCCGAAGCCGAGCGCATCGATTCATCCTTTGTATATTTTTCACGAGCCCCGGCGTATATGCAGGCCGGAAGTAGGCCACAACGTATCGACGATATGCATCGACATTATCGTCGGAACGAATTCGTTCGTCGTTGTTCTTTAATTCCATTTAGACGATCCTCACCGAACCGGATCATCGTCCGACGAAATCGGCGTGTCGCGAAAATGTGCCTCTCTCGTTATTCCGCCTCTCTTTTTTTCATCCGTCGATTAAACGCGTTCGTTGTAGGAGTCATCGAACACTGGCACTACGAATTTATTTGTACTCCACGAATGCAGTTGATTTGTACTCTAGGAACATCATTATCAACAATCGTCCTGAAGAATGGCAATCGAATCAATTGGACGTAAAGGAGGAACGACTATCCATTATCGGACAGTTGCGCCATTTTTATATCTCAATAACCGTCGTCGGCATAGAGATCGTTGCTATTAGCGTTGAAATAATTAGATCGCGCGTAACAGTTAACGACAGCGGCGTGAAACAGGCTCGTCGACGGCGAATTTAATCGAACTGTAATTTCAATTACAAGCGGAATTACGTTGAAAACCGAAACGTTCGCCCCAATTTTGCACGGTATAATTCATATCCGTGTAATAAAAGTCGGGCAAATTTATTGGATCGCCATTGAATCGAGCGACTCGCGACGAAATTTTTTTTTTTCGGAGAACGCTCCTGGGGGAGGTTTCAATCAAATTTTCAGCTCTGCCCAGGACTCTGTTCATCGCGAACTCGTAACCCAGCTGGAATTTCCGAGACTCGTTCGATCTCGAAACGCGATATCCTCCAATGACAGCCAATCGTTGGGTGATTTTCAAAATTCACCGGGTCAATGTGTCAGTCGTAAAGTTTCAGCGAACAGAAGAAAATATCGCGCGGATACTTTCTTCGAGAATTCTTTGTTACATATTTTTGCGATATTTCGTACGCTCTTGTCACGTTGCGATTCATTTTCCTGAATTATTAACGGGGCGAAATTTTATTTATTGTTGACGGCGCGAAATTTGATAAACGTTGTCGAGAGTACATCTTTCGACGTTTAATACTTTCCGTGGCCGAAGTCCTCGTAAAAATTACTCTTTTCAACTCTCTGGTTAAATTTCTGCTCTTCTCGTCGTTCCGCGATCTTATCCTTAATCATTTTTCCGTGCACAGGCTCGATGAGATCGACGGAGCACCGAGAGCATGAGGCGGCATTGAAATTTAAATTAATGCCACGCTTAATGACGCTTATAGAACTTAACGACCGGTGGGTTTTGGAAGAACGCGATGGGGTGAAAAGACGAAGAGGAAAGGGGTTGAGCTGAATCGTGATCGATGTTGCCGTAGAAAATATATGATTCCATCGAAAATACATTCTCTCTTCACCCTGATTATTCCTGACAACGTTATTAATAGCATTTCTATATTTACTTTTCAATGGAATTGAAAGATTCATAATTTCTCACGATACTGGTTACATAGGGTAATACTATTATATATCCTATGATTGAACACGTCAGAATCTAACATACATGTATAATGATTTAAACCCTTGACAGAATTTGACGAGTCTGACTCGTGACGCACTCACAATAATTATAATCTACATAACGGAAGATCATTGAACATAAAATACGCACAACATTTTCATTTCTTTTATTCGTACGAATATTGCTACTGCGAGTAGTTTTTGCAGCGATCCTACGTGGAGAATTTTAGTGCGTATTAATCTAACGCGTGATTATCTAACTTGTAGTAATCCAGCAAGTAGTACTCTACCGCACAGTTAACTGACCCGTATTAATGCAACATGTGATTATCAAACGCGCAGTGATGTAACATATGGTACTCTAACGTGTGATTACAAAACGCGTAATAATCCAACGCGTGATTATCTAACATGCCATAAGCTAATGTGTTTTATAATCGAGTATACGCGATTATTTAATTCGTAAATATTTAACAACGATAAAAGATAGCTGCTCCCTTCTCACGTTCTATCCGCGTTATACGTATTATTGTATATTGATTCCTTGCCTGTAATCTTGTACATTTCCGAAACGAATAAACAGCTGCGATGTAATAATAATAACGATACGCTGGTTTAATGTTACCGGCGAATCTCGTTATGTAAATTATACACGTTGATTGCAGCTGCGATCGTATTTCGTATTAATCATCGTTCGTACGCTGTTTGGTTCGATTTCGCTGCGTACAACGAAATGAAACGATCGTTTTCGCCATGGTCGCAAAATCCTCCGTTTTCGGACAAACACGGCCAGTTTCCGAAGATAGGAATCGGTGAAAAAGGAGACGGGGAACCTCGTCGATTTTACGCTTCTGTTTTTTTTTTATTTTGCCCGTTTTATTTTCAACCGTGAAACGAGATTCGGGCAAGAAAAGTTGGGTAAGAAGTTTCCGAATGAAATTCGAAATGCCATCGCGACGCATCGAATTACCTGGAAAACTTTCCCGTAGTTTTCGTTGAAACGTTGCTCCGGAATCTCGCGATAGAATTTTCCTCTCCGATTACACATTAACGTGTTCTAATACCTCGCGTGTCGATAACTGTCTCTCACGTTTGACACTTCTCCACGTTATACTAATTCCATTAATCTTCCACAAATTCTTCGGTCTGCTATCGATTTTATCTCGAAAATAAGTTTGATCCCATTCCTAATTTCTCGTCGTAAATTATTACGCGGTTGGACATGTTCGTGCAAAGACGTTAATTATCATTACCAACTTAATTCGTAATTAATGCAACCAAGTTCATAATTGTAACCCTAGCACCGACTCCGTGAACTCTATATCTTCATGATTGCGAGATCTTCGATATCTCATCCCAAGGGGTTAAACTTCCTCTTGTTTGACTGTTTGAAAGATACATTATGTTGCTCAATTATGTAATGTAAAATAAGAATATCAATTGTTGTATATAATATTTCATCAACATAAATTGTAGTTTTTTGAACTGGTACAAAAATGTTTCCAATTGCAATAACTATTTGAGACGGAGTTAATTTTATTCATATTAAACTAATCACTTGTATAAACGTGAATTAATCTCTTCGAGTCATTTATTCGTACAAATTCATTTATCGCTTGAGGGTTATATAGACATTTCATGAAACAGATATTTTTTCAAAATATTAGTTTATTTAACACATTCAGTTGATCTATCAAAATCCTAACATTTAGTTTATCGTTTATACAATGTCTATATTTAAATGTTAGACGTATAACAAAAAGTATCAATAAATCTCTTTAACTAAGAACTGAAAAATTAAATCGGATCAGACTATTGGAAACGAGGAAAATTAATTTTGCCCGGAAAGATTTAAGTTTGTCGACAAAGAGTGAAACGGAGCCGGTAAAGAATCGCAACCGGACCGGTTTCGTGCTCCAGCTATCAATTACCATCTTATAAATCACATCCAGTATCGACGCGAAACGCGAGAATTAATTCGGTGCACGTGCCACGAGCTTTTTACCGGGGGGGTCGTCAAGTCCCGGGAAAAATGGCGGCGAAGAAAGCGCGTTAGCACACGGTACACCGATGAAATATCGAAAGTTCGCTCGGCACAAAGGCGGGATGACACGATTTCGCTGGGTTCGAGCCTCTTAGGAAGGTTTTCGTGCGGGTGGCTCGCGACAGAAAGCGAAAGCCGCGTGTTTGGCTCGCGCGAATCCGCCTCGAGTTCGAGCGGAAAAGCGTGGCGGGTCGACGATACTCGACGGGATCGCGGAATAACGTTTCGTCGGTGTGAAGTAAAGCGGCTTAAATCGAATTTCGCCGTGAGCGTCGATTCCCGAGCTCGTCGGGGAATGAATTTCGAATCGACAAGCACGAATGAAAGAGCGCGGGATCGCGGAAAACGCGTTTGAAATGCGATTCCATCGCGATTGCCGGGCTTCTTCTCGCGGTTTTCTTCGCGAACGCCAAAGGAGGAGGCTCGGGGTTCGTCGAGCCGGAAACGAGGCGCGCCCGTACCGGAAAACTGGCTGTATCGTTTGTTTCGTTACCCTCCCCTCCCTCACGCGGAATATTTGTTCCTCTTCGCGTTTGGTCGAATTGCGGCCACGGTTTAGCAGATTACGCGATTCGCCAATAGCTTTCGCCAACTTGCGAGTTGCCGGCTGTTTTGATGCTCGAAACTTTATTATTTTCGTCTATTGTCGGCGCACGCTTATTGTTGGAACCTTTTGTGCGCTCCGAGCACAGAGTGGTTGTTGCGCGATTGGCTGTTACGCTACTTTTCTCCTCTTTCGCTTTTCGTAACGCCATGTAACGAGTTTTCAGTTTTTCGTTGATCTTTTGTGCGTTGTTTTTTTAGAGGGAACTTTATTTCGTGCAACTTCGATAGACAAGTGACGAGAATTATTGACTATTATTATATAATTTTGATAGAATGTACGTTGTATATTTTACATAATATGTAAACTTACTCTCATGTTTTATATCGATAGTTTAAATTATATGTTGAATCTTCATTTTGCTATACGAGATGCAATTCCTCTTTTTCACGGGAACTAAACTACGCAACTATTAAGTACTTAAAATTCCTATTTCTTATATACCTATTTTTTAAAATAAGTGTATTTACTCATTTAAAACAAGTTGAATTAAATATTGCAACCCAAATGGTACTGAAAAATTATTGCAAATTTGATCAACAATTTTTGGACGAAAATCATCTGACTCTCCGAATGAAACACATGCACGAATGTAGAATAAAATGTGTACATACAACGGACCATAAAGATGCAGGAAATATACATACGTATAGATATAAAGACATACAAAATATAAGGACGTTTCAATATAACAGATGTATCTGTTTTATAGCATATCAAATTGCTCAACGATAAAGGATATCCGTACAGTGTGCATCGTAAATAGATCATAGGCGTTATGCCAATGTACATTTATAGGAATAACAGGTATGACCTATTCACCGATAAGATTTCATTCGATGCGAGAAGGAAATTCCGCGCGGTAGTGAAGTATAGAAACGAATAGGCTTCGATCGCACATCGTTGATCAGAGGGGTCTAAAGAAGGATCGAGGGTAATTTCCGAGTGCACGTCGATGTCGTCGATATCGTAAAGCGTTATGGGGCACCAAACCGAAAGCAATAAATTTTCCCCGATCGTACACTTATGAAACGTAAAATGTACGCTCGCGGTTCCGCACGCGAAATATCCTCGAAAATGATCGCTGCACCACCGACAGAACTAAACTCGTATCGCTACCTGTTAAGTGGCGCATTACGGGCAACCGCTGTAAAAGGTCGAGATAAATCTTCCTGGGGATATTATAACTCGACTAGGAGGATGTCCGACGATCCTCGTCCACGGTGTTCAGCCGCTATTTGCGGTTACGTTACTTTTTATGAGTTTCGGCACACTTCGCCAACGACTTTTCTCGCTTCCTTCATCAACGGACGGGGAATTCGTTCTTCGGACATTCTTCAAACAGTCGGTCCTGGAAAAGGGTGAGATTTCAAGGTGGTACTTTGAGAACTTCTATTACATCCCGTTTAACTTCTTCGAAACAGAGGTACACGATTTTTAACCCTTCGCGCTCGAAAGCATTTTTACAAATAGCAATCGTGACGATCTCTGGTTGAAAAGATTGGTGAATTTTTTTTTTAAGTTATTATTTTTTAGTATTAGTCGGCAATATTGTCTGATTCACTATGTCCAAACGTCACGCGTGTAATAGTATAAATTTATTTCTAAGCTATTTACCTAAAATTGGTGTATTAACACTTTGTGCTCGGAAGCATTTTTGTTATTGGCTAAAGTTAAGCAATTTTGTAGAAATTATTATTTTCCATCATTAATTAACACTGTTGCCCATTTTACTGGGTTCGGACATCACGCGTATAGCACTATGGGTGTTGCTAAAAAATATTTATTTAAATTGTTCTATTAGAGAAAATGGCGAATGCGAGACACCATTGGAACTGCGAATAAATTTCTTGCTAATGTTTGCAGATATTGTAAATTTGTAAATGTGTATTTTTTAATATTTCTTTGTCAAGTTGCGCCATTGTTTTCACCATGTTGTAATTTGTCTTGTAAAGCGTACAAAGTTCAGGTTACAATTATTACAATGATAATGAACGATCTTCGATGTATAAACATCCTTGTAACAATGGATCCCTGTAGCTGTAAAGCTTTCGAGACGACCCCACACCAACACGGAAAAATTTATTATTAACAACCCTTATCAAACCCTCATCAAACTCCCGAGAACAACAACCGAGCCTAAGAAAACTTCAGATCCATCATTTCCTTTTTCTGAACCTACGAGAAGATTTTTCATCGTTGACAGTCGTTGCTACCCTTTGACAAGGAACCGAAGGAAAATTGTAATCTTCTAGGTGTGATATCTTAATCTCGTGTATATACTGTCGTTATGATTGCAGTCGATATAACTGCACGTAGACTGCAATTAATAGTAACCGATATATAGCAACTTATAGCCCTGTGCACTCGAATGCACTTTCATTGTTGGCAAATGACCAACCTTTTAGTTGAAGACTCTGATAAATTTTGTTGAAATTATTATTTTTTTTATTATCATTCATTGATACTGTATGTTCCATTATGTACAAACACCTAGTGTATCATAGCATAAATCTAGTTAGATGAGTTTGATAAATTTTGTGGAAATTATTATTATTTTATTATTCATGGCCAATATTGTATGTTTCACTATGTACAAAAATCACATGACTAATACCAGGAATGTAATTAGGAGAGTTTGATAAATTATATTCAAGTTATTATGTTTTTATTATTAGTTGTCAATGATGTATGCTTCACTATGTACAAACATCACGTGTATAATACCATAAATTCACAAGTTATTTATCATAAATTGGTGAATTAAATCGAATGGCGAATGTGAATCGCGTCTCGTGTGCCAATGGTTAATCAAAACTTACAGCGACAAATGAATCGCTTGCAGAAACATGTGGTAAATCTGATAAACACCGAAAATGGTTAACAGTTCACACGGTTCACCGCAAAGATTGAAAAAATACGTCGAAAAAAATTGCATCCCTCGAAACGTCATTTCTCCGGCAACGTTTCTGGGGTGCTCGAAGCTTTCTCTCAAAATTATTCGCCGACTTTCGTTCCAATTCTTTTTTCATCCCCGTTCCTATTTCGTCCACTCGCCACACTTTGCCACCCTTCTCGTCTCCCGCCCTTTATTTTTCTCATCTCTCCGATCTCCAGGACGACCTCATCTGCATTCCACTTCCGTAATCGGACCAGCATCCGACCTTTGCTAATGTTAAACGCCGGTCCGGCTCTCGTGGATGAAACAAAATAAAAATACGTGGCCTTCTGGTTTTGTGTCTTTTAGTCCGAGGTCAGCCCCGTCCGTGACACGAGCAACGAACGGGGTTAAGCAGTTCGTTTAACGCGTTAGTTCTTCGTTTGGAGGTTAAGGCAGTTTTCATCCAGCCCGGAAAAACGTTTTCTTCGTTCCTCCCTCGAAATAACCTCGCGATTCCGCGTTTCAAGGCTCTGGATAACCGGCTAATTGGACTGTTTTATTATGAAATCAAAGCCGCGGCCTGGTAATTAGATGCTTCATTATGCCCCTTCGTTTCCCGCGTTTCTTTCTTAAGCCGCTACTCCGTGGATATACGGTCGCGTTAGAACCCGAACAACTTTTTGTTGCTTTCGATATTAGTTATCCGACGCGGGGTGGCGAGCTCGAACGTGGCTCTTCGTTTAATGAAACGTCCATAGACGTTCCTAAAAAACCGTCGTAGATAAAAGCCCGCCATTATTTTTTGTAGTTCAAACGTTGATTCCGGGGGATTCATTAAGATGACAAAAAACAGACCGATGATTATCTTTTTGTCTCTGTCTTTTTCATTACTTTACGGTGTATTGGCAAGGAAAGCGACGACGTTTAATTTAATATAAATATAAGTTTCATACTTATATAAATAAACTTATATAAATATAAGTTTCAGTGTGAATAAAATTGAAGTAATTGCAGAAATTTCGTTCAAAGCATTGGCTGCAAAGCACGGTTTCACGAATAGCGTCGAATGAATTGAAGATGAAATGTAAAATCAGCGTGAGAAAGGTGGAAAAAGAAAAGACTCGTCGAAGTCTGGTAATTGCGCGAAAAATAATCTGGTCTCCGTACGCAAATGGCTAGCAATGTTGTTCTCCTAAATTACAAGGTAGCATGGGACGTCGTTGATTCAAGGATTCCATCATCATCCGTTCTGGTTATCATAATTGGACAGCGCGTAGAGAACTCGTGAGGTATACACACACACACACACATAGACACAGTTGGGGAAACAAAAGCTCCTTTTCTTTATTCCATTACGCGATCCGCGGTATCGAAGTAACAGGAAAATAGCTCGGTCGTTGGTGCGTTCTTTTAACAATACGCCCGGAGCGTTGCCGCGGCATTCTAACCATTATTCCAACAACATTATGGCGACGAGCGGCTGCTTTAAAGGCCGGCATAAATATGAGCCTCGCCGATATAAATTTCCATTTGTTTCGAGGCGACAGCTTCGCTCCTCTCGAACGCGTAATCCTCGCCGAAAAATCGCTTTGATCGACGGCTTCCGGGACGAGCTTTAATGAAACTCGTTTCTCTTTTGAATATGGACGGATCGATCGTCGAGAATAACCATTCTCGCGAAATAAGACCGATTTACGATATAAACAGCGCTTACGTACACCGGATCGAAACGATAGGTTATTTAAGTAACGCTCCACGGTTTCGAGACATGATATTATTTATTCACCTTACTGTTGGAATATTTATTCTTCGGCGAATAAAATACAATTGTATTTATTCGTCTAAATACGGCACAGTAATAGTCCGAACAGTGCAAACAGAAATCGGAAATTAACTCTTTGCACGTGAATTCATTGTTATTGTTGGAAAATAGTTATGAGTCTAAAAGTTTCTAGTTGAAAAGCTTGATACATTTTGTTTTTTAATTAATATTAAAAATTGTTTCATTAAATCAAATAGCGAAACATTTTGAACGCGAGTGTACTTCGACTATTTTTGCGCAGACGGAGATGAAGAGCAGAGGGTTGAAACCTTCGGGGAGTCTAAGCGTTTCAGATGTTTTAAGAGATTTTGCTCGTGTAGAGTTTGGGAAGTTGGAGATTCGCGAACTTTGGGGATTTCGCAATTGAAGCCTTAACATCGACGAAATTCCTAAATACGTTCATATATAATATTAAAATGTCGCGAAATATTATGTCTAAACAATCTAAATAAAAACGGAAAGTTCTGTTCGATAATTTCGTTTCTCGTTTCCAAATTCCCAAATTCCTAAATTTTTCAATTCCCAAATCCCCAAGTTTCCAAATTCTGAAATTCCCAAATCCCCAAGTTCCCAAATTCTGAAATTCCCAAATGTCTAGATTTCGAAATACCCAAATCCCCAGATTGTCCAATTCCCAAGTTTTCAAGTTCCCAAATTCCTAAATTTTCCAATTCCCAAATCCCCAAGTTCCCAAAGTCTCAAATTCCCAAATCCCCAAATCCCCAAATTCTCACAACCTTAAATTCCCAAGTTTTCAAGTTCCCAAATTCCTAAATTTTTCAATTCCCAAATCCCCAAGTTCCCAAAGTCTCAAATTCCCAAATCCCCAAATTCCCAAATTCTCACAACCCTAAATTCCCAAGTTTTCAAGTTCCCAAATTCCTAAATTTTCCAATCCCCAAGTTTCCAAAGTCTGAAATTCCCAAATCTCTATATCCCCAAATTCTCACTACCGAAAATTCCTACCTAAAAAATTGCAGTTCGACGAAAAGAACTAGTAATAAACGGAAGCAGCAATAACCATCGGACGAATATAACCATTATCTCCGGTTTCTAGGAACAAAGTTACTCGAGGAAGGACGTCGCGACGGAGCTCGTTCGCGTCCTATTGAAAGCTTCAGCCTGTATTTTCTGCTTTGCACTCGTTTACAATTAGGATCCCCGAGGGAAAGAGGCTCCTGCGGCTGGTGTGCCGAAAACGGCGCTTGTAATTTTAAGGTTTTAAGCAACGGACAGAAGAGAGAGGCCGCCGAAAACGTGCTACGGGCTATGGGGCCCGGTATAATGAGCTCGTCAGATGAATTGGACTATTCTACCGTCCTTCTTCTTCCCTTCCGACGCCGCATAACCGTGAAAAGGAGCATTCACTTTGAAAAACGGCCTTCTTAATTTCAAATTTACCACCTGCAGCGCCTGCTAATCGCTCGGTTCACGCTGTTACTTCGTTACGTGATCGCGCCGCTGCTCCTCTTTAACATTTTTACTACCGCCGTTACTTACATTTTTTTTTTTTTCGGGATTTTTCTTCCGCCACTGTGCTTCTTAATTACCATTTGGGGCCGCGGCAGATATTATCAAGATCTTGGACGAGCAATAGATGCGTCCGAGGGCTAAACTGACTTTAGTCCTAATTTTGCCGTTCTTTGGAGAAAGGAGCGCATTTGTTCCTGATTAATTTATTTCTGGTTACGACTATTGAATAAGTAGGAGACAAACATGGACTCGAATAACAATCGGATCTTTACTGTCAGTGTTTCTGAACATTGCAATGTACGTAAACTGAATATCCTGCGTCATTTGCGTTACTAGCTATGTTCACATATATTTACTACACATATCTATAACATACATATATCGCGAAGGTAGCTGCAAACTACTCGAGCTCGAGCGGCGAAGTGCAATCTATCACGCCGTCCGAACGAACGCGGATTCTGGCTGCACTTTCGATGGTTTTCGGGAAATCGAGCCAACGACCGACTTTCATCACCGGGACCGATGTTTTGCGGCTTTCCAGATACGTGTCCGAGCCGCGACCGACCGTTGTAAACGCGTCGCGTCCCTGAAAGCTTACGGGGCTGCGGTTTCGGGTTTAACGACTTTCCCGGCTTGCTGCCGGATCATTCCGCAGAATGCATCCACCTAAATCTAAGCTCCAAGTGTTTCGCGAGTGTCGAGAAATTGCCTGCAAACTGGACCACCGTGCAGTCGAATTTGATTGTCCGGCGTTTTACGACTTGTACCACCGCTTTCATAAGGTACACTTTCATATAGAACACTCTCACGAAGAACATACGTGTATCTGATAGAATCGTCTTTCGAACATCGAGAGACGTCTTCTTACACTTGTATCGAACACTCTGGTACATGAAATATTGACACAATGTGTAGGAACTTGAAGGCGTTTTATCCACAGTCAGTCTAAGACTTCATTTTCTTAAAGTCAAGAATATTATGGATTTATGTGAGAATTAAAGAGAAATATAGATACATCGCACAATAAATAAAAAATAAGAGTAAAAATCTTCTTTTGTGTTCAATAAATGATCCACATTTATTAACCTCTTCACTGATGATTTTTTTTTAGATTAGACTCGAATGTTTCAGCTGAAAATCTGCTGCAATCATATAAATAAATTTTGAAATAATTTATAATGTACAGGGAAAGTGGTAATATATAAGTATGCACATTTGTTTTTTGATCGATGGATCGAAAAGATAAGCGTCCACGAGTGTCAGAATCTTTGAAGAATCCAGGAATGAATTTAGCTCAAAAGCGTTTGCCTCCCGAGGGATTAATATCCGCTAAAACTTCTTGGAACAATTTTCGCGTGTAGAACAGATAACTTGTTCAGGAATAATGGCAACGAGTATAGAAACGGGGAAAAGAAGGGATGCAAATGGAGGAGGGAAAAAGCGTCGTTGACACGGCGTCTTGACGCGAACGAACCGAAACAAAAAGCTGACCCATTTGAATTTTTGGAAACTCGGGCGGAAAAAGCTGCATCGTCGACGAGAAAACCGCTGAATCCCCGCATTCCTCCGGGCTAGACGAAACAGTCTACTGATACACTGCTTCTCCTTTTCTTCTTCGTTTTTAATAATATTCAACCGCGCGTAAAACGAGAACATACGAATATATTTCTTTTTCGTGACAATCGGTATAATTCAAAATAAATTCTTGTCGTATCTCGGTTTCGTACTGCCATTTTTTTAATCAAATCTTCCAGTTGATATATAGGACATTGTTTTTTTGGGAATCGTGTAGAATATATCGTGGAATTCGATCAAATCGCAGCAGATTTTTATATTGGCGAATTTCTAAATTTCCGAATCGACGAGTTGCCGAGTTACAAAATTAACAAGTTAGTAAATTATCATATTACCAAGTTCCCGAATTCTTAGAGTTCCAAATTTTCAAATTCCTAAATCCCGAAATTCTCAAACTCCCAAATTTCCAAAACCCTAGATTCCCAAATTCATAAATTTTCCAATTTCAAAATCCCCAAGTTTCCAAAGTCTGAAATTCCCAAATCCCTAGATTCTCCAATACCAAAATCCCCAGATTCGCCAATACCCAAATTCTCAAAACCCTAGACACCCAAATTCCCAAATTCCCAGGTTTTTATGTTCACAAATTCCCAAATTCCTATATTTTCCAATTCCCAAATCCCCAAGATCCCAAAGTCTCAAATTCCCAAATTCCGAGATTCCCAAATACCCAAATCCTCAGATTCTCCAATTCCCAAATTCTCAAATCTCCAAAGTTCTCAAGTTTCTAAGTTTCTAAATCCCCACATTCCTAGATTCCCAGATTCTCAAATTTCTAAATCCCGAAATCCCTAGATTCTCAAATTCCGGATTTCCCAAATTCTGCAATTGACGCACATAGTTCCATCTGCGTACAGTGAATTCGTGCAATTCTAACTGCTGGCCCCTTTGATTTTAAAGTAGCATTATTAAAACGCGACCCGCGAAGATTGTTCGGACCGTGTATTTTTGAAACGTGCATTCCGTTCCGGGTCTCCTGCGCTTAATAAACGCGTAGCGGCGCACGGAAAATCTCCGACCTTGTTATTAAAATACGCGCAGCGCAGAAAAGTTTAATGAAGCTTCCTCTGTATGGAAATCCGTGCGGAAAAATGCTTCGGATAAAAGTTGCCTCCGCTCGGATAAAGCGTAAAGAGAGATTCCACGTTCAAATCGGGTTTCGTACAAATTTTTCGGGGACCATTCGGCAAAATGAACGCCGGACATTATTTTATTCACGGAAAATTCCCGCATACGGGACCCAGAAAGAACACGAGAGCATAATTCAACTCGTTAAAATGAAATCTCCTCTAAAAATTGATTTCACGAACGAAAACACTGGTGGACCAGCAACTTTGTCTCCTTTCGAGATACGTAAATGTGTCATCAACGATTTCGTGCGAAAAAAATTATTTTTTCGTCGCGATTCAAGGAAGTTACGTAGAACGTCGTTAACGCTGGATTTGCGAACGTTCAGTGACCACACGTGTCTGTATTAAAAATGAACTGTAAAAATAAGTGAATAAAATTCTTTATCTCGACGAAGATTGACATACATTTCGACAAAAGCTTTTTAGTACTTTTCGTAATTAATAGTAAGAAATCCGACATGCGTCGTTTTGACGGGTTCCGTGAATCCGGGGTTGAACATTTAAACGTCCGTTTAGTGTTACGTTTCTGATATCAATTAAATCGTGAAAGTTACAAAACGCCGTTTCAACCGTTACACGATCTTACGGCAAATTGTTCGCGCGATCAATCGTGGCACGCAACACAGCAATTAACAGCAGAATGCTCGAAACTTGCCACGTTCGGGCAAATTGGACTTCATTCCTCGCATGCAAATCTTGCCGCGCAGAGAGGAAGCACACGGGGGCGCAACAATACAATTTTCCCGGCGCTTAATTCGCAGACAACGCGAGTAGCCATGCGAAACGAGCTGCTTCTTCGGCAAGATGCGGGGATAAGCTTATCAGAAAAGAAGAGACTGGAAATGTACGCAGCTGGTGATGCTTCTGCAGCTGTTAAAATATATATACAGTGGATGGCGTTGACCACCGAAATGAAATCACCATTTCGTGGAGCTACATGCACGAAGACAGGATGCTGACCGTCATTCTGCGTCCGTGAGATTTCCGCAGAAATACGACATCCGTTGTTTGAATGTCTCGTGGCTCGCTTTATTGCGCTCGGCTATATTTCGCGTAAATAACGTTTATGGACGAACCGAGTGCCTTCTACGATAACAATTAAACACTTTATGGCCACTAACTTGTAAATGTTTAATTTTCTGTGTGATTCGTGAATCCATGGACACAGCGCGCGTACGTTATCGTATTTCTGTACATTGTAATACTTTCGATAGATTCTTGTTCGATCAATATCGATTTAACCCCTTGCCGTATTTTGACGAACCTGACTCGTGACGCACTCACAGCCTAAATGTGACAAACTTTGCTCAAATTTTTACCATCAAATTTTACTATCCGTATGACATGTTAAAAGATAGTTACACGTATGTGGATGTTATTGTACTTTTCTATTGCATTAATACTTTTGAAACTTTTTCTAAGCAAGAAATTTATTTAATAGAGGATATTTATACGCATGCAGATATTTTGTTTGCAGTTAATTTCATTAACCAGAGCTCATACGTGCATATCAATTATTTTTGTCCATTATCAACTTTTTTCGTATTTATTAGTGAAATCGATGCGGATTTGAAAGTAGTATAAAACATTGTTACACGAAAGAGATGAATCACTTGTTTTTTTAACCTTCCAAAATCATAGTTGAAAGGATTAAAATATGTCTATTATGACTATAGTAAAATGTGTCCGTCAGTATTACAGTAAACTGTGTCTTGAAATGTAATAGCTTAGAAATTATATCGTTTCTTCTGTTACCTTGAAAAAGTGTGTCCATAAAGCGGCAATAGTAGAACGAGGTAATCTCATTTTAAATTCATCAAATTTCAAATAACGTTACAACGAGTGGACTACGAGTTTATTAGTATCGATCGTGTACGAAGGAGCGGTTGCACGGAGTCACGAACGATTCTTTTTGCATTTGAAATTGTAAATGGCGTGACCCGGTGACCTCGACCGGCACGAGGAAAACAAGAGAAAAGTAGACTTTTCACACCGCATATCAGGCGGCGAACTCGTGGAACCGAGTTAATTGCCAGATTCCTGAAAGTTTCACCCTTCAATTAGATCTTCCGTTCAACGGCCAGCTGGCAGCCCCCTAAATCATGATAATCATCGGAATCGAGTTACGGAAGTTAACAGCTCCTCTCTTGCTAAGAGAAAAGTTGACTAATCAAGTAAATAGCCGTCCCCGACCGGTCGGGACGCTGGTTTTCTTTAATCCTAACGAAAATTTAATGAACTTTGTCTCCATTATCGCGTTCCAAATTCAAACGCGTCCTCGAAATTCGTCACTGACTCCTTGACATACGATTTCATTTGTCTGGTGCGTCAATCTGAACTATTTGCAACAATAATATTCGTACGAATAAAGAAAATGAACATATTATACTTACTTTATATTCAATAATCCTTGATTATGTAGATTGTCATTTCATTTATATAGTGCGTCAATATTCATACGAATAAAGAAAATTAACATATTATACTTACTTTATATTCAATAATCCTTGATTATGTACATTATAATTTTATTTGTTTGGTGTGCCAATATTCATATCAATAAAGGAAATTAACATGTTATACGTATTTTATATTCGATGATCCATGATTATGTACGTTATAATTGGATATGAATTATAATTATTATTATTATATGAATTACATTATAATTGGATATTTATGTTTGTTCATATTTATTTACATCTATATGATACGTTAATATACACATATACATATTGTTAATGTAATATATATAAAAATATATTAATAAAAATATAAATGATTTATATACTATAATTAGGATATAAATAAATTATTTACAAGCTATAAACAATTTAAAACCTATTATATATATAATTTAATATTAATTTATACAGTTATCATGCAACATTCTGATGGAGGCTCATTGAGAAAAAGGTCGATGGCGTACGCTAATCTCTATCGTTCCCCGAACGTTCTTACACGAAGAAGGACCATTAACTAAGTAAAGTCCCCGAAATTAACCGAAAGAGGGAATTTCTGTCGCGCGCAATCATTCGCGCGATTGTCTCCGTTTTATTTTGAAACGTTTACGGTGGTGTACAGCGAACGGGAGGAATTAAACGCGAAGACACGCGGTGAAACACCAAAGATATATACCCGATACGACGAACCGTTGAATCCCCACTTTTACGAGGGACACTCGGACGTTTACGGGCCGCGCATAAAGCTAGCTTTTGTGAACTAGAACGACGCGATACGCGAACTTGATGCACTTAATGCACGTGCTTCGTGGCATTTAGAACTTTCCCGATAACACCGCGTAACCTTCCGTAATGCCCGCCGGTGCTTATCGGTTATTTAGTGCAAGTGGCCACTGCAAAACGACCAGCGAGTAGTTTGCTTCGCCGCGCGAGAGCTTCTCCAAATGTTTGTTCCTTTTGCTGAACGGTTTACAGCGACGGAGTAAACTAAGGAAAACAGACTAGCGAGAACGAATACTGGCGACCCTGTTGATATACCTCGCTATGATGCATGCACTGTTTCGAGCGATAAGAACTTTGCGAATTTTTCAACTAGATGCTATTCGGGCGGAGGCTATGTTGGACGAGCAGTTGCGGGAAAAATAGGTGGAACATTATTCGGTTACGAATTTCTAGCTGTTTACGTTTCCACAATTGCACAATTTTTAAGTTATCGGATTGTTGTATTGTCATATTGTGAGATTGTTAAATTGTCAAATTGCATAATTGTAAAATTATCAAATTATAATATGGTCAAGTTATAACATTGTCAAAATTGTCAATTGTAATATTTTTAAATTATCAAATTATCATATGGTCAAGTAATAACATTGTCAAATTATCGCACAGTCAAAGTGTCAAATTGGAAAATCATCAATTTATCAAGTTATCATATGATCAAGTTATAATATTGTCAAATAATCACATTGTCAAATTGTCAAATTGTAACATTATTAAATTATCAAATTATCATATGGTCAAGTAATAACATTGTCAAATTATCACATTATCAAATTGTCGAATTGGAAAATTATAAAATGATCAAGTTACCATATGGTCAA
Source organism: Coelioxys conoideus (assembly GCA_947623535.1). Taxonomy (NCBI): domain Eukaryota; kingdom Metazoa; phylum Arthropoda; class Insecta; order Hymenoptera; family Megachilidae; genus Coelioxys; species Coelioxys conoideus. The sequence goes on along the minus strand of OX392457.1, from coordinate 17,379,246 downwards.
GTCATAACATTGTCAAATTATCGCACTCTCAAAATTGTCAAAGTGTAACATTATTAAATTATCAAATTATCATATGATCAAGTTATAACATTGCTAAATTATCACATTATTTTAACCAATTTTTCATGTTCACCAAATAATAAATTCGTAACGAACGACGATCGCAAATTGCCTTCTCGTCGATCGGATATTCGGACAGAATAGTAGCGAGGTATTCGAGAACGATTATCGACGCGTCACACATTGAGACACATTGAATTAATACGACAATTCCCGCGTCACACAATAGTTCCCGAAGCTGTTTCTACCCCGCAGTATCTTCTGTCTCTGCCACTACCAATTACAGAAGCTCCGTTGGAAACTTAGGCACAGGCACACAGCCACGTCAACACTCTACCTGTCCCGTCTAACGTAACTTCGATAATAACGTTTCGAGCTCTCGTCGTCGGCAACTAACGAAGTTGTCGTTCGGGGTGGAATAAGTTTTTTCCACGGTCCACCGATACTTTTACATCGAACGAATTTCTTCCGTGCAGTTTCCACCGGAGTTTCGCCGGCCTTTTTTTCCCTTCGCCGATAACTAACTGCAATTATATGACGATAATTGGCAAAGTAAGTCTCGAGACGGCTGTCTCCCGATCGGGATCGCGTTCTGGCTTGCGTCCGTGCAATGGCGTCGCCCAGGGAGTCCTACAGGACTTCGAATGAAAATCGCGCGATTCTGTTATCCTGGTCACGTATGCATTTAACGAGCACGGTCGGGACGATTTTAATGGACGAGTTTTTAAGATTAACCCTTTAATCTCCGATGTCCCCTCTCAGGGGACATTGAAATATATCAGCGATTATTGGAAATCAACTTGCTTCGGCGCAAATTTTTTTTAAAGTATTCTGTTTAAATCGTTCGAGAAATGAAATCGAAATATGGTACAATTATTGTACTATGATGTATGTGTGAGTTTCATTATACGAAATAGACGTTTATACAGAGATATCAGAAAAAAGAAATCTAGCAAAAACTTCTGTAATAAACTTGATATTATTCAAGAATAAGATGATGTAGAAATCCGATAAATGGTGATAGCGATATAGACAACAAATTTTTATTTTTTTTTGCAAATTCACCCTCCTCGATTTCTACAAATTATAATACTTCATTTGGTCCCACAACTACACTATGTAGTATGAATGTTCGTGAATGGACATTTTCGTGACCCATAGTGTTGAACGATCGTTATGAAGATCTTATGAACAGCATGATTCACACAATGGAGCCAAGCTACTATTGAAGATCAGATATTTAGGTTTATAAATTCCTGAAATAATGCATTAGGTACCAAAAGCATAGAAGTACACGTATTATCTCACCTAGTGGACGTTTAACTATTTAGTGCCCTCGAATGTTTGTGCTTAGGTATCAAATCTTGGAAGTACATGTGTAATCTCGAATAATGGATGCACGACTGTTTAAACTCCTCGAAGAGCAGCACTTATGTACCAGAAACGTAGGAGGACATGTATAACCTCGAATGGTAGATGTTTCGGAATCTAAAGTCCCCAAATACTACCTCAAAGGGAATCGGGTTTTAAAATGGATCCACATCGTTATTATTACACCCCTATATAATATGTGTATCTTCTATAACATATAATTTAACATTATATTTCGAATAGGTATGTCTTAACTAAATTCACATATGTTGCACATAAGTTGTATAAACATAATGAAACAGCAAATGGTAAATATTAATACAAAAGAGATAATAATTTCGAAAGAATTCATTAAATCATTCGACCAAAAAGTTTTAGGGTTTTAGCAAAGTTTTAGCAAAAATATCTTCGAGTACAAAGGGTTAATATATTTAATATATTTACGATTATATTATACGACACCCATTTCAAACAAGAATCAATCGTCATTCGTTGCGCTGGTACAAGTTCAAGTATTCGGGCAAGTTAGACGATGCACTGTCGGGGTTGCGACGAAAAGCGAGCAAAGGGGGGTAAAAAGTTTCTCACGTGCGTGTTTTATTTTTATGGCGGATATCAAAAATGGTGGGCAGCGTACGAGCGTCTCGCCGCGGTTCCTTTTCGTCGGGCGAACAACGTTAGACGGAGCTTTATTCTCGCACGGTCCTCACGTACGTCTATTTCTTTTTTTTCTCACCCATTTTATTCCCGCGGCGAAGTGTCTTATAAACTTTCCGTCGGTCGGCGAAATTGTTCGTGCCAAATGCACGGCCCGAATCCGCGGCGTTGCTGGAAAATTTATGGAGCCGTTTTCATCGCGACGATATTGGCGGAAAATTGCCGGAACGTTTGGACCCGACAGCGCTTTTCTTCGCCGCGGATAATCGGCCTCGATTCCTGTCAGAATGTTTAACAATTTAGGTTTATAAATTCATAAACGTTCTCGTGACCCATAGCGTTGAACGATCGTTTTGGACATCTCGCGAACAACGTGTATAGAGTGATACAGTTATCGGTTGTTCAAAAAATGATGTGAATCTTTTACGCGAAATTTTCTGGCGAATTTATGCATTCATTAGGCGGACGCAGAATGCGCTTTCGAAAATAAATACGCGCCGCATCGGGCAACCCGTGTGAAATTAGTTTTCTTTGGACCGCTTCTCCCGGCTACGGGGGTAAAATGAAACTTCGCACAAAGGACAAACTCAAATATCACGTTTAATTAGGCCGCGTGTAACACGAACGCCGGGGCAACGGAACAGCGACGCTAGTGTAAATTGAACTGCTGGCAACTCGCGTTTAGAATTTTTACCCCGTGAAAAAGTTTCGCGACTTGCGAACGCGACGCGCGATCGAAACAAGTTTCTTCCCTGGCCTCTCGTTCGGTAAAACACAAATTGTGGGAACCGTTGCAGACTTAACTTGTACCTTACCTGCTGATTGCTGGTCGTTGGAAGGAGTCTAGGGAGAACCTAGAGTTATGGTGGAACTTAGAAACCGAGACGAAGAGAGATTAGGAGACGAGGAGAACTTGTCCCGCTTCTTAACGAGAAAATTGATTAATTGTAGAAATTGAGCAAAGTGAGGAACTAGTAAATATAGGGGAACTTAGAAACTAGGAAATTTAGGAACTTGCGATAGCTTGGGAACTAGAGAAGCTCTGAAACTGGGGGAACCTAGGGAAGTTTAGAAACTAGAGGAGTTCAGAAAATAGGGTAGCTTAGGAATTGGAGAAGCTCAGAAACTAGAAGATCCCAGAGAGAAGTTCTGAAACTAAGGGAATTTAGAAACTTGCGGGAGTTTAGGAACTCGCTCAGAAACAAAGAGTGCTTAGGGACTCGGGGATGCTAGAAATTAGGGAAACTTAAAAACCAACAAGATATAGAAACTATTGTAGAAAGAACTCCACACCCATGAAAATCAGAAATATAAAAATATAGTAATTTCTATTTTTCAAATCTCCCAATCCCCGATTCCAAAAATGTTGGAGCCTGTAAAATCCACAAATAACATCGATAGACCTTAAATTCTTCTCGTTCCGGTCCCCTGGCAACGATAATAATTGAACGACCATAATCGACGAATTCTATAAAGGTTGAAAGGATTCATCGATGCATACCTTTATCAAATATTTTTAATTTACGAACAGAGATGCACGCGTCACCGCTTCCGACGAAATATTCGAATGCACGGTCGAAGTCTCTCTTTTAAATCGATATTTAATACAACGCTTTAGCCAAGTGTCACGAACAAAGGTTGCAAAATTAATTTAGAACGACCTGGAAAGAATCTGTCGATATTTGTTATTATTAATTTCGCGCGGGAAAATAGAGACGCGAGACATCGTCGCGGCGCACAAAGGATCGAAATTTTTCAAACGCCCGAAACGAGCATCGGTAAAAAGGTGAACGCAGTTACACGGAGACATCGTGATAGTTAAAAACCGACCGTGACACATTCATTGTCCCTTGCTGGACGCGTTTGCGGGGGCTGTTACACGTGCACGAGATACTCGGACGAAATTAGATCCTTCCGCAGGGTGATTTTAGCCCGAATGTTGTCTTCTTCTCGGTGTTCGTCCACTCTCACCGATAACGACACCGAACGCCGGATAGAAGTCCGAGCTTGTTTAATTAAGAACTTCATTTTGGCCGCTAGTTTCGCCTGTCGGTCTTTTTTACTCGTCGGAGGGATGTTCATCGATTTTGCCCCTTTAAATTAATCAGAGGATGGTCTGGCTTTTTCTGACGATGTAGAGGTGACGAAGAATTATCGTTGAAAAAGGTCGCTTTCCTCTCAGGAGAAATTGCTGTACAAAATTTAATATCTCTTATTTAGTCAAGAAATTTTGGTTATTATTTTTTGTCGAACGAGTACTATCCGTGTAAAATGGCTGAGACGGTGGGAATTCCTTTCTAATTTAATAAATTAAAATTTCTAATTTCTTGTTTGTAAATTATGCGGGTAGTCGCGAGACTTGCATTATAAATATCGGCTTTCCACGAAATAAAGGATAATTATTTAATTCAATTTATCTGTTGTTCTTTACATTTTTAGTTCACTTTATGTACCCTAGTTCAATTTAGTCCATTTTATTTTAATATTTGTTTCAGTATACTTCGTTTGCTTCAAAGACTCAAAATATTAATATTTAATTATTTATTTCCACGTTGAAGGAACTAACGAGTTACCGGATGCACTATAATCGATTGCATAATAAATTGAACGTTGCATACGGTTGTTTGTGCAATGTATACATTTTTCATCAATTCCGATAGTTGGCTCTCGATGTCAACTTTATAGTCAAATTGTTTCAAACAGCAACTTCAGCAATTACTGCTGAACAACAATTATATAGTAGTATTGCACAATTCCGGAATTCTTGCACTTCAAAAACTCCACAGAACTTTCCCGCGCGGTTTATCGGTTCCTCGAACTGTAACGACCATGCGACCACAATGGAAACTTCACGAAACAGATAATTAACGATAAACGCTTCCCAAAAAGTTGGTTATAAATAATTTATTAGGATTAATTACATTCGCTAATTATTACATAATCGTTTGATAGAATTTTACACGCGAACACGTACAAGGATAAATACTTTCCTTGAACCTAACCAAAATGTATTCAAAAAATATAAAGTGTGTTCAAGGAGTATTTTATGCATAATTTTATATACAAACATTTGACATAATCTTTTACACCGTGTATTTAATTTTTTTGCACGTACAAATTGCTAGGACCTTCTGATTAAAAAGTACGATATAGATTGAGAATTACTGAATTGATCAATGTTAGACAAATAAATAAATCATTTAAGCCAGCCATAAAAATAAATGTGCAATTAACAGTAAAACTACCAACCAGTCCAGATGTCAGACTTCATGATACGATATTTTGTCGAGATAAAATTGTTAGTTCATTGGTTAGTTACTTCAGCATCTACATATTTATTTTTGATGGCCGATTCTGAGTTTGAAAGTGGATATTTGAGGTAAAAACAGTCCGACTTACGGACTATTAATCGAGTTTTTGAAGCCGAAGAGCGTGTATCCCAGTCATGAATCGATCCTTGGTTAGTCCTGGAACATCCTGACGTCCCAATGCGACGAGGTTGACCCAGATTTCCAGGGAAACTTTCGTGAAAGTGTGGCCAGAAAGCAGTGGCCACGAACCCCTGAAATTTATGAATCGTTAAAAGGACGTTAGGCAAGAGACGTATGTTCCTGACGTGATGTGCTCTTCACTCGAACGGCCTCGGTGGAAACGAACTATCGTGCGCAGTCATAGGCAAACAGGATTAAAGGGAACCGATCCTGGAACGTTAAATACTTGGCTCCTCGGTGTCCTGTTCCGACGCTGAACACTGGATCGAACTTCTACTTTGAGCTTCAGTTTGTCTAATTCATGTAACGTGTTTGGGGATGATCAAAGGAACAGGAAAATATCATTTCGAAGTTGCACGGAAGATGAATTTGCCCGAGCAGGAAAGCAAATAACTGACGGATCAACTTTCTGGGTCGACGAACCCGTTTTTGAATTATATATCAAAAATTGGGTCATGTATTACGAGCTGATATCGGAGGTAAATGAATTCTTCGTTCGATGATTGTTGAAATTAATTAAACGAATTTATTGCTCGAATCAAGTTTATGAGTTTCGACATTGCATCAAATGCAAGGCTTGTTTTTAATGAATTGAGTGAAATACATATTTTAGTTATAGAACAATTTTTATAAATTATTTTATACCGTGGTGATAGATACCTTCGAAGAGGATGACGAATTTAGGAATATATAAAGTTTGGTACAATTTGATGACATAAAAGTATCATAAAATTATCTTTATGATACATTATCTTAAAGTTCAAAGTTCCACAAAAATGACTGTATAAGACCACTCTTAATGTTCTTACTATAAAATGGCTGACTATCGGTTACAACGAGTAATGATTAATTCAAGAACATATAAAGTCTGTTACAGTTTGACGACTTGAAAGCATCATAAAATTATGGACATGATATATCAGTTTAAAGTTCAAAGTTCCACAAAAATGGCTGTATAAGACCCTCGTAAATATTCCTAATATAAAATGGCTGACTACTGGATATGACAAGTGTTGATTAATTTGCGGACATAAAAAGTCTAATACAATTTGATGACATAAAAGTATCATAAAATGGTACTTACGACACGTTCGTTTAATGCTCAAAGTCTTACAAAAATAACTGCATAAGTGCCTCGATAATATTCTCAGCATAAACTGACTGCCAGCTAAATTTAGAAGACGCAAAACAGGATTAGAAAATCGGTCACACTCGATATCCTCGTGTCCAAATGCCTGTATTTCGAGTTACCGTAATACATTTATTACTTAAAACCGTAATAGTGCCGTGAGTTATTTCAGCATCGATCACGAACGACGCCCACTTGGCATTCAATTTTCCAGAACTCCGTACTCAAAGGGATAAGACGATTTGATACGTTGCGGTACGATCGAGTTACGAGTATCGGTACGATATTCGAGTTAATAGTAATTCTCCGGGGGAGTTTAGATGGACTAAATGATGGAAATTACGGTGCAAGATAATCGAGCTTCAAAGAGGAGTTGTAATACGTAATACTAGACGCGGTCGCGAGACTATGGTTCACCGATATGCCAAGAAGTTTCGCTTTCAGGGAAATTACGTGTGCACCGTTCCCCGATTACTTAGCTCTGTTCGTAAGATGAACGATGTCTGGCGACACGGAATAGTCATCGATCTATTCCCGTTTAGGGCAGTACCGTTTCGCGTTCGTGAATCGTCATTATATTAAACGTCGCGCTCGTTACGCTGAAAACGACGCGATAAAGAAGTTTTACAATATCGGAGATTCTTTGCAGGTTTAATTAAATCACCATCTACCTTCGACGGAAAATTCTTCGTTCGATAGAAGAAACTTGAAGAAATTCTTACCTTTCCGCCAGTCATCAATTTTTAATCACGGCTCTACGACATAATTTCGCGATATTTAACGACAAAACTCGGATAATTCATCGTGGCGTAGCGATAAATCATTCGTCGAAAAATGACGCAACGAATGGAGGATCGTTATCAAAATTACATGCAGTTCTATCACATGGTATAATGGAAATTAATCACTTTTTGCCCGAGGTACCGCAATTGATCAAACTTCCCGCGAAAAATGCACGGGATTTTTTCTGTCTTTCTGTAAATTAGTCTGTTTACTGAAGAGAGTACAGAAGTCTGTCCGAAGGACTTATTCTTAAATTAATACTATTAATATTATTCAATATTATTCAATAATTAATATTATGCAATATTATTCAATCATTAATATTATTCAATATTATTTAATTATTAATGTTATTCAATATAATAACATTATAATAAATGTCATTTATGTGCAGTGAACAAATGTCACTATGGTAATGGTGAACAAACATATTTTCAACAAAAGAAGCAATCACAAAAACATTAATATTAATAGCGACTAATTAAGCTAGACGATTATTCCGCCACAATTTTTCAAGCTTTCTCTAACTATGGGGAAAAGCCATATGTTCAGAGATCGACCTTAGCGAGCGATACAAGGGCCCACGCAAAAACGTCGGAAAAAACTTCTGGTCCCTCAAGGACCTCGATCCTCTCGAAGTAAATTTATTACAAGAATAAATGCATCATTGGAAGGGAAACTTGTGTCTTGGTTAAGTCAGGATGTCTCGATTTTGATGGAAAGTGGAAGAGAAACATTGAGAAGTAGAAAAGAGTGAATTGTTATTATGGGATCCAAATAAATTAAGACATTGTCATTAAGGTTCAGTACATTCTGGATACTTTACGACCGGGCCACTTGGGTCATGATATCTTGCAGGTGGTACAATCTCACAATAACCTGTGAGGACTGTATCCCAGGCCCTCGAAGTTAGCATTACGTGTATTGTTTTGATTTAGGTGTGAGTGAGGGAGAAAAAGAAATAACAGGTGACGATAGACGACGACGAAGGGAAAAGGGCAAGGTGGAAATAACCGCAAGCTAACCTTGCAATCGTAATAAGAATTGACTGGATCATGATTTATGACTATTGGTAAAGATTCTAATTAACGCATTGCCATGATCTTAAAGATCTACGAGACAAGAAACACCGTCACTGGATTTCCGCGAATACAACATTTTGAATCTCCTTCTTCCAGTTTCGCGAGAAAACGCTAGTTGAGATTCGAGGATGGTTGCCGGAGCGTTCACCCTGCAGCACCTATCAGAAATTCAAAATTCAGCATGTGACAAAGAAGCTTAACGACGCAAAGGGACGTAAAACAGCGCTCGATGCGACGCGTTAACGACGCGTTGCGTTCGATCCGCCCCTCGCTACGGGTCTTTTATGGAACACGTAACGAGCTCGTTCCATTAGAGAAACTCTGACCTGATTCTTTCTTCGGGGCACAGTTGATCGCCAACTTTCAAAGACACGCTCGTGATTAACAATCTCCGTCCCGCGATGCGGTTCTGCCAAGTGTTTTTTTTTTATCTCATTTCCCTTTCAGTTTCGTCTGAGCTTCTTTTGATTATGCGAGGATACGGACTGGTACTGCTATTGATCGCTGTGCGTGACTTCTGGTTCATACCGTACGGTTACTGTCTAGTCAGATACCGTGTATTTATGGTTACGCCATCGGGAGGATATCCTTTGTTTTAACATTCTTTGTTTGCCTTCTCCGTGTCAATGATGAACTAGGTGCATGGGTTTCGGAGAATATGGGAATTTGAGGATGTAGGAATTTGGAGATACGTGAACTTCACGACATAGGAATCTGGGTGTACAAGAATCTGCGAGTATAGGATCCTGGAAATATAGGAATTTGGAAACCTTCGGGGTATCTAGGAGTTTGCGAATATGGGAATCTGGTGATTGAGGAATTTGGGAATATATGGATCTGAAGATGTATGGATCTGGTGCATACAGGAATGTCGCGATAAAGAAATCTGAGAATATAGGGATTTGGGGATGTAGGTAGTTGGGGATAGAGAAATTTGGGGATATAGGAATGTGGAGATATAGGAATAACCGTGATATAGGAGTTTGGGGATGTAGGGACGTGGGGATATAGAAACTTAGGAATATAGTAATTTGGGGTATAGTAATTTGGGGATGTAGGAACTTGGGGATATAGGAATATGGGGATATAGGAATTCGGGGATGTAGGAACTTGGGGATATAGGAATTCGGTGATACAGGAATTTGGGAATATAGAAATTCGGTTATATAGCAATTTGGTGATATAGGAACTTGAAGATACAGTAATTCGGCGATACGGGTATTTGTATTTCGATTCCTCTTCGCGATAAACTCGAGATACTAACAACTATAGTCACACGTTATATCGCCACAATAAACGTTGCATTAAGCCCGCAGGAAGCGTATTTCCGGAACTGACCGAACGTGAGACGGTAAAATCGAAAAGTCTATGAATAAATTTCGGCCGATCGCGTCGTTTCGAACGCAACGGTATTTTGAAAGTTCGTACGATACAGTTCGAAATCCTTGAACCGCGAGACCGAACGGAGAAGAAGATTGCTGTATTGCTTTGGCGAATTCGTAGAGTTTCAAAAGTCGCGTCAGAAATTGGACATGTTTGATTGGGTCGCGTCGAAGGAATAAAAGTATCGACCAAACTCGTGACTGTGGCTCACCAGAATCTAGGTGACTCTGGTTACGCCACGAAATTCCTGTCCGACTCTTTCATCCACCCTGACATACTTTTGGTTCGCAAAATATAGCATTGGGATATGTAAATGTTTCTTGTTGCTTCTTCTTTATCCTCTGGAACATTGCCCGAGTTCTTTCGCTTATTCCGAACACTTTTTGAACTATCGATCTCGAATTTTTTACGACAAACTCTGTATGACCTTTTTAATAATTTATTGTTGCGTTCCCAAGCACGAATTTACGAATATCCAGCGGAGAGTACGAACTTTTACATATGAAATTTTCGAATAAGAATTTTTACAATATGAAACCTGCGAATACGGATTTTTAAATATGAAATTTACGAATACGAACTTTTAAGTATGAAATTTACGAATGGGCATTTTTAAATATGAAATTTACGAATACGAATTTTTAAATATAAAATTTACGAATAAAAATGTTTAAATATGAAATTTACGAGTACGAATTTTTAAATATGGAATTTAGAGATACTACTTTACAAACACGAATCAGAGTGCACGAATTAACATATTACCAAATATTCGTGGAATTATAAAATTAGAGGGTGGGTTTCAATTTCGCGAATGTGCAGTTTCTTTGTTCTTCCCCATTTAGAATTTGAGATTAAAATTTGAAGTAGATCCTTCGAACAGTATACTGCACGATGAGAAACGGCTCGATGAAATACCGTAAACATACCTTTCAGATTCTTTTTTATTCCAGTCGGAGGATGCTGTTCGTTTCTTCGCCGGTGAAAAAATAAACTGTCTGTTCTTCGTTCAGTTTATCCTCGAACTTAAAACAGCTCGAAATCTCGAGCACCTTGGCTTCCGGCGAGAAAACGTATAAACTTCGGGAACTTTTTTAAAGTTTTCTAATAACGCTCGGTATTATCCTCACCTTCGACCCTCTTCGTTAATAAATCATCCTGCTAAATGAAAAAATTTGAATCACTGTCTCGTTGTTCCCTGAAAATTTCGTTGAAAAATGCTTGCACAAAATTTTACTTTTGCAGGTTTGTCTTCGAAATTTGTCCTTTGTGCGTTAGATTTTAAAATTTCACTTTTGTTCATTAGACTGAAATTTCACTTCTGTATAGTACATTTAGAAATTTGATTTTTGTTCATTTGATTTAAAAATTAGACTTTTTTACATTAGATGATTTTTCACTTTTTTGCACCAGAGCAAAATTGGACTTTTGTACATTAGACTTTAATATTTCACTTTTGTGGATTAGACTAAAATTCGACTTTGTACATTATACTTTAAAATTAGACTTTTGTACATTAGACTAAAATTTCACTTTTGTACGTTGTACCAAAATTTCACTTTTCTCCGTTATACTTTAAAATTTCACTTCCGCAAATTCGACATTAACAAAATTTGTCTTCCTCAAATACGACTTCAACGAGGCGCGTACTTCGTCGAATTACACGCTCGCATAATCCAAGCATTTTAAATTTCAAATGAACCCGACGTTGTCGAAATTTTTTACCGTTCCGGCTGAAAGTGTTTGGTCTGAAAGCTTCATCGTGTGCCAGTCCGTAACGCGTCATAAGTCTGAAAAGTCGGGGCGCAAAGGTTCGCAATTAACTTGACCGTGTGTCGTCGCCGAACAGCTTTTGCGTTTCGAACGAACCAGTTGAACATTGAAGAGGTAAATGTTAAACGCCGAGGGGGTAACTGTTAAACGCTGAGTAGGTAAATGTTAAAAACGTTGAAGAGGCGAAATGTTGAGAACGCCGAGGAGGTAAACGTGAAACGTCGAAGAGATAAACGTAAAACGCGGCGGTATGTTGAATGTCGGGAAAAGGAAAATAAAGGGGATATATGATGAAGGTGTACGAGTCAGTTAAAGCACTTCATGACATATTGAAACGGTCTGGCCGAAACGTTCGCCCACGGTGATACACACTCGGCTCGGCTCGGCTCGCGTTTATTACTTCAGAACGAGAATGGCGGAGGAAGAGGCCGGGCCAGATGCGAGCAGGTCGTCGCAGGGAATAGCCGGAAACGGCGTGCAGGACCGTGTTAAATCGCGTAATCGCGGTGATATTTGAGTTGCCGCGCAAGGGAAATTTCATTCGTCTCCGGTTGGCAAGTGGCAGCTGCCCGGGACCGGTTGCACACCGTAGACATAATTACGCGTCTGATTAAACGTTAGAATTGCAAGTCAACCGAGATTTGTCACTAACGTGTGTGATCTTGCGGTGTCCCTATCGGACGTGTCTACTGCAGCTATTCTCTACCCGCAATGAATCGTGTTGCAACTCGGTCACCGTGAAACGCGGACAGACTGCGGAACTTTCGATCACGTTCATCGATCCAGCATGATCGACACGATCGACTGTATTATGGCAGTCGTTGTATCTCTGATTTTTATCGCGACGATAAATCGCTTCCCTACTTCGAATTTTCGTGCTTGCAGTTTCGCAAGATTTTCAAGTTTGTATCGACTGATCGGTTATTGGAAATATCGATTAGGTAATTATTTTTTTATTATTGGGTACAATTAATTGCGCGTCTTTTTTCAAGTTTATGTGGTAAGGTCGATGAGTCATCACGGAAACGTGAACTTTTGTATTGGAAGGATGCATATGTTCATGATACTGTTAGGCAGATGGGAGTATAGGTTCATAATGCTATTAGAAATGTAGGAGATTTGAAGATAAAAGAATTCGATGTGGTAGAAATCCGGGAGGAGGAGAATTGGAGGAGGTAGTATTCTGGAAAAATAGGAATCTGAAAATATAGGAATGCCTTGTGAAGGCATACGATTTGGGGACAAAGGAATCTAGAGAAATAGGAAATTTGAAAACACAGAATTCTGGAAACGTAGAGATTTGGAGGCAAAGGAATCTGGGTGCATAAGGATCTAGGAACAAAGAAATCTCGGAACGTAGAGGTTTGGGGTCAAAGAAATCTGGTGATATAGTGTCCTGGGAATGCAGAAATTTGAGGGATTTACAAAATCTTGGCATATACGAATCTGGAAATCAAAAAATTTGGTATTATAGGGATCTAGGGATATAGAAAATTTGCAAAGCCCCTTACTTCCAAATTCCCAAATTCGCAAATCCCATGGAGCATGATCAAAATTGAACAGGTCATTAGAAATTCTATTGAACCCTGCTTCATGAACTTTGACGATATTTACGTACTTGAATTTCGCGGATAAGGATATCGAGATACTCTCGTAATTCGAAGAAGATTCTCTTTGCAATTTGATATCGAGAACAAAGAGTGAATTAGTTGCTCACCCAGCGTGACTTCAATCAACGTCTTTTGGCCTTAATTCACGCGGAGCGAAGTCGGTACTCTTACGCGGTCAGGATGTTAATTAAATTCCGCGGTCCTTCGAGTTTCGACGAACGTTTAATTAAGAGAAACTTTTTCCGGCTATCGAGCGGCACTCTTTAAACTCTTCACCGAATCGGATTCGCGCCTGTGGCCAATTTGCAAACAGTTTACACGTCGATCGCGTTCCACCTTGTTTCGAGCCATAGTTTTCCACAAGTTTCGAATCTTTCTTCCTATCTCTTTCGTTTAGTTTAAAATAGACAAACGTTGCGCATTTTTATTTTTTTGAGCTTAGCATCGGTAACAATTCGACGCCATTTTTATTCGCGATGTTCCGTGAAAATTTTCCAGCTTCGAATTTAAGACAATTGATTCGAGTAATTTCGAACGAAACCACGAAAAGTTACGGACGCGTATAATGCACAAATCTTCATTAAACCCGAAACTTTTGGGTTAAATCGAGCATTTAGATTACACGAGCTCGCGTCGCTTCCGGAATTGTACAGCCAACGTGAATTGTTCGAACAAAAGTTACACTCCGGTGATATAAATGTTTGTCCAAAAATATTGCAGCAGAAAAATATTCATGGTTCAAGCATCGAATTACACGGGTCGTAATTACTGTATCTTTGTTGCTGTTACAACAGCAATGCAAAACTCTTTTGTTTGAAAATATTTTTCTCTGAAATTCTTTGAAATTCTTTCAAACATTTTTCTTCGAAATTTTTTAAAATGTTTTTTTTTCCAAATTCTTTGAACCATTCCTCTTCGAAATTCTTTGAACCAATTCTCTGCGAATATAAATATAGTAAAAGACAGGGATTATTGCTCGAATTTTACCAACAACATTGACGCGTGTCCCTGACAGATTTTCACCGGAAGACCGATCAATTCCCTCGATTATTTTGCCGGATATAATATCGGAATTTTAGCTGTCGAATCGGCAGCGTAACTGTTCATTTCGGCGAAAAAAGCAGGTTGAATTAGCTGGCTGACACCGGGGTTGCGGATCGTTGTATATTCGAGACAATTTCAGCTCTTCACCATCCCACGGGAGTTTATGAACAACGCTGAATACCGCAATGTTTGCGTCTCCCGTTGTCAGACACCTTTAACATTATTACACGGCCGGGTGTGATATATCGCACATGGGTATAATATGCGAAAAAACATCCGCTTTATGAATTTCTAGCCTGGTGCGTGTTGCGCGTCAGTTTATGTTGCTTTACGTCGTGGAAAATCCAGTGGACCGACGTGTACGTCGATATTATCGGGTGATCGATATTTGGCGATATTATTGGAACGCTGTATCGGCGACGAATTGCATAATTGATCGCGAAAGTTTGGGAGTTTGGAAGTTTTGCCCGGCGAAAATTTCGAAAGTGGCTGAGGTGGAAATTCGGGAGTGTGGAATTTCCAGAGTATGGAAATGGAATTCAGATGTTTCGGTATGGTGACATATATATCTTTGGGGAGGTGAACATTATTATGAACATCGAAATTTAGTCACTTTTATTTATGTGGTAATTGATTGATCGATGATGAGATTTAAAAATATGCTTATCACTGATTCAGCGGATGTTATTTAAAAATGTGTCTATAATTGATTTAGTCACTTATATTTGGCAACGAACTGATTGACGACTTCATTGATAATATATATATCATAAATTTTATCGTGTGTTTGATAACTTAATGAACGACAGATCTGCACTGCTAATTTGTAATTGTCTAACCATTCATGTGATTATTCGAAACTGTAGTCTCTAGACTATCGATACTGTGAAATATTACTTTAAAAGTTATTGATTTTGTATCTTGGCAAAGTGTGACGTAGAACAATCAGAATTAATTGCACTCTACGAATATCATTAAACGATCATGATCAAGTGTAGATCTATATCTTCTAGAATCCTTTTAGAAAGAATTTACAAGAATTTTGATCTCAAATTAAAGATTATCTTTTCAATTATATTCAAAGGTATATGAATGAACATTAAATATCACGGTCCATCGGAGGTCTCAGTTAAAGCATACATTTTATATGCTTCTTACATCAAAGGTTTCTAGGTTGCTTAAGATTTAATGTAACGGTGTGTGCGCGATATTAAATCCAATCTTGTTCAAAGTTGTTTTTGCATTTTTCATTTTCTCTGTAAAATTTGAAACGCGCGAGCTGCTGCGTTCTAACTTTGAGACGATGCATAAATGGGAACTTCTGAAAAACCATTTCAAGCTTCCTCTTTCCAAAGGAGGTGAATGCTTTTGATCGCAAGTTTTTAACACATAAATGTTATGTTTGTTCGTAGAAGGAAGATGAACGAGATGGAGCAGATTCCTGAAGGTTGAGAGCGAGTGGATCCTCGATATGACCGGCTGGAGAATGCAGCCGACTTCATCGGCGCTCGGCGTCATCGCCATTATCTCCGTCATGATCACTATCACAGCTTCCGGTTAGTTCTTCTATCAAATTGTACGAAATAATTTTAACGGTAGACACCGCCAACTGCGATAATGGCTTTTCAAAACTGTAATTGTTGCTCATTTCAAATCTTGGGTTTTTTTATTGCTTCAAATTCTTATTTTTGGACATTTTAACAAATTTTAATTTTTACAAATGCTAATTTTTACAAATTTTAATTTTTACAAATGCTAATTTTTACAAATTTTAATTTTTACAAATGCTAATTTTTACAAATTTTAATTTTTACAAATGCTAATTTTTACAAATGCCAATTTTTACAAATTTCAATTTTTACAAGTTTTAATTTTAACAAATTGAGATTCCTTCAAATTATAATTTTTACAAGTTCTAACTTTTACAAATTTTAAGTCTTACATCGTCTAATCCTCACACCGTCTAATTTTTACAACTTACGATTTTCAAAAATTCCAATTCCAGAAAATTCTAATTCTTGCAATTTTAAAAAATTCTACTTCTTACAATTAAAAAAAATTCCAATTCTTGCAACTGTCAATTTCAAAAAGTTGTTATCGCGTACGCGGTACTTTAACATCGTTCGTTGTTAGCGAAATTTTTCGAACGTTTTCAATGAAACGCGATTATTTACTCGGGCCGCAGGTATCGCCACGTAAGCGATTCCGTTCGGCCGGACAATAAACGCTTTGACCGTTTACCGTGCTCGATCGATCCGACGAAAAAAACGCACGACAAACCAGCAGAAAGATCACAGTTCGTCGCTTTTTATGATGTGGACCACCAACCGGAAATAATCTCGGGAAATTCGTTTACGCGCAAACAGCGTGCCTATCGGAGATCAGTCGGGAACGCGGTCGAAAATAGATTATTGTTCGATTTTCTTTTTATAAGAAAACTGCACACTCTGGCTATACAAAATGCTCGCTTTATTTTTCCGATTTTTCACTTCCTGACAATACCATAATTCTCATATATTCTACCGCCTTTTTGCATTTTATTCTGATCTTAAAATTAAACTCATTTTTATTACGCAAATAAGACCATTTAATTTCATTGTACGATTTTGTCATGGGCATTATTTCAAGAAATTTTATTCGTGTCTTGTCGTGCCGTTCGTTATCTGAAAAAAGTACACGCGAATTTAAGTTTAATTATTTAATTTAAAATTTAATTTTGGAAGAGGAAGATTCAGATGTTTGTCGAGCGTAAGAGGAAGAGGATGAGAAAGCGTGTGTTAGAGTCAAATAAATAATTAAGTGTCAAATTATATTCCTACCCAGGAAAAACCTATGCAATTTAAATTTTGTAAAAATTGCATAACTATTAAACTGTGTTACATATCAATTAAAAATAAAAACGTGTTCATATCTTTCAGTTATCGAGTATGTTGCAATTTATAGCTGTTCAGGAAATCTCTTTTGTTTCCATTTCTAGCAGACCCATACAGTCGTCTCCCGCTTCTGTAACGTTAGAAGATGAATAATCGATTTTTCCGTTCGTCGATTATGGTTATTCCTTCGAACCCCTTGATCCACTCTGACGCACGACCTGTTTTTCATTCTCTCGTAAACTTTCTTTGTTTGCGTTCGTTTCTGTAAACACGTTTTCAGCAGCCATCGGTCATGATAAAACAATCGAATGGAGGAAAAAGCATCCCGGTCGACAGAGTGACGAAAAACTTTTCGACGACAGGCAAGTTTCGGAAAAATGGTCCACGGAATTCACGAGCTACAAATCCGACCGTGGGGCCTGCAAATTATGATCGATGAGTTACGTTACGTGACTGGTTATCTATATTTCGAGCTGTGATTATGGGAAAATTAGCACAACCTTCTTGCGCTCATCTCGTTAACTTAATCTTCGAAGTTGTCGAAGAAGTTGCGTATGTTTTGTGATTCAACGGTCGTGTGTCTCGTAAATCGGTCAAATTGTAACAAAGAATGTTTGCTAGAATGAACATAAAAATTCGGAACACAGATTTTTGAAAAATATAGGGACGTCACTAGGGGTTTTATGGAAGTGTGGAAATTTGAAATGTAGGAATTTGGGGATGTTGGAACTCTAGAAATACAAGAATCTGGGGATATAGGATATCTAGAAATCGGAATTTTGGGTACATATAAATTCTAAAAATATAAAATCTGTGGCTTCAGAGATTCTAAAAATATAGGAACCTGAGGATCTAAGATTTTCAGACATACAGATATTCTAGAATTATAGGAATCTGCAATATAGTAATTTCAGAAACATGGGAATCTCTAATATTGGAATTTCAGAGACATAGAAATCTAGAATGTAGGAATTTTAGAAATATAGGAATCTGGAAATGTAGAAGTTTTACAAGCTTAGAAATTTGGGGATATACAAATTCTAACTTTCCTAGAAAACCACATTTTAGTTGTCCAATGCAGAGTCGTTGAAAATAACATCCAATTGCGAGTTATAAAATAATGTAGCATCGCTAAAAGAGTATGACATCCATTTTAAATCACGCGGAAATATAAAGAAAATAAGTAATTAGCTGTTGCAAAAAGAAATGTTATCGATATCCGAATGATTGCATTTTCGATCAAGCAAAATCAATACGTGCGAATCACAATGGAATTACTCGAAAATTCACGTTGCAATTTCAATCGGCCGGAAGGAGAAGTCGTAACAGACGATCGAGCGAAAATCCAGTTTAAACAATAACTCTGAGAAACAAAAGGTGACGTGGTATTTGAACTACGGTGATATATCACGAAAAAGGTATAGAAAATCGTCGAGTTGCCGCTGGTCTTGTTCCATCAAAAATCAGGTCAGAAGTTCTTCAATCTTCATTTTCTTTCTTTGTCATAGTTCCAGACAACTTTGTCCCGAGGTTGTAGAAACGATTTTGTTCTTTTACCAACAAACGTTACCGTTAATGGATAAAGGTTCCGCGATAAAAGTTCTTTTAAAATCGTTTCACCTTTACCATTCGCTTTTTTACTCGTTGGCACGTGCTTTGTTTATGAATGATATATGCTATGCGAAACATTCTGTAATTATTTCAATTTAAATGTTACTTTGAGTCCGTGGTTTTGTTAAAATCGACTTCAATGAAAGTCGTTCAGTGTTGTGTATTGTGGAAATTGCAGGAAAAAAGCAAGACTGCAATTGTTAAACAAATATATAAAACATTTTCATATTCTCGCGTTGAGCTAGTTCTTCAAATTCTTAGGGCTTCGAGTTCCCTAATTTACAAAATCTTAGGTGATCCTTGATTTTCGAATCAAGGATTCCGAATCTCCTTGATTCTCGTGAATTTGAAAATTTCCAAATTTACAAGTTCTCAAATCCTCAAAATTCTACATCCCCAAATTTAACATTCCCGAGTTCTATATCCCGCAGTTCCACATCTTCGAGTTTCACATCCCCAAATTCCACATTCCTGAGTTCTACATCCCACACTTGCACATCTCAGAGTTCCATATCCCTCAGTTCAACATCCGCAAATTCCATATTCCCGAGTTCTACGTCACCCAGTTCCACATCCCCAAATTTCACATTCCCGAGTTGTACGTATTCCAATTCCACATTCCCGAATACTATATACCCCACTTTCCACATCCCCAAATTCCACCTTCCCGAGTTCTACATCCTTCGGTCCCATATCCCCTAGTTCCATATCTCCAAATTCGACATTCTCGAGTTTGACATCCTCCAGTCCCATATCTCCCAGTTCCACATTCCTACGTTCTACATCTCCATGTTCCCAAATTTCCAAATTCTAAAGTCCCCGTATTCTCATACCCTGAATTTCTAAACTTCCAAATGTTGAAACTACTAAATTTCTGAATTTAAACACTACTAAATATCTAGACCTCGAACGTCCAAATTTCTACATCCGTATCAAAGCTTTCATTAGCCGCGATACGTACGCAGCAAATACGTAGAAGGATCCGGACGTATGGTGAAATAAAGAAAGTTTGAAACGGAAGTTTGAAGAGAACAAATCGTTGGTACGTGCTTGAAGAGCGGCAGAAAAAGGAGTCGATACTCGAGAAGGGAAACGTGGGTGGGGCACATAGTACCTACGGGAGATACCGAGCTTCGACGTAAAATTACAAATGACGCGTATTTCTCTTCAAAGTCTCTTGAAAAGTATGGAGTAGCTCCGGGGACCGTTCTTTTTCTTATCCTTCTTGAAATAGTTACGCGTAAGATGTTCATGGTTGGTTCACGAACGCGATACTAACGAGGAATCGCTTCGAATGTCATTCTTGGAATTTAATGAGCTTTTGCATGTCGATATAGCAATCTATTTATATTCGCCTCAATCAGAGATTACATCAATTACTTTATTTTAAATCGTCAATCGCTAGAAATATTATCCTTGACAACTTATTTCAAAGTCAGTGAAATCGGTGAATCATTTCTTTTGCATTAAGTGTAATCACTGTCATAATCGTATCTTGTAACAATGCTATATAATCTGCACAACTAATCTGAACAATTAATATGTACAACTAATCTAGGCAACTAACCTGAAAAACTAATCTAATCCGAACTAACCTGAAAAACTAAACTAATCCGAACAACTAACCTAGTCAACTAATCCAATCAACTAGTCTAATCACCTGATCTGCACAATTAATCTGATCAACAAATCTGTACAACTAATCAAGTCAAGTAACAACTAATTGTTGCACAACTAATCCAGCGAATTAATCTGCACAAAAGCTAGAACTTTCAAATAAAAAGAGATATCTGTCACAAGGATGAGTAATGTGAATGTGTCAAAGTGAATGTGAGTAATGTGTCAACGATATGAAACAAACTCATTCGATGAAACTTTGTGTTTCAGAGTCAAACAGCGAGCTGA